>JAAEAF010000047.1:0-199458 GCA_011037195.1 Triatoma infestans
CATACAAAGAGCTACAACTTTTATTTGAAATATTTCTCCAGGAAAATTCATTTAAGGCACTTCTGGGGGAGGGGTGGGGTTAGGTTTTCATCTTAACTGCTGTTTCAGTATATTAGACAATTCTGTCATCTAAATAATGTTAATTAGAATTAAATATGTTGTTGAAATTCCGAGTTTGAAAAAAACTAGATAACCGGAAGTGTGTTTTTACTGAAATATAATTTTCAGTTTTCTGGTATTTTCTCGAAAATGGCTCCAACGATTTTCTTTAAACCAGCGTTGTTAACTATACATATAAAGAGCTACAACTTTTATTTGAAACTTTCCCCTGATAAATTCATTTAAGGGGACTTTTGGGGGAGGGGGGTTATGTTTTTCTTTAAAATGCTATCACAGTTGATTATACAATTCTGTCATCCAAATTGAAATAACTAGAAATTAATATATCACCCAAATTCCGAGTTTCAAGGAAATTAGTAAACCGGACAGTTTTACTGGACAGTGTTTTCACTTTTCGACGAATTTCATTAAATTTGGTACACTAACTATAAAATTTGTCAATTACATAATTTTGAGTACTGGAGTAAGAGAAAGTTGTGTGAGTGTTTCACACCAGATTTTTTTTCTTTATAAACACAATTACAACTAGGGGTAACTTTTACATTAGTAGTTATTAAACTGTTGGACACAAAAGTACCTAAATTTCCATGCGTTCATACAAAAATTTATTAAATTTGGCCAGTCTTTGCCATTCAGATGCGAGACAAACTCGTCAAAACTCAATTCAACCTTTTTCAAATATTGGACATGGGGCTCAGCCAAGATGGGGTAAATAGCCACGAAGTGATAAACATCCTCCACCTCCTTTCTGTTACATAACGAACGCTTGATTGAAGGCATATTTATTTAAATATAGCAGCTCTCCTCGCACTTTAAACAGCCAACTGATTCTGTTGGCCGGCATATTACTATATACAAATTTATTACCTGGCGTTAACTGCTTATACAAGGTATATCTGCTACTAATGTAACTCCATTTGGCATAGAAGTAACTCCGCAACATTATTTCTCTGAATCAAATTTATTATTTCAGAGGTGGATACGTCACCACTCACTCAACACTTCACCCAATTCAACATTATATTCTGTGCATATGGCCTGCCACTCTTTATACCAAAATACTTTTTTATTTATTATTTCACGAGTTATTATATGAGGATATCTGGAAGACGGTAAATTCAAACACTTTTTCACGTAGTTTTAATGCAGTTTAAACGTATACAGGAATATTAGATTTAAACCAGTTTCCAAATAAATAAAATCTGGTGTGTGTTTAGGCAGCCTGAAACACTTCTTCACAAAATATTTTAAAACAGTTTCAACACTGTCACATACCCGGAACCCCCACACTTGCGCGCCGTAACACACTATCGCCCGCGAGACAGCTTCAAAAACCTTTAATTTAGAGGTAAACGGTATTTCTTTATTTGTTAATAACGTATTAAAGGCATTCAGCGCAAATTTCGCGCTTTCTACTTTCTCTTTAAAGTGCTGACCCATTGAGAGTTTCGATGTCAGAGTGACGCCCAGGTATTTATAGGTATTGAGAACCACAATTTCCTCTCCATTATAATACCATTTCTCATTTCTGGCTGGATGTCCCCCATTTCTAAACACTATAATTTTGGACTTCCGCAAATTAATCACCAAATTCCACATACCACAGTACTCGGCTAGGGAGTTTATCATTCTCTGAAGTGAGACCCTATCCGATGCCAACAACACTAGGTCATCCGCATATGCCAAAACCTTAATCACAGCTTTCGTGCAGTATTATAATTTCATATAAATTTAGTTCAAATTTCGAATTTGTTTTAGTTTAAAAAGAACAATAAATATTAATACTTTAATATTATAATGGAGTTGTTGAGGAGAGAAATTAGGTTTCATTGAATGAACGAGATATGAAGACACTGTTATAATGTAGCTATAAGTTTACACTAACTGCACTGGGCTTTATAATGAAACTGATAGAATAAAAGATGAGAGTAGAGATATGACACGATGCGATGTATGGTTGAATCTGATAGATATCCTCTTGATAGATTCTCATTGGCTTATATACACAGGTTCTCCCACTCTAGCCCTGCCTAAGTTAGAGAGTAGTCTCTGTTATCCAGAGAGAGCCTCTGTTCTCTCTGCTGGATGCCATTACAATATTAATTTTTTTTTTTAAATTAAAATTTAACTTAAACTATTTTTTCTTGCATTCTCTTCTTGATGGCAAGCGGAATTACTGCGATCGAGTAGAATAAAAAGGTTTATTTTTTGTTGTTTTTTTTTAAATTGGTCTATATGATTTTTCTATTTAGCATAACTCAATAAAAGAATATCGCCTAAAGTTCAAAGTAGTGTAGCAAGAGTTGTGATTACTAAAGATAAGAGATTATAGTGACAAACCAAGTCAATGTGGCTGCTCAATTTCAGTGAATTGTTAAAGAATATAGATTATTGGCCAATCTTCATGAGACAATCTCATGTCAAAAAGACATAAACATTACAAAACTAAAATAAATAGTGCAAACAAGAAGAAGAGGAGCGAAACATACACAGATTCAATAAATAGGACATTTAAATGTAACTATTTTAATACGTAAAATAAGTTTTCAAAGACCGTAGATGTGATTATGCAGGATTCCCAAGGAATCCAAGATAATTTGCAACCGCCAGCTATGTCAGATTCCCTTTGTCAATGCCGACGTCACCAAAAAAAATTCTGCAATAGCCACCGGGATTGTCACCCCGAGAGCCGAATCTTAGACCAGAAATTACAAAGTTTTTTTTTTTCCAAATTCATATAGGAACTTGGAGAAAGTTAATGCACTTCCCAGATGTCGCTCTCTTTTTTTCATTGATCCGCTTGGCCTGGTCTGGAATCGTTGTTCTCATACCTAATCGTAGGATCAACAACTAAAGCAGATGGACTGTTTTTATCGAATGCGAATATATTTGCTTATCTTGAGGCGCCGTCCGTGTCAACATAGTAGACCTAATCCGTCTTCCTTTGATAACTCGATGACCCTACGTTTGACATTATGGTGTCGACGAGTGACGAGGAGCATGTTCGGACATTTTTCCCAGCACATGGACTGGAGTTTCGGTCTCTCTTCCGCATTTGCAGCAGAGGAGCCCGGACATCTCGTATCGCCTGATTACCGACGCCTGGCACATCGCAGAGTGAAGCATAATTAAAGCTGAGCTACTATGCATTCGTCCACTCTGATCCTGACAATAATTGTTTTTCACAAACAAATTTTTTACCATAAGTTCTATAAATTGGTGGACACCGTAAGCCTTGCCATTTACGCAACTAGCCCACTCATCAAAAGCCTTTTCTCTTAACCTTCTTAAATTTTGGGTTTTTTCGACACTGTCATTGTCCAGGCTTAACGGGTCCGTTCAATATTTAACCTCAAGGCCAAACGCGAATCTAGACTGGGAAATAGAATCATCGACTTTAGCCAACTTCTGAGCCAAGGACTAATTGGTATTTTAAGAATTCACTTCTTTAAAGTAACCATCCACTCTATCTCTAGTTTAATTTTCAATTAGATACAAAATATTAGATTTATTAGACACGATCGCATGCTCTCTTTACTTTTTTTTACTTTCTCTTACTCCTAGTAAGAGGAAGAAGTATTGTAATCGTTTCAAATTTTCGATATCGAGTTTTCACCGGCAATATCCGTTTTGAGGTCCCCTGAGTCCAAGAAAGTGGTTTTTAGCAAATGGTCTGTGTGTGTGTGTGTGTGTGTGTGTGT
The DNA here is from genome assembly GCA_011037195.1 of Triatoma infestans. Lineage (NCBI taxonomy): Eukaryota > Metazoa > Arthropoda > Insecta > Hemiptera > Reduviidae > Triatoma > Triatoma infestans. The sequence continues at coordinate 3,822 of JAAEAF010000047.1, forward strand.
GAACAGCATAACTCAAAAACGAAAGACCGTAGAAAGTTGAAACTTGATATTACGTTTAGGTATCATCATGGGATCTGACGGTGCGTTATATGTCAATATTTTTCAACCGGAAGTACCACTGCTGTTAATTCTAATTAACATTATTTAGATGATAGAATTGTTTAATAAACTAAAAGAGCACTTTACATGAAAACCTAACCCCACCCCCACCCCCAGAAGTGCCCTTAAATGAATTTTCTCTGAGAAATATTTCAAATAAAAGCTATTTCAAATAATAGATAGATAGATAGATTCTAACGGGGGAATTGGCTCTTCAGCCTACGTCACCGCGACACCCCAAGGATCTATTGTGGCACCCCCCCCGAGTTGGAGACCCTCCCTCTATCCTGTCCTTAACCGACTGTGGAATTGGGGGGGGGGGCTCCCAGGTGGTCAGTCAGAGCACCCTCTCGAGTCCTGCTTGCCTTAAAAGACTTAATGGTCCGAGAGAGGGCCCCAGCTGAAGCTTGTTGGCACCAGCTTCTCTTTACCAAACAGGCGGTACATTAGCCAAACCAGCCCCTCGCACTGACATACCACATGCAGTGCCGTCTCCTCTTCTTCCTGACAAAACCTACACAGGCTATCCGTTGCCAGGCCCATGCGATGCATGTGCTTATTTAGTCTACAATGGCCAGTGAGAATGCCAACTGCTATCCTTATGGCCACCCGGCCTAGTTGGAGTAATTCTGCAGTTAGCTTGGGCGAGTAGCTATAGATAAACTTTTTCGCCTGTCTCTGGCCTGGAGTTTTGACCCACCATTCCCTTGATCGGTCCTGCATCCATAACTTAATGGATGCACTCCTGAGGCATCTTGAGACACCACAGAACGGCTCCGGCCCGATAAGTGCTCTCATTGAACCCTCCCGGGCCAGGCGGTCCGCCGCCTCATTGCCTCTGTAACCCGAGTGCCCAGGTACCCAAACCAGGAAGACCTTATTGTGGCTACTAATTTCCCTGAGTGCATCTAGGCAGTCCCACACCAGCCTTGAGCTGATCTCCCACGAGTCAATTGCCCGCAGAGCAGCCTGGCTATCCGAATAAATGACGACTCTGGAGTTATACACTCCCCGTCTTCTTATTTCGGCGGCGCAGATAATAATCGCGACTAGCTCCGCCTGAAAGACCGTAGCTAGCCTTCCCAGGCTCACCGAGATATTACATCTCGGATGAGCCCCGTACACACCGGCTCCCACTCCATCTTCCATCTTGGACCCGTCCGTGTACCACATAGATTCGCCTGTAACCGGCGGCCCATTCTTCCATGCCCCTCTGTCTAATATCAGGACTTTGAAGGGTTTTTGAAAGTCATACCTAGGAGTCATTATGTCCGTAGGCAGGCCCAAGATCGGGTCCGCCTCCAGCTCCTCCCATAGGTCTTGGTACCTCCCAGTATGCCTGGGATAGATGGGCGCTTGTCCCTGTTGTAGTCGTGCCACAACTGCTCTTGCAACGCCTTGGACGTAAATGTGGAATGGTGAAAGGTTTAGCAGGACCTCCAAGGCCGCAGTGGGGGTAGTCATATTTCAAATAATACCACTAATTGTTTTTTTTTTTTTACGTTTTTGCGATTTTCTCAAAAATGGCTCCGACTATTTTCTTGAAACTTCGTATACAAAATAAAAAAGCCAAAGATCTATATCTTTTATTTAAAACATTTCTCTGGAAAAATTCATTTAAAGGCACTTTTAGGGGAGTGGTGGGGTTACAGTTTCCCCTAAAGTGTTATCATAGTTGATTATACAATTCTATCATCCAAACAAAATTAATTAGAAATAAATAGATGGCCAAAAGACCAAGTTTTATGGAAATTAGTAAACCGGAAGTGCGCTTTTACTGGACAGTTTTTTCCAGTTTTCGACGAATTTCGTTATATTTGGTACACAAATTATAAGCTTTGTCAATTATAATTTTGAGAACAGGAGTAAGAGAAAGTTGTGTGAGTGTTTCACACTAGATTTTTTTTTTTTGCGTATAAGAGAAAGTCAAAAAAAAAAAAATCTTGTTGGTACATTGCAATTTATAAATAAAATTTGTGAATTAATATGTGAGTGGTTTTTTTTATCAATTTTAAATAATTATGATTGCCTATTTTTATAAGTTACGAGTATAAATGCACTATCTACTGTTTCAAAAAAATAAAGTTATTTTTCAATCATTTTGTTTAGTTTTTTTTTTCATATCGTACTATTTTTTTTCTATTTTTATGTAGAAAAAACAATAAATCTTCATAAATCATTGTTTATTTTTTTATATAATAAATCTTTTGAAATGAATATTTATTGTAAATAAAAGCAAAGAAAATAATGTATTTTTTATTATTTTATTTAAAGATAAGTTGAATAAATTTACTTTAAAGTCCTTGGACAATAAAAAACAACTTTTATCTATCGTTCTTCCCCCCCCCCACCTCTTTTATTTTTTCCATTTTCGCTTCTACGGAAGTGACTTTATGCAGGAGAAAAACTTTGCACCAAGTTGAGTGGGTGCAAAACAATAAGATTCAAGGACATTAAACGATTTACTTAAGCATGAATGGGTTTTTGCATTAAAAAAAAAAAATCTGGTGTGAAACACTCACAAAACTTTCTCGTACTACTCAGTTCTCAAAGATAATTGACAAATTTTATAGTTTGTGTACCAAATTTAATGAAATTTCGTCGAAAACTGAAAAAAACTGTTCAGTAAAAGCGCACTTCCGGTTTACTAATTTTCTTGAAACTCGGAATTTCAGCCATCTATTTATTTCTAACTAATTATGTTTGGATGATAGAATTGTATAATGAACTAGGATAGCACTTTAGGGGAAAACATAACCCTGCCCTCCCGTAAAAGTGCCATTAAATGAATTTTCCCAGAGAAACATTTCAAATAAAAGTTGCAGATCATTGCTCGTTTAGTTTATATAAAAAATATCAAGAAAATCATCGGAGCCATGTTTGAGAAAATCGCGAAAAAGTGGAATAATCATTTAGTAAAGTGGTAAAGTAAACGCAGTACCGGCCATCCGATTTTTTTCGGGTCGAACGGGGTGGCGGAGATGTCAACACCTATTTACTTCTAATTAACTTATTTAGATGACAGATTGGTCAAGAAACTGAAATAGCACTATAGATGGAAACCTAACCCCACCCCTCCCGCAAAAGTGCCCTTCAATGCATTTTCCCGGAGAAATGTTTCTAAAAAAGTTGTAGCTCTTGTATGTGTGGTTGATGTTTAAAGTTTAAAGAAAATCGTCGGAGCCATTTAGAGAAAATCGCAAAAAAGTAAAAAATCCAACTAGTAAAGTGGTACTTCCGGTTGAGGAATTTTTACAGATAACGTACAGTCAGATCCCATGGTGACCTCTAAACGGAATATCAAATTTCAACTTTCTAAGATTTTTCGTTTTTGAGCTATGCTGTTCACATACATACATACACACACACACACACACACACAAACACACCACACACACAGACCATTTGCTAAAAACCACTTTTTTGGATTCAGGGTACCTCAAAACGGTTATTTCTTGTGAAAACTCCATATCGAAAATTTGACACGATTACAATACTTCCTCTTACTAGGAGTAACAGGAAGTAAAAATCTATTATTTTATTATTGCATTTTAATTTTATTTCTGATTTTTCAATTGATGACAATTGCTATTGAATTAATAATAATAGTAAACAATATGAATAATTTATATTTATAGATTTTTTTTTAAACTGCTTTGTAAATTAAATTACATAACCATTTTATATAATACGTATATAAAATGAAAATATGAATTTTGACTTTTTCCATGGTTTTTTTTATTCAAAAACTATGCCATTTTTCTTTACGTATTTTTTTGTGTATAATTTTGATGACGAACAAAATAATTTACAGTATTGTTTGTCTCCCCCCCCTCGTACAATCTGTCCATATTTTTTTTTTGTGGAAACATAATTTCGAAAATTTGTCGAAGATTGCCATAAAAATGACATGGTTTTTTTCATGAATTTTAATGCCGGTTAAAAGAAATATTGTGACGTGTCAGATTTTCGATATCCAGTGTACACCGGAAATAAATGATTTATTTATTATAGTTTTTTATTTTAGTACATAATGCTTTTAGGATTACTCCTTTAGCATGGAGTTTGACAATACAGAAATATAATAATTCATATAAGACACAAATTATAATGTATATGTAAAAATAATCTCAAAAGGCAATTTCTAAATCATGAAAAAAGAAAAAACTGACAGTTAACTAAAATATAAATTACCATTTCTTTGTTTATTCTTTAACCAAGAAAATAGGGAATTCAATGGCTTTTCAAAGCTACATAATGAAAAACTTAGTATTAATAACTGTAAAAATAATAATAATAGTAGGTAGTTACAATAAGGAAATAACACTAATATACCTATATTATGAATACATAATTTAGACTCAATCTATAACTAAGAGGTATAAACTTTTCTCGAGAATATAAATCAGAAACAAAAACAATTACCATTCATTCAACAGGAAGCTTCTTATTCTTAAAGATAGATTGATATAGTCAAAAATTGCATTGATTTGATTAACAGATTTGACAGTTAGAAGATTTATATAACTGTCTGAATCAGATACATTAGTTGATATAAAGTCGCCTAGTACACAAGATCTGAAAGGTTCAAAAACCTGACAAGAAAAGATAAAATGTAACAGTGAGTCCGAAGCATTAAGTTTACATATGGTGCATATATCAGAACTATCAAAAGAATATGTACAACCGTTGAAGTAGATATTTGTCTTATTAAGATTGGCTAATCTAAGTTGCAATATTAAACGAATTTTTTTAATAGAAACAGACCAAGAAAGGTATTGCTCAACACTGCCCAAACTACTTATATGACGGTACAGTGCGTTATATCTACAACGGTCAATCACGTAGGTAATATCCTCACTTATACAGGCATTCCTGAGTTTTTGGTCCAGATTTTTAATTTGAGCTTTTAAGAGTGCGGGATTCATTGGAGTAAGATCGTCTAACGAACCTATAGAGATCAACATTTCTTTAAGCTGGGTAACCCAGTTATATCTAATTCTCTTAAACGGACGAGAATCTCTAGCATATAGAGCATCAAAACAGATGCGAGGTAGACGAGTTGCGGGCATCTCCAGTATTTTAATTGTAATTCTAATCATACTTTTAAATACTTGGACCTTTAATGGGACAAGACTGTGTTCTAAGGAAATAAATGATTTAAGAATTCTTGAAGTTTGAAAAAATGTTTGTTATTTTTATTTTTTTGAAAATTGCAGAAAGTTCATAATTCACATTTAATTGGATTAAAATTCCTCAACCGGAAGTAGAACATTTTAGAGAAATATTATTGCGTGTCAAATTTTCGATATCTAGTGTTCACCGGAAATAAATCCATTTACGATCTCTCTTGAAGTCTAAAAAAAATGTTTTTTTAGGCAATCGCAGTTCAAAATTGACATTTATTGGACAAATTCCTCAACCGGAAGTACCACTTTCTAGAAAAATATTGTGACGGGTCAATTTTTCGATATCCACTGTTCACTAGAAATAAACGATTTACGATCTCTCCTGAAGTCTGTAAAAATGGTGTTTTTTTTTAGAAAATCGTAGAAAGTTCAAAATTGACATTTTATTGGACAAATTCCTCAACCGGAAGTATCACTTTCTAGAAAAATATTGTGACGTGTCAATTTTTCGATATCCACTGTTCACTAGAAATAAACGATTTACGATCTCTCCTGAAGTCTGTAAAAATGGTGTTTTTTTTTAGAAAATCGTAGAAAGTTCAAAATTGACATTTTATTGGACAAATTCATCAACCGGAAGTACCACTTTCTAGAAAAATATTGTGACGTGTCAATTTTTCGATATCCAGTGTTCACTAGAAATAAACGATTTACGACCTCTCCTGAAGTCTGTAAAAATGGTGTTTTTTTTTAGAAAATCGTAGAAAGTTCAAAATTGACATTTTATTGGACAAATTCCTCAACCGGAAGTATCACTTTCTAGAAAAATATTGTGACGGGTCAATTTTTCGATATCCACTGTTCACTAGAAATAAACGATTTACGATCTCTCCTGAAGTCTGTAAAAATGGTGTTTTTTTTAGAAAATCATAGAAAGTTCAAATTTGACATTTTATTGGACAAATTCCTCAACCGGAAGTACCACTTTCTAGAAAAATATTGTGACGTGTCAAATTTTCGATATCCAGTGTTCACTAGAAATAAACGATTTACGATCTCTCTTGAAGTCTAAAAAAATGTTGTTTTTTTAGAAAATCGCAGTTCAAAATTGACATTTATTGGACAAATTCCTCAACCGGAAGTACCACTTTCTAGAAAAATATTGTGACGTGTCAATTTTTCGATATCCAGTGTTCACTAGAAATAAACGATTTTTACGACCTCTCCTGAAGTCTCTAAAAATGGTGTTTTTTTTTAGAAAATCGTAGAAAGTTCAAATTTGACATTTTATTGGACAAATTGCTCGACCGGAAGTACTATTAAATGTGATATCAAAAATTCCGAGTTTAGAGAAAATCGGTTTATCAGAAATGCAACTTTATTAAACAGTTTTTTTTTTAAATCTTCCTCCACAAAAATCATTAAAAGTTGTGCTCTTAATTATATGCATACATAGACCTATCACTTTTATTAGATACTTTATTCAGAGAAAATTGACTTTACATGGGTTCTGGGATGTGCTGGGGAGCTCATGCATTCCACAGAAGAGCCCATTTTATTAAATTTAGATTCTCCTATTTACACTGGTCAAAAAATGTCTTGCTTATTGCAAGATTTTGTATTTCTGAACTTTGGTCCGGTAAATTAAGTTGCATTTGTTTGTTTTGTGTGACCTTTAAAACGCGTTAAATTTTTTTTTTTTTTTTGTATTTTGAAGGTGCATAGCTTTGCACCTGAACTATATTAAATAGACCCTTTACCTTTTAATAAACACTCTGTATTATTAGAACAAAAAAAAAAAAAAATTAACGAAATAGATACAATCTTAACCTTTTTATTTCAATATAAGGCTCCTCTAAGCTTTTAATTTTGCTTGATTAGTTTGGCAGCTCAAAAACTAATTGATCATCACTGCAGTCAGACATATTTTCTTATCATTCTTATCATCTATATTCTGATCGTGTATTATTTACATTTATCCTGTGAGTATATTCATCCTTATAAAAAGAACATGCATCCTTATAAATACATTCATCCTTATAAATACATTCATCCATTAAAACACAATTACGCTTCTCACATACGTCTATTTACAAGAGAGTGGGAGTACTCTAATATTCCTCACACTCTATGAAGATCCTAAACCTATCCACATTCACAGAAACTTTCACACACGTGCCGGGGTGGCAAACCCGACACAGGCCTCCACTTCCTAGAAAACAGTGGCTCCCGAGAAATGTTGGAAGACGTCCTGCCACTAACAGGAAGTCAAGAGATTTGCCAGCCCCTACCCTGGCATTGGTTCCCCTCACTTCATTCGCTCGCACATTCATACAACCTATTCCTACCCAAACTACTAAAAATAAGCATGTTAAACTTGTATAGTAAAGTGTCTATTATTAGATTAAGTTAAAAACATTTATATCTTTAAGAAACTGCAGAGTATTTTGTACTCTACCTTCGTTATCGCTCAGCACGTCTATTAATACCGAAGGAAAATTCAAGGTTTTCCCTAGCTCTCACATACTTGATACAATTAAGCAAGATATGCCGTACGCATCATACATCATATGCCATACATATCATATGCAATGGATGATCTAGCCACCATCGTCTCCTGATTTGAATTGCGTGGAACATGTATGGAGATTACTGAAAACAGCAATTTCCAACATCCCCAACCACCATGAGTTCTACGTGACCTTATCCCTACTGCCATAGAGGAATGGGATAATCTTCCGCAAGGATATCCTGGTATTGAGCATCACACCGCCTCCAAGCCTGTGGCAGGACTCAAGGAGGCCACACACATTACTGATTACACAGAAAATTGACTTTTGTGGTTTAAGGATTACATGAGTTTTTGTTTACATTTCTGTGTGGCGAAATTTTCTTTTTTTTTCACATTGGCTCATGTGCTATCCGTAAGATAAAGTGTTTTTTGTTTGTTTGTACTGTACACTATTATAAGATAAACAACGTTGTATTATATTTGGTTTAGAAATACAAAATCTTGAAATATGCAAAACTTTTTTTTGACCAATGTATATAAAAAATTTGAAGACAAGTAAATATTTAGTGAAAATTATAAGAGATTAATGGAAATTAGTCAATTATAACTAATTACAGGTGTAAATTGCATTAAGAGAAAGTAGTGTGTGTTCAAAACAGATTTATTTATTTATTTTATTTTATTTTTAATATAGAGCAATAAATAGCAGAGTTATATCTAGATGGAGATATTTATTTATAATCTTTTATTATCTATTTGCGACCTGAAAATAATACTTAACAATGATTCATGATACCAAGATATAACGCTGACTCACCCAATACATTACAGAAAGAAGGTTATAAATAATGTAACTATTTATATATCAGGTATACATTTTATTAAAAAAACTAACGCCTCTACTCTAAAATTTGCTCCAAAAATTCCTGTTTTCTTATACTTCACACATCGCAGAAGCCCTCACATGTGTGGGTGGCCAGCTTTTACACAAAAATGCTTTCTGTTATATACAAAAAAGATGTTTTTAACAAAAGGTCAGTTAATGCAATGCGGTAATATAAGAGAGCTTTTAAAATATCTCAAAATAATAATAATAATGATTATTATATATTTATAATGTGTGTGTGTTTTAATGTGAATTATAATCTTTCAAAAAACAATATAACAAAAAAAAAATCGCAGTACTACACGAAAAAAAGAAATTTCTATTCCGAGTTTTCAGTTGCTCGCAAGCAAATTTTTTTTTTGCGAAAATGGTACAAATAATTTTCTGTAAATTTAGTATATTATTTGCCATTTAAAATTAATTGAAAACTTATTCGGAGGAACAAGATTTCAAAAGATACTCTGTGAGTGAGTTTCAAAATGCTATTTGAATATGATGTTATGGTTCTATCAACTTATCCAATATTTAGGTGATATGTGAATTTTTACAAAACCGGTAAACCCGATAAAATTAAGATGGCATATCTTTGGTTAGTCGTTCTTCTTCTCAATTTCTTTAAAAAAAAAAAAAAAAAAAAAAAAAAAAAAAAAACAAACTTAGAATTTATTTTATTGATTATTTTAACCCAGTTAGAGATAAACTTGTATATACGCCATTGGTTAATTATAAATTGATATAGAAATTATTTTAAGTAAATATTAATAATTAATTAATATTAATAATTAATTAATATTAATAATTAATTAATATTAATAATAATAATAATAATAATATTGCTTGGGATATGACTTTCATATAAGAGAAAACCACCAAGTTAGGTGGTCGCCGGAATAATAAGATTCAAGGTCATTCACTGTACGATTTAAATAATAAATTAAAAAAAAAAAAAAAATGTACTAGTTTAATTACTAATTAATTTTAACTAATTAATCACAAAAAAAAAAAAATACGACTTTTTTTTGTCCAGCACTAAAAGGATTTTAATTTAAATTGTCTTGCAAGAATTCAACTTTATTGATTATGTTTATTTTCTCTTGTTAAGAGTAAGTAAGATAGTGTGTGTGTGTATTTGCAGAGTTGGGCAAAAAGTAATTTCAATTACAATTACACAATTACAATTACTGGTTGAGCCAAAGTAATTCAATTACCAATATAATTACATGTAATTGTACTTCTGCAATTCCAAGTAATTGTAATTGGTAATTGCAATCATTAACGCCGAAATGGCACTAAAAAAAGTAATTAGATATTAGTCAACGGTAAAAAAAAGAAAGGAAAAAAGTCATATGTTAGGAAATATGTTTTATTTATTAAACTCTGACTCATAAGAAATAAATTTACTTACATTAACATTGTAATTTTTACTGAGAAATATTTATTGTTAAATACTTCTTTCAAGAGATTATTGAGTGGAAATGTGGCAGAGTATAATTTTGTTCAATTACTCAGTTTTTTTTTTTGTATTTGTATTTGTAATTCTATTACTGCAATTACAAGTACATGTAATTGTAATTTAATTACTGGTAAATGTAATTACTGGTAAACGTAATTACAATTACACAGCGACAAACAGTAATTGTAATTAAGAGCCTCAATTACAGTTACAGTAATTGAAAGAAGTAATTGCAATTACTTAAAGCGATTACAGTAATTGTAATTGGATATTGCAATTACTTCAGTGTAATTGTTCTTTGCAACCAGTTGTTTTTATATTTTGGACCATACAACTGTTTCCTATTGAAAGCATGTTCCAGTGTTACTCATGTAATTAATTACTGCCCAACTCTGGTATATTGTGTGCGCTTGTCGGGCTAAAAGTAAGACTCATGAGTCTTTAATCTTCTCTATTGTAATTTCAGTCTGACAATCTATAGGTTTGAAGTTATCTAATCAAACAGAAACCTCCCTCACATTTTGACAAACCTCTAAGAAAAAATAGGTATATAATCTATGGTTCCATCTCTATGTATATAGTTAATTAAGGGCTATAATTCTAAATTTGAAAGAAAATTCGTTAATTAAAAAAAAAGTAAAGAGTAAAGAAGAAGTGGAGCGACCGTTTCCCTACTGGTTTTTGACTTACTCCCATTTTTCGATCAACATCAGTTAATCCGGAATTAAGAATTTAAAATAGGATATTATTTTCATGATTATCGAAAAGCTGCGGATCATCTCTAAGTTTATGATCTCTATTAGTGCGTGAACAAAATTACTAGAAAATGACAAATAATAGGAAACTCAAACTTGGTAGAATTAAATTTGATGAAAATCGGATAACCGGAAATGCGTCTTTACGAAATTGGTTATTAATTTTTTTTAAAATCTTCTCCAAAATGTCTCAACGGTTTTCTTATAATTCCGCAAATTAACTGCACATATAAATGCACATATCACTTTTATTTGAAACTGTTTTCCCGGGAAAAGCTGATTTTTTGGGGCATTTTGAAGAAACTATTGACATTAAATTTCTAATCTTATTGGAGTTTCTTTAGTGTTTTGGTCAAACTTTGCATTCAACCAAACACGCCTAGTGCTTGCTGTCTTCTGGATTAAATGCAGTTACTTCATCTTGCTTTAGTCAATTACTGCCACCACATCTGTTGTGCCCCGCGACGCTGGAACTATCTATAACATTATTATAGACTTCTATTTATTTAGTTAATGTTTTTATATAAGACATATTTAACCTGCAGTATAAGAAAAATTGCGCTAGATGGGTTCCAAGACAACTCACGGACGCCCACAAAGAAACCAGGTTTCAAATCAGTCAACAGTTGAAAGAACGATGTTTAATTGAACTAGAATATTCTTCAGTAGAATTGTAACATGTTGTAATGACATGGAAAGTCATACCAATGTCAAAGTGGTTCCAGCCAGCTGCTATTTTAACAAAGGATGGCGGTAATAAAAGAGCAATTTATAACCAGCGACCTAGCAGGCCGCCGTCTTCAAGACAATGCCGGCCAAACAAACAACAAAGCCCTTTTCAATACTTTACATCAAAGCAAGCACCGATAAGGTTGGCCACTGACCTAAATAAGGTCAGCAAACTACGAAGGTCGCACAAGGTCGCACACTAGGACAGATGTCTTGGTGTGAGTGTGGCCAACACCGATATATAAACTCTATCATATACAACGAGATCATCATTATATCATATACGACGATACGAGCACGTCCATATACACGAGCAGCAGTTTACGCGACTATACACAGTTTCATTTAAACTTATTATCTTTTAGTAGGCATCTTAGTTCGTTTATTTTATCATTCTAATTTATTACTTATTTATCTTCTATTTATTCCTTAGTATTTTGCTAGTTATTAGTTACCATTTATACGTTAAAATTATTGTTAAAATACAGTTTCTTTTTATAAACTACGTATTAATAACTCGATGCACTAACTTCCGCCTCCTCAAGACATCTACTACATCAGGAATCACATCAAACGATTCCATTACAATGTGATGAAACATGGATACACTTTTTTGTGCCGGAATATAAGCGTCAAAGATTTGAATGGAAGCATACGGGTTCTCCCACTCGAAAGAAATTCAAGATCCCCCAGAGATTTGCCGGTAAAGTCATGCTTACAGCATTCTGAACAAACCATCAATAGCCAAGTATTAAAGTGATATGCTCACAAACAAAGTAAGGCCAGCCATTCGAACGAAACGTTGTGGACTCTTGACTTGATTTTGCTTCATGACACCCCGCGCCCACACATGGCACAATTAACTCAAAAAAACACTTCAGAAAGTGGGGTGGAAGTTCCTTCAACATCTCCCCTACAGCTCCGACCTCGCCCCATCGGACTTCCATTTGATTGGGACCTCTTAAACAGGGCTCTACGTGGGAAACATTTTCAATCCAATGAAGTAGTTAAAAATCAGAAGCAAAAGTGGCTTCAAGATCAACCCAAATAATTTTATGCCAGAGGCATCACACAAATTAGCGGTACGATGGGACAAGTGTACAAATGTTGCTAGGAACTATGTTGAAAAGTAGCCAAAGTTTTGTATTGATTAAATAAATCGCTTTTGAGTTACAGCGATTTGTGTCGTTACTTATTGAATGATCCACATTACGTATTATTAGTTAAACTTGAAATAAATTTATCTATTCAAAGTCGATCTTTACCCCAAGAGAAAGACGTCTAATTGTTTCACACCAGATTTTTACTTAATTATTACTAATTATTATTAGAATAAAATTATAATATAGTTGTATTTGATGAAATGAATAATAACTTCATACTTCGACGATAGCAGTTGATATCTTTATTTTTTTGAAACAAGAGTAGTTCAACAAGTAAAGATTATAGTTTAAAACACAGTTGTGTATTACGTAAAATTATTTTAAACAAGTATTAACAAGAAAGATAAGAATCTCTCCCGCTCTCTAGTAACTACTACCCATTTACACAACAATTGACAGCTGAATTTGATTTATTTTTTTATTGTTGTTTATTTTTTATTTCTTTAGATTTATTAGCCGTACATAATTTGACGATAAATTTATAACTAAATTTGATTGTTTTATTTTACTTTATAAAATTTATTTACTATTTATTTAGTTAATGTTTTTATATAAGACATATTTAATAGTGTCCTCACGCGATGGTCTAGTGGCTAGCGCGCTCGCCTTTCGTGTGAGAATTCAGGGTTTGATTCCCGTGAGGGCAAAGTCGGTGTTCACCCAGCATCGTGATAAAAAAAATGGGAAGCTACAGTTAGTAGCGCCCTAGGTAACGAAGACCGGAACTAAACGGCGTGGGAATTGCGGCATGCTTAACACAGGTCCCCCCTATTCAAATCGCCGTCTGGCAATCCTTGGCCCTTCATGGGCTGTGGCGCCATAGGATTTGTTTGTTTAATAGGGATGGCAGTTTATTTTAAATTAGTTATATTGTGATAAGAAGGATAATTTTATATATACAATAGTAGTGACTAGAGTCTCTTTAAAAACTGACTCCACTATATACGAGTAATTATCTACGCTATGATTAATTATTTTTTATATCTCTTATCAATATAGTTATTGCTGATCAATATATTTATAATTACAAATAGCTTTGCTTTTATTCTTTCCACAACTTACTATTTTTTCCTTTCTTTATCTTTACACTAGGGTATAACAAGTCTGCGTTTTTCATCGTACAATTCATAAAAATGGTTTGTTTACTTCTTCCTGTTTTCACCTTCTCCATATTTGTAAATTTTTTTTTACCATGTAAAAAGAAGACCCTGGAGTAAAAGAGGTGTTAATTAGAGAATGCCAGATTTTAGCTGTAAAATGGGTGAGGAAGAACTCGGAAATTCCAATATTCGAATACGGAGAACCTTGTGACATAAAGGCGTATACAGAGACATTTTCCGTGATAGCCTGCTTCATTTTATGGTCATCGACCGGTTTCGGGCGTTCGCCCATCTTCAGGATGCGTTTTTCAGACAGTGTGACAACACAGACTTGCCCAGAGCAAATTCAGTCTTACACACTCTTACATGAAGCCGGCTACCACGGAAAATGTCTTTGATGCTTTCCAGCTCTGCGGAACCAAATAACACACAACAAATAAAGGAGTATTATTTGTCGATTAACCAAGAATGGATATTTTTCAGCCAGAACGAGTAGAGTAGCATAGAGTAGACTTTGGATGTAATCGCAACTATACTCAGTAACTAGCTCACAATAAGGGACGCCCTCGAGTTTGTACAGCTTCACTATTTTTTCAAATCTTTCTCTTCGGAAGACGGCTTTAGCTGATTCAGTCCATTGTTTTTGTTAGCCCGGATTGATATATTCTCTTTTATTCATTGATACATTCTAGTTAAACTTATAGTTTTTACTAAAATGTTTGTCTTCAGTTTTTTTTTATCAATGGGAGAATCTAAACGTAATAAACGTGATGTTTTCGTTGTTGAGGAAATCCTAATCTCCCCCTCCCAATATTCACGGTTAGCATACCAAATTTAATGAAATTCGTTGGTGTTTTTAAAGGAGAAAAAAAAAACGCGAAAATTGAAAAAATATATTTTCAGTAAAAAAAGCACTTCCGGTCATATGATTTTGTTTTTCAAACTCGAAATTTCAACAACATATTTAATTCTATTTAACATTATTTAGCTGATAGATAATGGCCCCCAAAAGTGCCCTTAAATGAATTTTCCCGGAGAAATGTTTTCAAATAAAAGTTGTAGATCTTTGTATATGTAGTTGATGTACCAAGTTTAAAGAAAATCGTTGGAGTTATTTTTGAGAAAATCAAATCGCAAAAAAGTAAAAAAAAAAAAAAAAAAAATTTGTAAAGTTGTACTTCCGGTTAAGGAATTTTGACATATAACTTAATGTCCGATCCCGTAGTACTACCTATAATGAAGTTGTTGGGGAGAGAAATTAGGTTAAATGAACGAGATATGAAGACACTAAGGCTGGCTACAGACTATGCATGTGTTCGCGATTCGTGATGCGCGATGCGTGATTCGTCCAGTTCGTTGCAGTGCGTAGTAATTCGTAAACAGAGCATACAGACTATGCGTTTGTTCAAGATTCGATGCGTGATGCGTGATTTATCCATGTTCGTCGCAGTTTCAAATTAGTTCACAGAAATTCGTGAGCACGTGCAAAGCCTATATATTAATTACTTCAGTAGCACATATATACTATTTTTAAACTGTATGTACATATTTCTGTTCGGAAAATATGGAGAGTGACGATGATCTAGCAATAGCTAGTGCTGTTTTTATTATCATGGCGCAAAATAAGAAAAAAAACTTCAAACTTCTCTGCCAACATTTTAAAGGCGTCACGTTTTTTATTCCTATTTTTCTTATCTTTGTCCCTTGGATCCCACAAATAACACAGTGGTTCAATTTCATAAATTAAATCTAGAACGCGTTCATCAGACCACTCATATTCTTGCCTGTTGTCTTCTTCGGCCATTATTTTTAAAATAATAAACTATCCTTATAATAATAAAATTAATATATAAAATATTTATAATAAAATTATCCTTAAAATAATAAACAAAATAAGAGAAAGTAAAAAATTATAAAAAACGGAATAAAATATAAACATAACCTCCTTGTTTTAACATAACGAACTAGCGCGCACAACGAATTGACGTATTAACTACGAACACAGCCCGAACTTTGGCGAATCAGTGGTTCGTGCTGATGCGCGGCCTTTGATATTCGTCAATTTACCGCTCTTTAGAGCGAATCACTGTGCACACACGCATCATGTTGTTTACGAATCGACTTTTAACGAACAAGTCCCTACACACTATTCGTGAACTGCCCGCGAATCACGCATCACGCATCACGAATCGCGAATACATGCATAGTCTGTAGCCAGCCTAATATAATGTAACTAAGTTTACACTAACTGCACTGGACTTTATAATGAAAATAATAGAATGATTGATGAGAGTAAAGATATGACACGATGCGATGTACAGTTGTATGGTTGTATATCTGATAGAATCTTTAGATAGATTCCCACTGGTTTATATACACAGGTTATCCCATTCTAGTCGGCCTAAGTCAGAGAGTAGTCTCTGTTAACCAGAGAGGGCCTCTCTTCTCTCTGCTGTAGTTGTATTATCTTTGCGGTACCATTACATACCTAAACGGAATATGAAGTTTAAACTTTCTGCGATTTTTCGTTTTTGAGCTATACTGTTCACATACACACACACACACACACACACACACACACAATACAAACATCTCAATTTAGAACAATTCATATGATGCAATATATTAAACAAACAAACAAGCGAACTAGTGTGCTGGCATGCTCCTACAAACCCTAAAACCTCCCTTTTGGTTTAAAGTTCTGACATAAAATTTCCAATTCTGAAGTAAAAACATTTAGTCCGAAGTTTTGTATCATATTCCGAAGTTTTTAGAATATTGTATCATATTCTGACAAAATAATTTTGCGGACTCAGGGGCATTATTTTGGTGTAAACCTGTCAAACTAACATTCTGATCACTCTATAATTTTAATTCATAGCCAATTTTTACACGATTGAAAACTAGGAAGTTTTTTTTTTAATTTTATTTCTATAAATTTCTTACAAGAATGATTTCTTTTTTAATCTTAAAACAGAAGTTCTAAAAATAAATTTGATAATTCAATATTTTTAATTAATTGGTTTTTGTTAATCATTTTCTTAATGTTCATTACTAAAGTTATATTTTTTATTTTACAGATGAAAAGAATTGCCGAGTTAGATTAAAAAGGTAAGTTGATTAATTGTTTATTAATGTTTTATTTACCTCTCTTTATAAAATATAGATAATGTAAAGGGAATGAATGGTTTTACTACACAGTAACCGCAGTCTAGTATGCTAACTGTACTATATTCTATATTCGCCTCCTTATCGGCATTTCAGACGGTATTATGTTTTGTACAACTGAAGGAGAAAGTAATGTTCTTTTTAAGATGATGAGCTTATTGGTTCCCCCGAAGAACTGGGAAGATTTTTGAGAAACTCTTTTAAGAGTTTCTAGAAAGAATCGATCTAATAAAGTATCGCAAAAAATTAATTTTTTTTTTTTGCAACATTGTATTTTCTAGAAGGAATTTCGAAATTTTAAGCTTTTTAATGGAGTATAGATTCTTGTAAATGGGTTAAATATATCACGACTATATAGCATTTTATTAATATAATAGATTATGTCTAATTATTTGTTTGTTTGTTTAATTGTTAATCATTCCAAAAAATATTTGTTCTACTTAGATCAAACATTGGGTGCTTATTCTTTATGCTCTAAAGGAGAATATAAGATAATTTTGATCTTTCTAGGCCAAAAGGGGTGAAACAAAATGCTCTAAATACCACCTTGGGATTAGTTTTTAATGAATATAATTTTTAGATAATACAGTCGATTGAAATTAAAATTGAAAATAAAAGGCACCAATTAAAATTTGCAAGAATATCTGATCGCATTTACTACAGTGTAACGGGCGGAAATCACTTTTCACCCCAAGTTCAATGCAATTCTCCATCAGGCTCGTAAATGTGGCAAACTAGGTGGAACTGGAAGGAGAAGTTCAAGAGAAAGGGTTAATTCAGCCGCCTATATATAAAAGCTTGTATTTTTAAAGATAGGTTCATTATTTGAATCACCTTGAATGAATACCTTCACTCTGCCAGTCAGTGTGCCACTCTCTACATACGCTACCATACCTTTTCTCTGAAATAATATTACATTGTAAAATTACTTAACCGAAGTATTTCTCTATTGACTAACCCATGCTAAAAGCATTCTACTATATTTACGACTAACTCATCCCTGAGCATAGCATTTTACTACCTTAGCTCAGTATCTTTCACTTTTAACCCACTGTTAATAAACAAGCATCAGTTCTAACCGTAATATTTGTAGTAAAAATTAACTGTATTGAGAGGAAGTTAAGCTCAGGTGTAGCGCCCTGGATTAGGTTGGTGCGCGCAGTTCCTACATTCAAATTTAATATTACTTTTTCAAGCACTGAAAGCCTATACAGCTTACTAACCGGTGGATGGACTTTGTTGTCTGTAACGAGAAAACACTGTCCGGAGGCCGGCAATGCACTCAGTAAGTAAGCTTTTCGGGCGCAATGACCTCAGACATTGACGTGACTTAAAAAAAAAGAAGATATATTTATTCATTTATACGAGTATTAACCACTTGCAAATTACACATGCAGCTGAAAATGTACAAATGTACATCAGAAATATAATTAGTAAAAAAAAAAGTCGCACAATCCGATTTTCAGTAAACCGCTTATCTTCTAATTCGGAGCTTTGGCAATACATTAAATTCTTTTTAATATTATATGGATGATAGAATTGTATAACATATTGAAATGGCATTTTAGAGGAAAACCTGAAATACTCTTCTTCCAGAAGCCGATGAATTTTCCAGGAAACATGTTTGAAAATGAAAGTTTTAGCTTTTTTTAGGCCTACATATCAGTTTGAGAAAACTGAAAAAATTAAAATAATACTTCCGGTTGGCCGATTCTGACCATAACTTTATTATCGCGATTTCTAGTAGCACCTAAACAAAATATGAATATTCAGCTCTCCCGTATATAACGCACTGACTATTTTCTAAAAGCCATTTCTTCATATCCGGAGACACTTAAAACACTTTTTATTTCCGTTGAAAACTCAATTTGGTAAATTTGACGATATTGCAGTATTCTTTTCTTATGTCAGTCAGAGGAAAGAGAGAGAGAGAGAGAAACAATCCAGGAGGTCTTTTCAGATTTATTATTTGAGAGAATTAGAGAAAATGAATTTGGCAATGATGAAGAAGTAATAAGCTAGATGATATGCTGAACACTGTATAATAAAATAGAACACACAAACTGCAAGGACTTTACAGTTAAATGGGAGTTAGAATTAGAATTAGAATGATGCAGAGGGGACTCAAACCCAGGCACTGCAGCCTCCCATTGAGGCTTATTGTGCCAACCCCTCGAACCTAGTAGAGGAAGCCCCCTCTTCATGAGGCCCAGAACCTTCCCCACCAGTCCTTCTTGGAGTACGATTTCCATTTTGCAATGCAATCAAACAGCAGGTGATTCCTCCGTTTCCTCCTCCTCCTGACACAGCCTGCATAAGGGCTTTAAATCCACCAATCCCACCTTGTGCAGATGTTTCTTGAACCAACCATGCCAACTAAACAGGCCCGTTAACAGAGAAATCTGATACCTACTTAGACCCAGGGTATCTCTGTTCTTCTTCTACACAGCTCTTAGCCCCAGTACTTAGCCGCCAGTGACGATTATGCTCTCTCCGAGTCCATTCTCTCAGAGATGCCCTCGCCATGCTTTTGGCTATTCCCAGAACAGGTTCCGGCCCACAGAAGGGAGTATTCGCTCCCTCCCTGGCCGGTTGGTCGGCTATTTCGTTACCTTTAATCCCCTTATGTCCCGGCACCCATACTAGCCTAACTTTATTGTGCCGGGATAATACCTCCAGGGAGTCTCTACACTCCCTGACCAGGGAAGAGGTAATTCTGAATGCCTGAAGTGCATTCAGCGCAGCCTGGCTGTCCGAGAAGATGCATATCTCTCTGTTCCTAGAGCCCATACGCAAATTCTCCTCAGCACAGATCTTTATTGCATAAACTTCAGCCTGGAAAACCGTGGATTATCCACCGAGAGGCCTCGCAATGCGTACCTCTGGCTTTAAATGGAAGTTAAATAGCGAAGCAATAATAAAGAGACAGACTGGCTGCGTAATAAGAAGGTAGTAGATAGATTGCTTACTGGATGTACTGTTGCATAACTATCGTAAAAACTGTGCTGAACTGAACTGCCGTCGCTCTAATTATATGAATCGAAATCTCTTTTTCGCTCTTCGGATCCTATAAATCTTTAATGATTCGGTTCCCATTACAATTGTCAATAATTATTAAGCGTGCTGCAAAAAAATTCCGAAAATTGGACAAATGAAACATGGATTTTTTTTAATCGACATTATAAAACTGCCCGACCAAAGGTCAACGATAAAAAAGTTGTAAACCATAAATAAAAAGTGACCATTTAGCATGAAAACTAAACTGATCACTGCTAAAGAGTGTATTTAAAAAAAAAATAAAATAACGAAATTACCAGCTCTTTGTTTCGAAACTATATTAATATTGATTTTACAAGTTTAAACTGTAAGGACATAATTTACTGAGCCAATAAATTTTAAGCCGATTTACTTCTATAGCTATATGACGGACATTAATGAAAATGTGAACCAATTAACTCTCAGTTTTATAGAAGGGGGATAAAGTTCTTTGATCTGCTTGGGTAAGATTTTTGAAGTGCTCAAAATAACCTTGAACTAATCCGTATTAAACAATATTGAACATGGTGGGCGGTCTTTTTTACCTTCTCTTATTGTTGTCAGCTTATAAATTGGATAATTATTGGAAAGGCATGTTTTGAAATTCTCTTGTGTTAACTTGTTTTTAGTAAATGATTTGTAATGTGTTTTTGTGTGTTTGTATATATTGTCAACAGCATACTCCAAAAACTAAAAATCGCAAGAACCTCAAACTTAGCATTCCGTTCGGAATTGCGAATTTTATTTCGTAAAAATTTCTCCTACTTATGTGTTTTCTTTATTTTATTTACGATTTTTTTAAATAAATTTGCCCGTTTGGACCGAAGTGGTATTTTTTTTTAAAGATGCGTCACAACATCTATGGTAATTTCCGCCCGGAGCCTTTTCAGTGCACTCTCTCGTTAGAGATATTACTGCCCATCACCGGACAGTGAGCAGTAAGAGGCTCACCTAGGAAGAGAAAAAAATCTAAGGTAGCACGGCTAGATTCGAACCAGAGATCTCCGTGTTGCTAGTCCAGCACGCTACCACTTAGCTAATCCTTTCCTTGACCCAAGTAGTAAGAAAATTGATAGGAAGTTTCTTATGAAATTTTTTTCGTCGATTTTAAGATCTATCGAGATAGATTTGAGAAGACCACATTATTATTATTATAGTTGAATTATTTATACAATACTACTTATATCTTACGATTTATTTTATTTGTTCAACTTGAAATTATATTTATCCTTGAAATGGTATTTTTAAAAGGTCACGATGTAAAATGTTATATTAGTAATTTATGATCATATTAATATAAACAATTAAATTAATTTATTATTATTGTTTAAATTTTTTTTTGGTTGAATTTAATTTGGACATTAAATTTAGTCATTGATGAACAGGCAAGGCTATTGTTCTGACAGCCCCAATGTACCAATAGTAAGTTATGAATTATTTATGATTACAAGTCTTGTCTTCTATTACTACCTTGTTTCATATTTATGTTTTATACTTATATAAGCATTCACAAATATCAAAGAGATGTTTTCATTTTACAAGATAAATCGTAAGATTTTAATCACTAAGGCATTCACTTTAATGGATTCTAGATAGTGGAATTTCGATTAAAGTTCGGAGGATTTGGGTTAACAATCTTCATTGCAGTTACATGAACATTCAAAAAAAAAAAAAAAAATGTATAAACTTTTAGATACGAAATCATTCATTCTATCAAGAAAATCAATAATTAGGACGTCTAAAGCAAAATTTCATTTAGCTTTATTTTACAATCAACAAAGTTGAAGAATTTTGTAATTTTATGATACTTTAAATATTGAAAGAATTACATCACTATATTACCTACCAATCATAAGAATTTATCCTTCTACTTCGAATTTGAAATATCAATAAGTTTATTTATAATGTTCCTATCTCTAGTGGCGAATTAATTTATGAGGTTTGTCTCCTCTATTACAGATAACACAAACAAGATCGTACTACATTGCAATGCTCAGTTGACAAATTACTTTATACTTAGACTTATTGCGGAACTTCTTTAATTGCCCATAATATTATTTATCGTTAAATTAAAATGGTGGCAGTGCAAAAATCCATGCGGACGTTACGTCCAGCTATCTTATCAGATGACGTTAACGGTGGTGGAAAGTATTATTATTATTATTATTATTATTATTCGCAGAAGGGGAGGGCAAACCCTACGCTATCCAAAGCCTCCCAGGGCCCATATAGCTACCCCTAAAGAATAACAACCACTGGGACTAGAATGAAAATCCAGGCCCAGGTTTTAACCATCTAAGTTTAACCGCAGACCGAACAAATCGGACCAAAACCTTAAAAGGACACAGCTTAAGATCTTCTACCGATATCCTACTCCAGCCGAAGGTCCTAAACCTAATCTCCTCACAACCCAAACAATTCGTCATCAGATGCATGGGTGTTTCCTCCTCAGTCTCACAAACTCTACAAAAGGGGTCAGGCACGAGTCCCATTATAGAGATGTCTCCGTAAACCACAATGCTCAGTGAGGAATCCAACCAGATGCCTGAGGGAGGTCCGTGAAAGACATCGGACCCCACTACTCAAAGCTCCGTCCGGGCCCCCAATGAGCATTTTAGACTGCCGACAACCCACTGCACTCATCCTAAGGATGAATGCTGTGAGGTCATCCACGTCTGAAAGCCCGACAAACATGTGCCAGAAGACACACCAACAGCAGGCTCTGGACCAATGAAAGGGAGAGAGGCACCTAATTTGGCACACCTATCCACCTCCTCATTCCGTGGTGGAAAGTAAATATACATTACTAAACAATTACTACTATGCGGACATTAATGGATTAATGTAAAAAATAAAAGCCTCAACAGGTCACTGTCCCCGCTTCATGTGAATGGCAAGGTAAGTCCCGGCCTTGTCAGGAGGATGTTGCAAAACCGTAAGCTCTATGGATAGGCTTGCCTGTCCAAGACCGGGCCAGTGACCATTCTAGGGCCTTTAAGTAAAGACTTGTTCTCTCCCTCCATAATGTACCACGGGATCGTGAGTCAGCCCCGCAGAGCTTGCTCTGCACTCACGAGCTGAAGAAAGGTTTCGTGGCGGTCGAGGTTAGCAGGGACGATAGTGAAGTCCAAGTGATCTTTTAGGGGAGCGGGAGTTGGTTTGGTTTGCCTTCAGGAATAGTTCCGCCTTCTCCCAATCTCTCACAAGAACATGTCCGGTGATGGACAGTGTTGTCTGTAACGAAAGAACCCTGTTGAGAGGCCGGCAGTGACTAAAAAGGCTCCGGGCGCCAACGACCATAGATGTTAATGCGCCTTAAATTAAAAAAAAAGAAAAGTAAAGTTCAGGAACCGAAACCACTAACATGCAATACATTTTTACTTGGTGGTCCACTCTTCTAAGCACGCAAATATCCTGAGTTCCTTGGATTTACATAATATATTTTAATAGTATGTTGGAAGAAAGCCTGGTTTCTCCAAAATGTCGGAAAAATGTTTTAAATTAAAGTGAAAGACCTTATCGTGTGCAGTAAAATATATAGGTAACCATTTTGAAGAACTTTTAACAAAATGGAAACAAGTACCCTTCACAAAAAAAAGAAAAGAAAATTGGCGAAAATGTTATTTATTTGGCAAGAGAATCCAAGCATCACTTTTACCCACTCGAGAGCTCGGCAGTGCCTTAGAAGGGTCCGGGCTTCAATGACCATAGATGTTGTCGCGCCTTAAATAAATACAAGAAAATTCACCTACTTTTCGGCAAATTTGTTGACACTTGACTGATGTTATATCCTCAAATTAAATAGTATTTACTCTGAAAACTTCAAGGAAAGTGTTGATGCTGAAGGAGGCCATAAATATGCCGAAACTTCGGAGCAAATTTGAAGATCTTTTTATTCCTCGGATCGATCCATCAACATCAATTTTTTAACATTGAACAGAGCATTCGAAAAAAAAACTACTTAAACTCAAAGTTTTTTTGATGGTTTAAGGACTGTTATATGAAGATCCTTGTCATTGTGGCTGGTTCCACAGAGCTAGAAAGCATCAGCGATATTTTCCGTGATAGCCTGCTTCTTTTTGTGGTCATCGACCGGTTTCGGGCGTTCCCCCATCATCAGGATGCGTTCGTCAAACAGTGTGATAACATAGATTTGCACAGAGTAAATTTAGTTGATACACTCTAAATTTGTTCTGTGCGAATGATGGGCGAACGCCCGAAACCGGTCGATGATCACAAGATCTTTTCAAGATCTTAGAGTTTAAGACTCTTTGCTGTTGACTCGATGAAGACTGTTGTTAAGAAAATGTTTTGGACTGCAAATTCGACTAAATATTTTATGAAAACTAACTTGCGGATTTGAGCGTTAGACTCATGTCGAAGATTGGGCGAAGTAGAAATATTTGTGGCACTGTTTTGTGGTAAAGATAATAAGCATGGTATCACTGGCGTAGTATGTTGGCAGTGATAAGAAGTATAATAATAATTTCCATCACACCATTTTATCGACTAACACACACACACACACACACACACACACACACACACAACTTCCGCCTTCACTTGATCCTATTTCCCGATTAGCCTTTCGCAAATATCCTGTTCCCTTTTTAACATATTAAATAACTCAAAAGTTTTTACGCGAGATTTTATAAAATTCTATTTTCCAGATCCTTGATAATTCTTTCTTAATCTTACTACAGATGTTTTTAACGAAAGCCTGGGGTGACTAATTATAATCGTAAGAAAATAGAAGCTACAATAAATTATTCATACCTCTATAAATCGGAATAAAAATACCGGTAGTTTTCTATTTTGTTAACCAATTAATTTTACCCTGATGTAAAAAACTTAACTCTTTGTTTACATCACTCTAGTCTGCTGCTTTCATCATTAGATTAATTAATTAAATGTTAGGAATAAATTTGCTTCCAAACGTCAAGAATGAAATGAAGTCTTAATAAGAAGAGAGAACGTTTTACTTCTAAACTCATTGTTGGCTCATTTATTCTCTTAGTAAAGCAAAATAATAGTCTTTATTTAATGAGTTTATAAAAAGGTTTTTTTTTTTTTTTGTTTCGTATAATAAAATAAATTAATAAACTTTCTCTACAAAATTTATTTATAAATAAATAATATATGTAAATATGAACAAGTTTAAATCCGTTTATATAATAGGATTAATTTTGTTGTAACATTTAGCTGTGTAAAACCTTGCTGCGTTTTTATTTATATAGACAAGAATCGATCTCTCTTGATCTCTTCTACCATTATTTATTTATCATCCCAATTAAAAATTAAAAACAATTTCCTTGTAGTGGAAAAATTGTTATTAAAATTGCCGGTCATTAATATGAATATTAGATTATTTAATTAATTATTAATTTTTTTTTTTTTTTTTACTTCTATCGTCTTTGATTCTGAATTTATCAATCATTGATTTATTGAACTGTTTGAATAACATTATAGTTTGTCCTTTGCATTGTAGGTTCTTCGTTATTTTTGTTTTTACATATTTCCTCTAGTTGATTAATAGAATACTTTCTAAAATTTATCTTTCTCTGTTTACATCGCTTATTTGTGTTTACCATCCACTATCATGCCGCAAATCCATTCATTTATTCTACGCTACAGCCCATACATGACCATGATTCTCCTTTAATAATTCGTTCCACAACTGACGATTTTCCACTTTTCTCCTCCAGTGACGTACTCCTCATCTGCTTCAAATCATTCCTGATAATGTCCGGCCATCTTAGACGTGGTCTACGTACCTTGGTCTATGTCTCTCATAACCATCGGAGTCTAGCAATCTTAATCTTAGCCACTAGAGCCTCTTCTTTGTATAGCCCTTTCAACTTCGAATCTTTCCTTATAAGGTACACTCTTCTTTCCACAACTGGACCAAAAATCTTCATAAACACCCCCGACACTTCCAACAATTCTGACGAAGCTTTTTTGCAACTGTCAGGGTCCATGTCTCTGTTCCATATACAAACAACAGGTCGGAAAATAGTTTTATATGTGTATATTATTAATTTGGCACTTTGGGAAATGTTCTAATTTCTTTAGGATCGTCCATAAAGCTGTATAGTATCTATTTCCGGGTTGCAAGACTGTTTTTTTTATATCTTGTCCAACATCATTTTTTTTTTTTGTGATTATCGCGACCGCAGATAAATTAAATTTATCCATAAACTCGAAAGAGTAATTTCCCTCTTATCATAAGGTTCCCAGAATGCCGCTTTCTCCTTTTACAGTCCTTTACCTGTAATACGCGTATCTCGCACTCTCTGCTGTTATTCCTGAAAAATCATCATAGCAGATCTAACAATTTATAGCAACATAATCAGCATAGGCAAGATATTGGGTTTGGTCGGTTGTAAAGATTACCACCAAGGTTTTTAAGATATTACAGCGGATAGCTGATTGTAAAATCAGATTAAAAAGAACTGGTGATAATGGATATATCTTTGCTTAAGACCATGCCGTAAATATTGCACTTATTTTAACCCAATATAAGCCCTGTTAAAAATTATATAGCTGAAATTGTAAAGTAGAAGATTCACACACTTTATATATTCCATGTATTGTTTGAAGATTTATTAAGTTCCCCTAAATAGTAAAGCGCTTAACAAAAAGTTTTGAGGACAATTGTAAAATTTCAATGAAATCACTATAAATGTAAAGGAGTGTTTATTGGGGGAACAGTTCGCTTTAAAATACGAACTAGTCAATCATGCAATCAGCATTGTAAATTAAACAAGTTTGATTTTTATGATATGATGTTTTTTTTTTTTTTTTTTTTTTTTTTTTAAGGGGTTCTGTACCGCTAGCTCATCTATAGCACCCTCTCCAGGTTTAGCTCCCTGAGGAATCCCAGGATCCTGGAAGGTTCTAGGGTAGGTATTTCTTCCTCCCCTATCTGGTAACAACCCAGACTATTGAATCTTCTTTGAATGACGGCGTCACAGTTCGTAAGGAGATGTATCGGAGTTTCCTGCATTTCTCCACAGAATCTGCATACGCCGTCATCTTCTAGGCCAAGCTTCCTCAGGTGCCCCCTGAGTCTGCAATGCCCCGTAAGGAATCCCGTAAAGATACGGATTCTATTCTTACTCAGACTGATGAAGGCTTTCGACCTTTAATGGTTATAGCCACCCAGATAGACCTTGGCCTGCCTCAGTCCCGGGATGGTGTTCCAAAGACGAGCTCTTTCAGCCACCTCCTCCTTCTTGATTTCTTCCAGAAATACTTGGTCACTGACTCCACAAAAGGGCTCTGGGCCAATAAGAGGAGATACAGCGCCTTCTTTTGCCAGGGTATCAGCTACCTTATTACCCTCCACGCCGACATGTCCCGGCGTCCAATGTAGGGTAACCCTATTACTTCTGCCTAGGTCATTAAGCTTGCCTAGGCATTCCCACACCATTTTAGAACTGATTGCATAAGAGCTCAGTGCTTTAATGGCCGCCTGACTGTCGGATAGGATAACTACTATCTCCTGATTCCGATATCCTCGATCAAGGTTCAACTGAGCGCACCTTCCAATAGCGTAAATTTCCGCCTGGAAGATGCTAGGAAACCTACCCATGGGTTCTGAATGTTTGGTTCTAGGCCCAAACACTCCTGCCCCGGTTCCTTCGAGGGCCTTAGACCCATCTGTATACCACTTGGTGGTATGCTTGCTAATACTATCCAGGGCGGATCCTTTTATCCACTCCCTTTTCATACTTAGCTTCGTAGAAAAATTCCTAACTCGCTTCGGCGGTACATATACTAAAATTGGAACGATGATGTGATGTTAAACAGCATGAAACTCATCATCTCATGAAACTCGTCATTATATTGGCTTCTCCATCAACCCCATCAATGGACAACATTCCTTCAGTGAAGAATTCAAGGAAGAAAGTTAACTAAAAAAAAAAAAATCTTTCTTAATTTATTACGAAAAACAATTTATGTTGATAAAGTATTAAATTGTCGATTTTACTTATTAAAAAAAAAAAGAAATAGAATGAAACACGCACGTGACTTTTTCTTACTACAATTTAAGTAGTTTGTATTTATTTATTTATTTATAAGGTTACGAAGTTACAAAATTTTATATATATTAACATGATTACAGTATTTCCTCTTACTGTCAGTAAGAGGAAGTAAAAAAAAAAAAAAAAAAACAGTGATAAAAGCCACAAATAAAAGTGATACGTTTTTATCTGTATAGTGAGCATTCCAAATTGAAATAAAATCGTTGTAAGCGCCGCTTCCGGAACTTCGAAACAGTGTATTTCTGGTAAAAAATTCAGTTTTGAAAGACGATCGCAATACTACTCACTTATAAGTAATGAAATAAACAGTTTAAATTACTATTTTTAATAAACTGATAATTAATAATTAATAATTTTATAACAATTATTAACGTAGATTATTATAGTCGATAATGTAATTAATTAAGAGGAAAATTAAATATACGTGCGTTATAAAATTTACTGATTTATGTTAAACAATAAATAACTTAAATGTTAATCATTTCATGATTTTCTAGTTATAATTTTTCTTATTGAATAATAATATAATATAAATAAATATAATAAAAAAAAAAAATAAATAAATACATGAATAAAGTTTATAGAATAAAAAGTGACGTAAGCAAGTTTCACCGGCAGTGTTTGTAGATCTGGCAACATGGCACTGATGTCCGCGTGTTGTTGTTCGTAAAAGTAATTCTCTCTGTTTCTCCTTAACTCTTCTTATCTTCAACGAACGTATTCTCTCTCTCTCTCTCTCTCTCTTACTCTTTTATTTTTGTGTGTGTGTATTTGTGATTCATTCAAAAGATAATTATTAAAACTTCTTCCTTAAGTGTAATTTTTTTTTGTATTTTTATCAGTGCTATCACTTACACCTGTTAGCTTTATTTATAGATATTAAATAAAAAGTTGTCATTGAGATAATACTGAATTGAAAAAAAAACAAACGAACGAACCTGTAAATATCAATTTGAGAGATTGAGTAAATAGAGTAAAATGTATTGTTCGCCTATCTAACGCTGACGAACTAATAATATTATACCTACCTATTTGCAACTTATTTTATATATTGACCGAATATATTACGTATATATGAGGATTTTAAAATTCTATACTATAATGAATAAAGTATATCGCTTGTCCGTCTGGGGTGATACCTGATAATTACTTCCGGTGTTATACGGACGGTTCCAGAATGGATGATAGGTCTGGTGCTGCGGTCTATTTTAAGACCGGAGATCATTTGGCAGTATCTCTTGGTAAATGAACCACAGTCTTCCAGACTGAGGTTTATGCTATTCTTTGTTGTGTCTTGGATGAGACGGTACGTAACGTTAACTTAAAAGGTGATTGTATCTGCTCGGACAGCCAAGCTGCGCTGAAGGCGCTGAGTTCATGTGTCTTCACTTCCAAGATGGTGTTAGAATGTTCTATACGACTGGAAGAGCTTTCGTCTCTGAAGAATGTGCTTCTAGTTTGGGTGCCAGTCACATGGGAATTTTTGGGAATGAGAGGTGGATAGGTTTGCCAAATTAGGCGCCCCGCTCCCTTTCATTGGTCCCGAGCCTGCTGTTGGCGTGTCTTCTAACATATGTCTGTCAGGCTTCCAGACATGGACAGCTTCAAGCATTCATCCTTATGGATGAGCTCAGTTGGTTTTCGGCCGTCCAAAATGCTCATCGAGGATCCTGACAAGGCCATTAGTGAGACGTTGCTGTGTTTTTCACGGAGCTCTCTCAGGCGTCTGGTTGGATCTCTTACTGGACATTGTGGTTTAAGGAGACATCTCCACATAATGGAGCTCATGCCGGATTAAGAGGAGGAAACACCTATCCATCTTATGTCTGATTGCCTGGGTTGTGAGGAAATTAGGTTTAGGACCTTTGGTCGGAATAGAATGTCTGTGGAAGAGCTTAGGCTATTTCCGCTGAAGGTTGTTATCCGATTTATTTGGACTGCGGTGAATCTTAGATAGATTAGATATGGGTCTGGATATTTGTTCTAGACCCGGTTTGTTGTTGTTTTTCTTGGGATAGATATGGGCCCAATGTGGCTTTGGATAGCGCAGGGTTTGATCCCTCCCCACAAACAAATAATAATAATCATAATAATAATAATATAATATAATAATCATATAATATTAATAATATAATAATCATAATAATAAGTTATCGCTTATGTTAGGAAATAAATGTTGGTGACCGATTAATGAGCAAACTCAAGAAATGCATATAGTCTTTAAAATACGACGGAACTCCGCATCAGCAGGCTTCAACATCGTGATGCATGGATACTTAATTTTGTAGCCAAGATTTAATGTGGTTTAATTTTAAAGATGTTCATAAATATCTATCCATAGGCCAATAGACGCGAGTTAGATGGAAGGCAATCTTTACACCAAAAGGTAGAAGAGATTCAGTTTAAGAAAAAGAAGAACACATGAACAGACACTAGGTATGTAGGGTCGATAAAACTTTGTTAAGTGGTCGATCCCTTTGACTATAAAAAAGTCCCTGAAGTGGGGCGAAGCAATGAAAGTTTAAAGTAAAGTTTGTAAAACAAATAAAAGCTTCTTTGTGGGTCGATGGACCACGATTCAGTTTGTTTTTATTTTTATTGAAAAAAAAAAACTGTGCCAATAAAAAAACGGACTTCCGGTCAATTGATTTTCTTGAAACTCGAAATTTTGGCAACATACTTAATATTCATTAATATTATTTAGATGGAATACAATTGTATGTATACGTATTAAGATAAAATAGCACTTTAGGGCAAAACAGACCCGATTTCTTTCCCAAAAGCCCCTTAAATGAAATTCTGGGAGCATTGTTACAAATAAAAGTTATAGCTAATTATATGTGTAGTTTTTATATACGAAGTTTACAGAAAATTGCAAAAAAAAAAGTGAAAAATCTATTGAGTAAAGGGGTACTTCCGGTTAAGGAATTTTGATAGCTGTGGGATTCCATGATGTTACCAAACGGAATATCAAGTTCAAACACACACATAAACTATTTTCTAAAAACAACTTTTTCGTATTAAAAATTGCGGATTTCCGATGAAAATTCGATATCGAAAATTTGGCATGATCGCGCAATACTTCCTTGTTTCAGCATTAAGAGAAAGTAAAGTAATGTCGAAGAAGTAACAGAAAGATGAACCATACTGGGTACTCTCGTCACTTAGGAGTAAGTTTTGTAGATAAAAAACCTCTTTAGAGATGTAGATTTTTGTAGGGGATTATTGCACTGCGACCTGAAAGATCTATTGTCCCCCCAGAGCCTTCTCCAATGCACAGTCGGCCTCCAAGCAATGTTCTCTAGCTACAGACAACACAGCCCATCACCGGACTGTGAGTTGTAGAGGCTCCTAGGAAGAAAAAAATCTAAGGGCAGCATGCTGGATTCGAACCCGGGACCTCCGGTTTGCTAGTCCAGCGCGCTAGCACTGAGCTAATCCTTTCCTTCTCCTTTGGCATACGCCTATAAACTCGGGACGGAGACCCTAGTTTGTGTACTGTGATTGTCCTTGTCTGTAAAATGTAGAGTGTATGTAGTTTAAGTTTATTGTGTACTGTTCGGATGAAGTGCATGAAATACTGAGCTGTGGTAACCCGTGGGTCGCTACTCCCCAAGTAACTGCATGCAACAGATATCCCTTGCGGGCATACAAAACCTCTTACTACACCTTTATTAAAATGCGTTAAAATATTTGTTGAAATCATCAGAGACATTTTCCGTGGTAGCCTGCTTCATTTTGTGGTCATCGACCGGTTTCGGGCGTTCGCCCATCTTCAGGATGCGTTTTTCAGACAGTGTGACAACACAGACTTGCACAGAGCAACTTAGTTTCACACTAACTGAGACGTATTTTTGAAATGTTTGTCACACTGTCTGAAAAACGAATCCTGAAGATGGGCGAACGCCCGAAACCGGTCGATGACCACAAAATGAAGCAGGCTACCACGGAAAATGTCTCTGATGCTTTCCAGCTCTGCGGAACCAACCACCATAACAAATATTTGTTGAAAAGTTGCTTTTGGTAGGAGGCGTTTCAGAAGACTTTTTTCTACTTTTGCCAAAATAGATAACCTCGAACAGCAATAGTATTCTTGACTTGATATTCCTGCATTCCTTAATAACAACCGCTTAATGTGACGATTATTCTACTAAAAATCAGTGCTAAAGTCATAGTTTTAGATCAGAATTAATTAGAAAGCGAGATTAAAAGTGATTTTTAATCTCTAGAGATTAATGGTAAAACCAGTAACGGCCAGCTTTCAATTAAACATTTAAGATTTGTATGAAATTGCTTTAAGAGTTGTATGAAAGTAGAAAAATGTAGAAAATCTTAAATTAAAGGTTTGTATTAACATTTTAAAATTAATATCACGATATTACTGTATAATTTTACTCAACTTTAACCTAGTATTCAACGACCTTTCTGAAGGTAACTTCCCCCTTCTCAATTGTCAACGTTTTTTTGGAGGTTACCGTACACATTTTATTTCTTTTTATATCCTTTTTTTATTTTTTTATTAAAAGTTTTAGCTGTTGTAAAAAAAATATAATATTTAACGCAAGAGTAAAGTTCGATTGCAACACTCATTATGTTGCATTCATGTGATTAAATCTGAATTCGAATTAAATAACTAATTATAAAATAGCCGTTACAAGCAAAGGTTTGGGCACCCCATGATCTAATTAAGATTTAATTCTATAGATAACATTCTGGGAAAATATCATTCAATAACATAATTACAAATCTCCCCACCCCAAATAAATCAATGAATTTTGCCCCGCCTTCACAACAATTCGTAGAAATGAAAGTATAAATTTAAGGCAAAATAAAACATTATATTTACTGGTACAGAAAAAAAAAAAAAAAAAAAAAAAACTGTTTATACTATTAACTGTCAAGTATCAAAGTGAGGGTACGTTAAAACGTATACACTTTCACGTTATGTAACGCTTGAGATAAGAGCGCCTTTATGCTCCTGTGGTTTGTGGTGACCGTGATAATAAATCAGTGGCGAATGCCAATGCCCACTAGGAATAATAATTTATATTAAAATAATTATTTATTTATAAAACACTATCTGGTGAGCTTGTTTGGCAACTGAACGAGTGTGTAAAAATACTCTACTCACGTGTTGAATATTAAATTTTGTCTACAACCGTATTAAATTGTTCTTAACTTATAGGAATTCCAAAAAAAATATATGATAAGTTTCAAATAATGTACTTTTAATTCACGTCAAATATTTCCTCTATTTATAACCTGCTCTGTTTAATATAACCTCAAATTGTGATTTATTTTGAAATATACATACTTTTTGTTTTCGCATATGCCCGCTAGATATCGGGCAAGTTAGATTTTGTTAATATTATTTTTCTTCACTTTGAAAAATATAATGGCTGCTTTAAGTTTTTGTTACTTATGATCAAAAGTATAACTTCACTCACTTACTTTTTTTTTGGTTTAATATGTAATGTAATGTGTTGGTGATGTGTGAATATTTGTAGTTGGTTGTGGCGTGAGCGTTTTAGTGAAAAGGGCTTGTAAGTACGTTGGAGATAGAAGTATTAAGAAAGCACCACTGTTTTATAAATAATTATATTATCTCTTAGTAAATTTAAGTATTTTACAATATCACACTATTATGTTTAAGAAATTAAGATTTATCAAGATTAATGCAAAGCTCTTATGTTTTAACTTATAACTGGCACTGATTTGAAGAGGGCGATTCCTGAAGCGTCCTGTTTGAAGGTTGAGTTTGGACTATCCACTCTTTACTCTTTTAAAGTTAAGATTGGACTCTATTCTTTGGAATTGCTCTCTCTCTCTAGCGGGGGAATTAGCTTGTACAAAAGGTTTGCCCTAACGGGATTTGTGCCTTTGTTTTTCTATTTAGTGTGATCCCAATTTACAGTACCTGACACTAAAGTACAATCTTATAGTAGATAAATTTACAGTCTAATATATTAACAAAATTAGATAAATTATTTTTAATAACTATTATTTCTCATTTCGTACTTCCACTACAAATACACGGTTGTAGAAAAAATATATTCTTGAATTTTTTTGGTGTTCGTTAAGACCGGCTATATTCAATGTTGTAAATTGGATGTTGAGGTTCGGTCATACAAAAGAACTCTTTTTAAACTTCTACTGACGTTTCGGCAAATTTATTGCCTTCTTCAGGGTCGTACAAACGTTTTAATACAAATAAAAAAAAAAAAAAAATTAGAAACAACATAAAATATGAACTTAAAATACATATTTTCAAAACTTTAAGCACATTTAAGTTTATTTTAAACTATTGCTGTAGAACAGATCCCTTTATAAACTTGACCCATTCAAAGTCCGTAACACTTAGTGATGGTATGTCACAGGTTAAACTAGAGTAATTACTACTGTAATTCTAACTGAACATTTTTGTAAGTACATTTCCTAAGTTATTTCCATACTTTACTCTTATATATGCCACATATTGTCAAAGTTTTAATAGTTGTGATTTAATATTGATCTGTTCTACAACAATAGTTTAAAATAAATTTAAATGTGCTATATATATCATACTTTTTAGTTTATTTAAAAAAATATTTTGTTTTGAAAATATTTATTTTAAGTTCCCTATTTTATGTTATTTCTATTTTTTTTTATTTTTTTATTTGTATTAAAACCTTTGTACAGCCCCTGAGGAAGGCAATAAATTTGCCGAAACGTCGGTAGAAATTTAAAAAGAGTTCTTTTGTTTGAACGAACCTCAACATCCAATTTACAACATATTCTTGAATATTTGACATAATTTCTGTTATTAGAAGAATAAAGTCAAAGTGGAACCACGAGACAAAAGTGCTTTTGTGTTGGTTGCTGAACGTTTAGAATGTAAGGAGACAAATAACGCCGGTAAAATGAAACGTCAAAACTAGCTGAATATTCAGTTCATGCAGATATTCATTGAGTATCTAAGCTGTACTAATTTCACTACTGAATAATGTAAAAAAACTCTTCTATAGTGGTTTCTTAAGTTCTTCCATCGTAAATAGTGAACAGAATTAATGAACGATTCAGACGGGTATCAATGTTATCAAGTTAACAATAAAACAAAAAAATCTAGAAAAATAGATGGGTTTTTACTTTCTCTTACAATTAATAAGAGGAAGTATAACAATCGTGTTAAATAATCCGGTTTTAACCGGAAACGATAAAATTGTTTTTAGCGAAATGTCTGTATGTATATTTATGTGTGTACACAAAATATCTTTCAAAAACGAAAAATTGGAGGAAGCTCAAATTTGGTATTCCGTTTACATACTACCATCACATCTGACACGAAGGTTTCGGAGAAAATCCATCAACTGGAAGTGCGGACTTAACTGAACTTTTTTTTTTCAGTTTTCGTAAAAAAAATGTCGTCAGTATCCTCGGATTATCTCACCCTAGGAGCCTCTACAATTCGCTGTCCAGTATAACGGGTACGAGAAGGAGAGAATTGGGTTTGAAAGATAAATAAATTGGAAGCAATGCTGAACCCTGTACAAGAGAAAGTAACACAAACTGCCAGGACTTTACACGTATATAGATATAAGAGATTGAGAGTGAGTAAAGAGATAGGTAGTAGTTGGTTGCTGACGAGTTGTAACTACCGTATGAACTGTTGAAAGACTGTCCCCTGTAGGGATAGCGCTGCTTTATATAAACAGAGTCTCCCACTCTAGTCTGGCCTAAGTAGCGAGTGAGACTCTCAATTTTGTGTGTGTGTCTCTCTCTCTGCTTTATATCCCTCTCTTCGGACCCTATTACATCCGCTGTGGGGAGTCCTTGCCCTTAGAACGGAAGTAAAAAAACAAAATCAATTTGTTGAAGCGCCTTAAATTAAAAACAAAACAAAAAAATCGCCATTAAGCTTTCTTAATTTTTGAGTGAAAGAGAATAAATGTTATTGCTGGGAAAAGGGAATAGCTAAGTGGTTAGCGTACTGGACACCCACGCGGAGGCCCCGGGTTCGAGTCCAGCGGCGCTACCCTTAGATTTTTTTCTTCCTAGAAGCCTCTACAGCTCATTGTCCGGTGATGGACAGTGTTGTCTGTAACGAGAGAACACTGTCCGGAGGCCGGCAGTGCACTGAGAATGCTTCGGGTGCCAATGAGCATAGATGTTGACGCGCCTTAAATTAAAAAAAAAAAAATTATTAAGAAAATATAAACATTTATTTATGTTAAACAAATTTTTAAGCATTAGTTAAATCAATTTGCAATAAATAAATAAATAATAACAATAATAATATATATTAATTTGAATTCACTCAACATACATACACACACACAACACACACACAAAGAGAAACAAATCTGTCCGCATACAATCGTAATGTATTTAATGACAGTAATAATTGCGGTCCGTAAAGGTCAGTGTGTTGTTTGAAGAAGGACTGACCTAAACATGTTAGATAAAACATGGCTTTGACCTCTTTAAATTAAAAAGGCAAAAATTAACTAGAAATCAATATTAAATTATATTCAATATTACGTATTATTTATGAATATATTTCTGCTATAATTTTGATATATCTGAACGATCTCTCCATAATATACTCGACGCATGTAGTACTTGTATAAAATGTAAAATAGACAGGAGAAAATGACGGTGTTGTGGTTTATTGAACATCATAAACTTGTATGTGTTTATATACATATATATACATATATATCTACATATTTATGGAAATAATTTGCACATTCATCCGTATCAACAATTTTCACTTGTATATTGTTAAATTTATCTCTAAATAGAATTTTTAACCATTTGAAATTATAACTTGTTAATTTTTTTTTAATTGTTATGATTAATTGTTAATTGTATGGATTTTTTGGGGGGTTTGTACATGTTTCTATTCATCTACATAAAATGAAAATTATGATTATTTTGTTTGTCCATTGAATTCCCCCGTTTCATTTTTATACTGTGTGTAACAAACATAAAAGATGTTTATAATCCAATTAAGGCCAACATATTGCACAAATAATCGATAGTTTTGCTTGACAAAACTCCAAATTTTTACAACTTTTTTATATGCTTGATTTATGTAGTCACAACTGCAATATATGTTTCATTTTGATATGTCGCTATATGAAAAAAATCTGGTGTGAAACACTCACACAACTTTCTCTTACTCCAGTTCTCAAAATTATAATTGACAAATGTTATAGTTAGTATATAATATTGGTTTCGTCGAAAACTGAAAAAAACTGTCCATTAAAAGCGCACTTCCGGTTCACTAATTTTCTTGAAATTCGGAATTTTGGCCATCTATTTATTTCTGATTAATTTTGTTTGGATGATAGAATTGTATAATCAACTATGATAGCAATTTAGAAACAAATATAACCCCACTCCTTCTCCAAAAGTGCCCTTAAATGAATTTTCCCAGAGAAATGTTTTAAATAAAAGTTGTAGATCTTTGTATGTTTAGTTTATATAGGAAGTTTCATTTAGTAAAGTGGTACTTCCGGTTGAGGAATTTTGACAGATGACCCAGTGTCAGATGCCATCGTGATACCTAAACGGAATATCAAGTTTCAACTTTCTACCGTTTTTCATTTTTGAGCTATACTGTTCACATATACAAACACACTCACACACACACAAAACCACTTTTTTGGACTCAGGGGACCTTAAAACTGATATTTCCGGAGAAAAATCCCTATATCGAAAATTTGACACGATTACAATACTTCCTCTTACTAGGAGTAAGAGAAAGTAATAAATGATTATTAAAAACCTGGGTGTTTATCAGCGAGGAACTGACTGGCTTAAGTCAGTTCCTCACGGTACTTAATATTTAGTTCTCTTAACTTACACCAGATATGCACTATAGAAGGGAAACTTAATGTCTCAACACATTTAGTACATTCGCAAATCAATTTCTACCTGGAAATGTTTCAAATATAAGTGATAGGGCTAACAAGTGATGATACATAGTTTGAGGAAAATAGTTGGAGCCATTTTGGAGAAAATGTTGAAAAACTGAAGAAAAAACACATCAATAATATCGTACTCTCGTTTGACCTCCCCCCAATGTCATTTTGACCTTTTTTTCGAAATACATGAATGTTTGAAATATTCAACTATCTTGGTGAAACAGTAGTGAATGAAATCATAGTGGAAGCTTATAAGGACCCAGAGTGGCTTTGAGAGCGAGGGATTGTTCCCTCCTCACAGATTAATAATAACAGTGGTATAACACATACATAAAAAGATGTTGAAATAAATTTTTTAATGTTGAATATGTGGATGGGTCCGCAATGCTGGATAACATCTAGTATTTTATCCGTCATAGCATGCATATTCATTGCTGTTCCTGATCGGTTACGGATTTTCATCTATCGGTAGAACAAATTCACCAAGTTCGTGTAGAGAGTTCACTTGCATACAACCAATAAACCAACAAGTGTGGGTATAATAGAAATATTACGTTGAAGTGAACTGTCTAAACGAATTTGGATGAAAATACGAAACCGGTCAGGAACCAAATGAATATGCATGCTACGACGGATAAAATACCAGATAAATTTTAATATTGTTACATGCTCCCGCTGGGCGTACTACACTAGCTAGCACGTCTAGACTGATAAACCTAATTAGCCTACAATAAAAATCACTCCAGGGCTACAACTTCCAATATCTTAGCTTTCAACTTCTCAGAGTACACACTCACACAAAAAATACTCACATCAAACACACAGATGAACAATTCAAAATCGTATTTTTTTCTCACAGTCATTTATTTTTATTTTATTATTTAAAACTAATCATGTGTATAAACACACATGATTCCCAAATATACCTATTTTTGCCAGCTTACCGCAATAGTCTATTATTGCATCTTTGTATTTTTTTTTTTATTTAAGGCGCGTTAACATCTATGGTCATTGGCGCCCGGAAGCCTTCTCCTCAGTGCACTGCCGCCCTCCGGACAGTTTTCTCTCGTTACAGACAACACTGTCCATCACTGGACAGTGAACTGTAGAGGCTCCTAGGAAGAAAAAAATCTAAGGGTAGTACAGGTGGACTCGAACCCGGGTCCTCCGCGTGGGAGTCCAGTACGCTAACCACTTAGCTATTCCCTTCCCAATATTTGTATTATTATTTTTAATATTATCAGGTCTGATATAATCTCAGCACAAAATTTTCTTGATTATCTGTGATTAACATATTTTCATTTTTTAAAATTTCTTTGACGATATTTTGATTGAATATGGGTTAAATAAATTATTCGAAAATATATATGCAAAGTACTAGAGTTATGATGTTTATAGAAAAGAATTGTAGATTGAGACCAAACGTCAGACCATACATAACTATAATAATAAGCTATTTCTCTTTAATTGAAAATGGGCTAGAGGAAAATGGTTATTGCTTTTTTTCGTTTATATCATGTTATTAACAATTATATGATAAAAATAGATATTTGTAATCGACATTGGAAGGTACAGATTTATCAATAATACTTATCATTTTTCATAATTTTTATATTCTAAGGAATAATAGCGTCTGAGTTATTGACAATAAATTACAAATTCCAAAATTATAACAAGAAAATTTGTAACAATTTATGTTTTGTGACATTTCTTAATGGTTTTTTCCCTATGGTTTTCTTCCCAAGTGAAATTATTCAATATAAGAAGCTTAAATACATTTCGGTTGGTAAAGAAATAATAAAGAAATCTTTTGCATCCGAGACATTTTTCGTGGTAGCCTGCTTCATTTTGTGGTCATCGACCGGTTTCGGGCGTTCGCCCATCTTCAGGATGCGTTTTTTTAGACAGTGTGACAACACAGACTCGCACAGAGCAAACTTAGTTTCACACTAACTGAGACGTATTTTAAAAAAACTAAACTCTTAAACTAGGTCA
The DNA here is from genome assembly GCA_011037195.1 of Triatoma infestans. Taxonomy (NCBI): domain Eukaryota; kingdom Metazoa; phylum Arthropoda; class Insecta; order Hemiptera; family Reduviidae; genus Triatoma; species Triatoma infestans. The sequence goes on from JAAEAF010000047.1 coordinate 43,803, forward strand.
AGGGATGTGGCCAGATGGGTGGGAAAACACGTGTTTGGGTTGTTAAAGGGCAAATTTTTCTTACAGTGGACACAACACGTGGGGGGTCTAATCTTTAAACTCTGTTGTTGGAGGGAGATTTACTTTACAATTAACTAACCAAAATAGAATATAAAAAAATACACAAAATAAATTTAAATAAAATTAAATAACGATTAAACTAACATTTAAAATTGAACGATTTTTTATAATTAAGTTTTTATATCTATGCATTCCAGTCCTTCTTTCACTTTTTCACGCAACCCTCACATCCTCGCAAGCATGTATACCTAAATATGGTTTTCTTATATAATTTAGTTTTTTATTATGCATCCCACAAACCATATCACATCATCCCTCACATACATCATCCAAATACGCACTTCTTTTTTTTCCTATATATATATCTAAACTAGTAAATATAAATAAGCTAGTAACTTATAAACTAGTAAATTTATATATACCTAGTAGATTTAAAATTTATTTATTTAAAATAAAAATTTAAAATTTAAAATATAATAAAATAATATAATAAATAATATAATAATATTATATAATATACATATAGTGCGTTTCATAACTATAAAACCACTCGAAATTTTTAATTTAAAAGAGTTCCTTGAATTGTAGAATTAATTGCACGCAAAGCAATTTAAAAAAAAGGTAAAATAAAGAAAAAATATCCATTCTAATTGAACTTTTGCTTTTTAAAATGTTTTTCATTAATAAACTTGATTTTGTGAGTGTGTCATAACTATAAAACCAATTGAGTAAACAATATCTGCTTGGAATCTTGTCATTTAAAAACAAACTCTAATCCTCTTATTGCGATAAATAGACACTGAACTTTAGTCTCTTTTTGTTTTCCATGCAATGATATTGAACATTAAGACATTGAACATTAGTCTCTTTGTTTTCCATGCAAGATGCCGCGAGGTAAACTACTCACAGACGAAGAAAAAGGTAAAATTTTGGCTTTTGCCTAAGAAAAATTATGTCTTCGGGAAATCGCCAGGAGACTGCAAAGGTCCCATAATGTGGTGCGAAACTTTTTGGCAAACCAACAGAATTATGGAAAAAAATAAAAAAGGTGGGCCTAAAAAAAAACTTTCACTTCGTTGTAAACGACGAATTATTAATTATTCAAGCAATTCAGTCAAAAGCATTAGCAAAATGATTTCTGACCTTAATCTGAACGTTTCGCGCTCTACCGTTTACTGTGTTGTTAAACGAAGTAAATTTATTAAATGTCAAAAAATGCGAAAAGCGCCAAAACTTCGACCTCGCCATATTGCAGCAAGATTGGAATTCGGGCGACACAACATTTCCACTGATTGGCATTGCGTGATTTTTTCAGATGAAAAAAAATTTAATTTAGATGGTCCAGATGGCAACAGGCATTATTGGAGAGATCTTAGAAAAAACCCTGTTAAATTTTCTAAGCGAAATTTTGGCGGAGGGAGTGTAATGGTGTGGGGAGCTTTTTGTTCAACGAAAATGCTAAAGTTAGCATTTCCCTCCACCAAAATGAACAGTGCAGAATACACCACTGTTCTTGAAAACCACTTGTTGCCTTTCCTTCACCAAAATAATCACGTACAATGGCTGAAATTCCGAGTTTCAAGAAAATTAGTAAACTGGAAGTGCGCTTTTACTGAACAGTTTTTTCAGTTTTCGACGAATTTCATTAAATTTGGTACACAAACTATAAAATTGTCAATTATCATTTTGAGAACTGGAGTAAGAGAAAGTTGTATGAGTGTTTCACACCAGATTTTTTTTTTTTTGCTAAGACTTCTCCAGACACATTGTTCGTCTGCAGTCAAGTTTCTTCTGCGTTCCAAATATTACCTGGCTAGTCCAGCAAATCATTTTCCTGAACAATTTTCGTAAGAAGTTTCGAAATAATTGGCAACAGTTTTTTCAGTTCATTCTCTCTGACGTTGATCATGACGTTTTTAGAGGTATTGTATGTACAAACATCATTACAATTTGTTTTTGTTTTTCAACGAAGCAATTTGTAATTTTTTTTCTTATTTTTACTTTATATATATTATTTTAAATTACAACCACCATAAATGTATCCATTTATTTCTACAAAAATAGCTACTAAATAAATAATTATATGTAACTTTTTAAAATGTTATTTTCCTTTGTGATGAGGAATATATTATTTATAGAAAAAAGAGAGAGAAAAAATGCCTTTATTTAGAATTGCTTACAAGTTATATTGAGTTAATGAGTTTTTAACGAATGATATGCCAGTTAAGTGGCTATGAAAAATTAAAATTTCTGACAGCCACTCTTCCCCCCCCCCCTTACGTTAATGTCCTAAATTTTATTTTTGTTTTCCTCTTTTATTTGAAACATTTCTCAGGGAAAATTCTTTTAAGGGCACTTTTTGGGGAGGGGTGGAGTTATTATGGTTTCCTTTAAATTGATATTTTAGTACAACAATGTGCTGTACAATTCTTTCAACTAAATAATATTAATTAGAATTATATAAGTTGTCAAAAGTCTCAGTTTGAAGAAAATCGGTTGTGCTTAGTTTTCTTAAATTTGACACTTATTGCAAGTAACAGCTTAGTCTATCTTCCAATCTCTTTAGTATCAATACAAAAAAAAATTTTATCGTTTGTAGAGATCGATGCTGCTTGGGCAGAGAATGCATCGTTAAATCCGTCATCAGCCAGATTCCAATATGCTTCCATTAATGAAGTCTAAGAATTTGCGTACAAAATAGATGGGATATTCCACGTATTGTTTTTGAGAACTCATTATTTTTCTTGGCGATAGAAATGTTTGTAGTCATAATGGAAATCGTAAATAGTATGGGGAATTAGACCTCGTGATGTAAAAACCAATCACATTCAGCAAGGGAAGGGATAATAAACTCTCCCCACTATCTACATCATTTTCGTACAAGGTGGAGGGAGAAATAATTCTCCGCCCCTCTATAGCTTTGTTTTAGAACCGTCCACTTTGATTCTTGCCAGTGTTGGTCGAATAAACAAAGCCAACATCTACCCTGAAGAAGCCTATTGCAATATCGGCGAAACATCGATTAATACTAAACCAATGAGCGTATAAAACCCGAAGGCCGCTTAATGTTTTACACGTTTTTTTCTATTAAAATTAATTCGTAATTAATAGGTAATATGGTTAACAAAAAATGTTCGAGCGCAAAGGGTTGGTTAATTTTATGATATGAGATGAAAAAAAAAATCTGGTGTGAAACCCTCACACTAATTTTTTTATAGTCAGTATACAAAATTTAATTAAATTCATCGTTTTTTTTTTTTTATGGAGAAAATCGCAAAACTGAAAAAGTCTATTCCGTGAAAACGTATTTCCGGTCATCTGATTTTCTTCAAACTCGTAATTTTGACAATCAATTTATTTCTAATTAATATTAGTTAGATGATAGAATTGTGTAGTAAATTGAAATAGCACTACACTCCTAACCTCACCCCTCATCCAAAAGTGCCGTTAAATGCATTTTCCCTGGGAAAAGTTTCAAATAAAAATTGTAGATCTTTGTATGTGTAGTTGACATACAAAGTTTAAAGAAAATCGTTGGAGCCATTTTTGAGAAAATTACGAAAATTAAAAAAAAAAAAATCAGTAAAATGGTACTTCCTGTTGAAGAATTTTGACAAATAACGTACTGATAGATCCCATGGTGATATCCAAAGGGAAAATCAAGTTTGAACTTACTGCGGTTTTTCGTTCTTGAGCTATGCTGTTCACATTAATACAACACACACACACACACACACACACATACGTACAGACCATTTTCTAAAAACCACTTTTTTGAACTCAGGGGACTTCCAAACGGATATTTCCGGTGAAAACTCGATATCGAAAATTTCATACGATTACAATGCTTATACTTCCTCTTATTAGGAGTAAGAGAAAGTAAAAATAATAGCGCTTCTAATATTTATAAGATCAAAATAATAATGACAATTGGATTTAACTGGAAGTTCATTGAGCTTTTTAGACAGCGCTTGAGTGTAGTAGAAGTGAGGTCTTTTATTGACAACGTTAGACTAACCGACCATAATGTATTCATTCTTTATGATAACAAAATATCACGATATATCGATTTATATTATGATCTACACAATTCTTGGGCTAAGCGTTTGTCGGAACTGCAACTAATTTATGTATGTAGTTGTGAATGTGTGTGTATGTGAGAGAGAGAGAGAGTGAGAATGATGAGGGAGTTTGTCTGTTAGAAAGAGAAAGTAGGAGAGGAGGAACGCCTAGAGGCGGCCCCTAGTTTATCCCCACTATTTCACCCAACAAAACCAGGTCACTGGCCTGATTTTTCACGCGCTGCTTGCTCGCTAACATTGTTCAGTGTTGCTCTAGTGTGTTTAGTATACTATTGGGCCACCATTCCACCACCATTACCAGGGCTTACTTTATCTTTAGTCTATTTGTTACAATAGCCTCTTATCTTACTTTATATACCTCTCTTCTTTACCCAATATTTCTTTCTCTTTCAATAACTTCTCACTCTCTCTCACTTTCTCTTAAATTAACTCCCCCTCCCCTTACTCTAGCTATTCTTATACACAACATTGTCCTAGCAGATTATGAATCTTTCCTGTGTATTAGTTCTATATATAAACAACCACTTATAGTTTATTAGATTAGTTTTTATGACGTCATGATTGCCTTTATTACTTTCTCTTAACGAGAGGAAGTATTTGCGATCATGTCAAATTTGTGGAATCATGTTTTTAGTCGATGGTCTGTCTGTATGTGTGTGTGTGTGTGTGTGTATGAACAAAAATATCTCAAAAACGAAAAATCTTAGGGAAGCTTAAACTTAGAATTCCCTTTAGGTACTTCCATCAGACACGAAAGTTTTTAGGGAGAAATTCATCAACCAGAAATGCGAGATTACTGAATTTTTTTTAAATTTCAGTTTTCTTGATTTTCTCTAAAACGACCCCAACGATTTTCTGTAAACTTCATATGCTATCTACACATAAATATTTATAATTTTGAATTTGGAAAACAGTTTCCCGAGAAAATTGATTTGGGGGGGTGGTTCAGTACGTTAAGCTTTCCACTAAAGTATCATCTCAATAAAATATATATGGTTTTACCAATTACACAATATCAATTCAATTTAATAGCGTTGATAGAATTTCCGAATTTGAAAGAAAATATAATTTACCGGAAGTGTGATTTTACAAAATAGTTTTTGAGTTTTTTCTGGGGGGGGGGGGAATTTTCAAGGTTAACGGTTACATTAAACTTGGAATGCTTGCTGCATAAAAATAGAAACGTGTCACTGTTATCTGAAATTTTTTCTAGAGATTTTAGATGAGTATTATTGTAGGTCTGTTAGTTAGTTTAAAATTAAATTTACCTTCGAGGGCCTTAACTATTTGCATTACTTTACTTTTGTTGTTATTTAGCGACATTCCATTCCATTTGGAGAAAATATATATGTATATTTACAGTTTACAAGGATATTCATTTTACTTATTTACTTTTTTTTTTTTTTACATTATTTACTTCATTCCACTCAGTGACTGAATCCTGAAGATGCTTTTCCATATTCGCTTTCTAGGACCACATTGTCTGCATTTAGAAAGGACTTTGAATATATTGACCTCATTTTCCAGTTTCCTTTAGAAGTTCTTCTTTTACATATCTTATGGATATCATCCATAAACATAATAAATAGCAAAGGACTTAAACTGTCTCCTTGCTTTACACCTTTGTCGCTGGTTGAATGGACTCGATTTTTTCCCCCATTGAGTCTATCGACTGTCTTAGGTTACTTCCTGGTATACGTGGTAGACTGATTTGACGTAAATTTATTGATTAAATTGTAAAAAAATCAGAGTAAGATAAAGTCATGTGAGTCGTGTGGCCAGTAAACACCAAACAACGATAAATAGGGATCAGATAATGTTAAGCGTTTTAGAAAGATAATTAGGTTTTAAAATCTAATTTTCAAATACTAAGAACAAAAAAAAAATTATTAACTATTTTTCCTTTAATGCATTTAAAGACTTTTGTCTTTGGTCATTCCTACAGGGTTAGGTTGCCTTCTAGGGAAGATTGGTTAACCCTGGGTCCGTCTGGTGTGATTCCTGAGAATTATCTCCGATGCTACACGGACGGTTCCAGGATGGATGGTAGGTCTGGGGCTGCCGTCTATTTTGAGACGGGAGATCATTTGGTAGCGCCTCTTGGTGAGTGGGCCACCGTTTTCCAGGCTGAGGTTTATGCAATTCTTTGCTGTATTTTGGATGAGAGGGTGCGTAACACTAATTTAAAAGGTGTTTGTATCTGCTCGGATAGCCAGGCTGCGTTGAAGGCGCTTAATTCATGTGTCTTCACTTCCAGATTGGTGTTGGAATGTTCTAGAAGACTGGAAGATCTTTCTTCATTAAAGGATGTGCTTCTGGTCTGGGTTCCAGGTCATATGGGAATTTTTGGGAATGAGGAGGTGGATAGGTTTGCCAAATTAGGTGCCTCTCTCCCTTTCATTGGTCCAGAGCCTGCTGTTGGTGTGTCTTCTGACACATGTTTGTCGGGCTTTCAGACGTGGATGACCTCACAGCACTCATCCTTATGGATGAGTGCAGTGGGTTGTCGGCAGTCTAAAATGCTCATTGGGGGCCCGGACGGAGCTTTGAGTAGTGGGGTCCGATGTCTTTCACGGACCTCCCTCAGGTATCTGGTTGGATTCCTCACTGGGCATTGTGGTTTAAGGAGACATCTCTATATAAGGGACTTGTGCCTGACCCTTTTTGTAGAGTTTGTGAAACTGAGGAGGAAACACCCATGCATTTGATGACGAATTGTTTGGGTTGTGAGGAGATTAGGTTTAGGACCTTCGGCCGGAATAGGATGTCGGTAGAGGATCTTAAGCTGTGTCCTTTTAAGGTTTTGGTCCGATTTGTTCGGTCTGTTGTGAAACTTAGATGGTTAAAACCTGGGCCTGGATTTTCATTCTAGTCCCAGTGGTAGGTATTCTTTAGGGGCAGCTATATGGGCCCGAGGGGGCTTTGGATAGCGTAGGGTTTACTTCCCTCCCCTTTTGGGAATAATAATAATAACTATTTTTCCTGGTTTTTAACATTGAAAAAATTGGTGGTTTTTCACCAGTTTGTAAAAACATTGTCAAAGAACATTTTTCAGATTTTTTTTTTTGTGGGTTTTTATAATTAAATTTTCTTTTTATAAATTTATAAATTCCATTATGTTATTAATAATTTATAAAGGAATTGATTTTAGTTGTATTGAATTATTATTATTATTATTATTTTCTATTTTAGTAGAGTCAAGCCTGGTTCTTTATTTATTTACTAAGTGTGAAATATATATACACAACGTGTCCTTCATGCAGTTTTTATTGATCCATTGCATTATAATGCTGCCACTATATTATTTACTTCTTTATTATTTATTTATTTATTTTTTTTTAAGTGCAGTTCTGTATATAAAATAACTTTCACGTAGAATATCCTTTTTTTATAAGTTTATTTATTTCTTTTTGAGATCGCGAGAGGAAGCAACCATTCTGTACAAGCTTTAAGATTTTTCTCTTTAATCAAACAAAATTTCCTTCAAAAATCCATTTAAAAATTCATAATGTTACAAAAAATATTAAAATAATAATAATAATAATAATAATAATAATAATAATAATAGTAATAATAATAATAATAATAGTAATAATAGAAACTTGTCACATCAAAGATTGGGAATATTTTGTAAATAGGTATAATGTCATTATTTCTTTCCCATCCTTTTTTACTTACTCTTTACACCGTACTGAGAGGAAGTATTATAATCATGTCAAATTTTCTATATCGAGTTTTCACCGGAAATATCCCTTTTTTGAGATAAACCGAAAACCGTAGAAACAGGTATCACCATGACATCTGACAGTACGTTATCTATCAAAATCCCTCAATCGGAATTTTACCACTTTACTACTTAAGTTTTTTTCTCACTTTTTTGCGATTTTCTCAAAAATGGCTAGGACGATTTTCTTCAAACTTCATATATTAACTACATATACAAAGAGCTACAACTTTTATTTGAAACATTTCTCCCGGGAAAATTCATTTAAGGACAGTTATGGAGAAGGGGTTGGGGTTAGGTTTTCATCTAAAGTGCTCTTTCAGTTTATTAGACAATTCTGTCATCTTAATAATGTAAATTAGAATTGGATATGTTGTTGAAATTCCGAGTTTGAGAAAAATCAGATAACCGGAAGTGCGTTTACTTTAACACTTTACTAAATGATTATTTTCACTTTTTCGCGATTTTCTCACAAATCGCTCCGAACGATTTTCTTGAAACTATGTAGATAAACTAAACATACAAACACTTACAACTGTTATTTAAAACGTTTCTCTAGGAAAATTCATTTAAGGGTACTTTTAGGGGTGAGGTGGGGTTATGTTTTTCTCTAAGTGCTATCAAAGTAGATTATTCAATTCTAGTATGCAACCAAACTTAATTAGATATAAATAGATGGGCAAAATTCAGAGTTTCAAGAAAATTAGTAAACCGGAAGTGCGCTTTTACTGAACAGTTTTTTTTAGTTTTCGAAGAATTTCATTAAATTTGGTACACAAACTATAAAATTTGTCAATTATAATTTTATGAACTGGTAAGAGAAAGTTGTGTGAGTTTTTGCGGTTTACAAGGTTATTCATTTTTTTCATGTGGTGCACACGTGCGCAAATGCTATTAAAATATTTGTCAGAATACTGATTAGCATCAGAGATATTTTCCATGATAGTCTGCTTGTTTTTGTGGTCATCGACCGGTTTTGGGCGTTCGCCCAATCATCAGGATGTTTTTTGTCAAATAGTTTGATAACATAGACTTGCACAGAGCAAATTTAGTTGATACATTCTTGTTCTGTTTCCTAAATTAATAGTAAATAGTAAATTTGCTCTTTGCAAGTCTGTGTTATCACACTATTTGGCAAAAAAATATGCTGTTGATTGGGCGATCGGCCGAAACCGTTCAATGACCACGCAGGCAATCACGGAAAATATCTCTGACGCTTTCCAGGTCTGCGGAACCAACCACAACAACTACTGATTAGCATATTTACTTGTAATTTTGATAGAATGTTGAGGTAGGACAAGCAACAGTTCTTTTTCTTACATACTACTGCTATAATAAGTTCAATCAAGAAATTACGAAGGTTATACTGTATATACAGGGTGACCAGAGTTATATGCTCCACCCACTTTTTTTTTAAACGGCGGGAAATTTCGAAAAAATAGAAAACACGTATTTAATCATTTTTAGTCTAGTTTATTTTCAGTGATTGATCCATTTTTTTAAACCCCAATATCCCGAGATACAGCATCCAACTTTTTTTTTTCAAATGGAACATTATATATTTTTTTGCATGCAAGTACTATTAAAACATTGCATATTTTTATAGTACTTGAGCCTCTTAAATAAATAAAAAAAAAAATTTAAAATCGGTTAGGTTTTTCAAAAGTTATGGTAATTTAAAATATGAAAAACAAATTTCAGTTTAATGTCAAAATTACCTTATTTTTTCTTTAAAGAAGCTCTTCAAACTGGACACCATCAACGGATAAGCAAGTCAAAGCTCTGGACTCCTACGCTCTGTTTGTAGCAGCACTTAGGTGGCAAAGTCAACATCTAGGCAGGCTAGAGTTATTCGACGTTCCAGATCTTCGACTGAAGGCACGGGATTAAGGTTACTGTACTCTTTATTTTTTAGATATCCCCACAAAAAATGCACAATTTTATGGACTGATGAATCTATGTTTACCAACAATGGCCTTCTTAATCGTTGGAACTTTAGAATATGGGCTGAAGAAAATCCACAAGTTACCTTCGCCACACGCCATCAGGTTGTTTTTTCTACAAACGTTTGGTGTGGAGTTTTAGGAAACCAACTAATCGGCCCATACTTCTACAGAGGGAACTTAACTGGTGAAAGGTATCTAACTTTTTAAGAGACATTTTGCCAGTTTTGCTTGAAGATGTTCCTCTAAAACGTCGGTTAGATATGTATTTTCAACAAGATGGTTGCCCGGCACATAATGCGAGAGTTGTTCGACGTTACCTGGACAGAAATTTCCACGAAAAGTGTTTAGGAACTCATGGTCCGATCCAATGGCCACCTCGACCTCCGGACTTAACCCCAATGGACTATTTTTTGTGGGGATATCTAAAAAATAAAGTGTACAGTAACCTTAATCCCGTGCCTTCAGTCGAAGATCTGGAACGTCGAATAACTCTAGCCTGCCTAGATGTTGACTTTGCCACCTAAGTGCTGCTACAAACAGAGCGTGGAGTCCAGAGCTTTGGCTTGCCTATCCGTTGATGGTGCCCAGTTTGAAGAGCTTCTTTAAAGAAAAAATAAGGTAATTTTGACATTAAACTGAAATTTGTTTTTCATATTTTAAATTACCATAACTTTTGAAAAACCTAACCGATTTAAAATTTATTTTTTTATTTTATTTTTTTTTTTTTTTAGAGGCTCAAGTACTATAAAAATATGCAAAAAAAATATAATGTTCCATTTGAAAAAAAAAAAGTTGGATGCTGTATCTCGGGATATTGGGGTTTAAAAAAATGGATCATCACTGAAAATAAACTAGACTAAAAATGATTAAATACGTGTTTTCTATTTTTTCGAAATTTCCCGCCGTTTAAAAAAAAAGTGGGTGGAGCATATAACTCTGGTCACCCTATATATCGTTATCTAATTAGTTGCACTTTGTACCTTATTAGTAAAGGTTTAAATGCTACTTTGTATGAATTTTTTATTCATTTCATTAACATGGAGTGGAGTTTTAAAAAAAAACGGTAAGTATTGCTGTAATAGCTATTCACAACGTGAGCAAGTCAGTTTCCTAGATTTTTATAACACGTCTGATATTAGTCGTATGTTTTTTATCGTACCATTAACAAGTACTGCGAGACCCTCTCTTTCAACTATCGTGTCCGTTCCAAGTGTCTTCTTCCAGTGGGTATAGAAAACGCAAATTAATTTGTGGCAACCGAAATCGGAAGAAACTCTTTTAGGAAACAGAAAATTATACCTCGCAAGATGTGAAAAGCAGAAAAATCTATGTGAAGATTGATTAAAAGCGATCTGGAAATGGTTGCTTATCGTAGAAAAGTTCTGTTGCAGCGTTATGCACACATCTTTCATGGACAAATTTCGTTTCCTGACAGAATAAAAAACAAGCTGCATAGAGGAAAAAATTTAACCACCAAAATGATTGGATATATAAATACAACTCTAAAGAAGCACAGGAAAAATACAACTCTAAAGAAGCACAGGAAGTGATCGGTATAGTTGAAACAATTATCATCTGAGGTGCGTTGTGATTTTAGTGGGGAGCTATCAGGTGGATATTTTAGAATTCGTAAAACTTCTGAATCAAAGCGTTTAATTCAAATAATCAGTGGTTGTTTTAATAAGATTTAGCACCTGCTCACGAATGAATTACCTCCCGCCTCAGAGTGGCTAACAGTGAATGTTCCTCAAAGTATTAATGCTGCAGACTGCATTAAAGCCCAGACCTCAGTCCTCTATATGTTCATTTCTTGTTAGAATTGCTTTGTCATAGGTAGTATTCCAGTCTGAACAGCCTAAAAAGGTCTGTAGTGAAGGCAACTCGCAATTTTCCACTGGGAATTCTGTGTATTTCGATCGATGATTGACCAAGGAGACTTAGAGCGTGCATTGTTAGTTTGGTCTCCTTTGCCCTTAATTTGCGTAGTGCTAGCTACGAACTTCTACTATTCGACAAAACATACTTCCGGAACTGGTAATAAAATGAAAGCAGACTATGACGGAAAATACTCAAAAAATTAGAATGATTTATTATCATTGGATTAGTTTATTGTTTTCGTTTGATTTTTTTATTTATCCATTTTTACCAGTTTTATAGAGCGCGATTAAAAAATTTAATATTTTGAAAGTTCCACTACTGTGTAATTATTCTTTGTAACAAAAATTACTTTTCCGTTTATGTTTGGGTTCCTTTTTTGCTTTTATCGAACTGGAAATGGATTTAAATAATCAGATAAGCCGGTCGAAATGTACAAATCGTATATAATTAAAATGTATTAGATTGGTATTGTATTCATGTACATATATAGGATTACTTTGTATTATAATAGTATTTGTACATACATAACCTATATATTTCATTGTTAATAGCATTCATTCAAAACGAAGTTTTTTAAATAACTAATTTAAACAGTAGAGTATAATGTACTAGCATTTAATTAATAAATTAGCTATATAAAGTGTCAATTCTTTATGGGTTATATTTGATGTTATTATTGTAAGAAAACTTCCGCTTATTTCAGGCTCTTTCCGGTATTACAACTTTTAGCTCAATTCGTTTTTAAATATCTTTAACCGGAAATGGGGGATAAAATAGTAATAACAATTTGAGTTCTATTAAATAGTTGCACGCATCAGTTACCTCTGCCGTGTTGGGGTGTCAGTATAAGTGTTATTCGTGTTGTAGATGGGATATCCGCAGGCATGCCAAGATATTTGAAAAAGGGATAGTTCACTTCTCCCTACATTACATATTAAGTTACAGGGTACTTGGGCATTACCATAAAGAAAATCTGAATTTGGGAATGGAAAGTAATGTTACAAAATGAGACATGGTGAATCCGGAAATGGAAAAATGCGGATTTTTGTGGTTACTGTTCCCCGGAGAAGTATTTGCTCACCCAGAATAAAATAGAGAAGGCTTCTGGGTCTCTTGGAGGGGAATATTTCCAAGATGACTTATGAAATATTAATGTACGCCAAGCCATGGGAGAAAGAAACAGTAGCGATGATCAGAGTCAGAGTCATAGTGAACCCAGGAAGTCAGAAGATGGGTTGCTATGTCACCTAAGACGTAGACGTTTCTTTCAAGCGACTAAGGTCTGGTAGCTTAAATTCGTTCATGATCAATATCAATATCATTTAAGCAAGGTACATACAATAAGGTCGCCTGAGCTCAAGCTAGATTTGTTTTTCCAGTATTTTCATGACAATTTCCGAAACACTGCAAGGAAGAGACCATTCTTCCTATTAAGCACCCCTTCCAAATTAAGATCTCTGAAAAATTTCAGAATCTGGGAAGTTTATAGGGTAGGTAGTATATCTTTCTCCAACATCTGGTAAGTACCCAGATTTTCAAATCTTCTCTGAATGATAGCTTCGCAATCCGTTGGGAGGTGTATAGGAAACTCCTCCATATCACATAGAGTCTGCAGGCGCTATTGCTTTGTAGGTCAAACTTTTTCAAAGGTGCTTCCTACAAAGTCCACGTCATGCTAAGCCAATTTTTTTCCAGATTGATGTATGCTGCAGATCTTTTCTGGTCATAGCCGCCCAGATATGTGTTAGTCTGCTTCAGTCCTTGGAGGGTTTTTCAGAGCGCGTTCTCTTCATTTCCTTCTCATGTCTGAGCTCTTCCCAAAGAGGTTGGTCGCTTAACCCACTTAAGGGTTCTAGTCCTACAAGAGGGCATACAGCGCCTTTCCTTGCCAAGGTGTCGGCCATCTCATTTCCTTCTACACTAACATGCCCTGGATACCCAATAGGATAACTCAGTTATTCTGCCCAAGTCATTGAGTTTGACGAGGTATTCCTGTACCATTTTTGAACTTATGACTTATTAGTTGTTATGGTTGGGTCGGCAGAGCTGCAAAGCATCAGAGATATTTCCCGTGATAGCCTGATATAGCCTTCCATGATAGAGCAGATTATATCATCTAAATTTGCTCTATACAAGTCTATGTTATCACACTATTTTGACATAAAATCCTGATGATGGGCGAACGGAAAATATCTCTGATTATATCTTATTGGCTCATTACTTTAAAGGTAGCCAGCTATCGTCTAGGATTACAAACTCCTGAATCCTATATTTCCAGTCGAGGTTAAACTGATACATCTTCCAATTGCGTGAATTTTCGCCTGATAGATGCTGGGAAACTTGCCCATAGGCTGCTATTGTCTTGTCCTTAGCCCAAACCCATGGGGGAGTTCCTCACAAATCCCTATAGGATACAATGGAATTTTCTTTATTGCCAGGCAGAGGGTTTTTCATCAGAGTATTGCCCGACATCCGAAAAATTCTTAAATAAAACTGATATATGAGAATATGATTTGTATAAATTTACGAATTTCCGAAATCCTTAAAACACTGGTGAACTTTAAACCATTATTTCCTCAAAAATCTGAACTAGCTTTTTTTTTTTTTTATAGAATTCGCAGATAGTAATAGGAATATTAACCAAGTATTTTAATGTAGAATAAATTGAAATGCAAACATTTACCAAGAAATATATTAGTGGTATAAACAAAGAAAGAATAGGTAAACTTGTGATAAGAGTTTGCCAAACTAGTTGGAAACAATCTTGTTAGAATTAGTGAGATTTTATGTGCCCCGCATTCAATCTCCGCCACTAAATACACCCTCGTACCTACACCCATTGCGGCTGTGACATTATCACATAGTATACTAGCTAGTTTTGGAAATTATGGGCGTAAGATATACTCGGTGTTTTATTTTTATTTTTTGTTTTGCTGGCAGTATGCCCTTCTACATTGTACTAACTATATAGATAGATACAATCACTACTACTACTAGGTCAGCTAGTTTGTTACCGCGCCGCTACTGATCGGCAAACTATCTCAACCGCTAGCTATTTTTTATTTTTTTATTTATTTTTATTTCATTGTATGTTCATTGCGTAGTAGATTTTGAAAATTTATTACTCTACCGCTTATTTTTGTTTTAAATTGGTTATTTATTATTTTGACACAATAAACAATATAATCAGTTATAAATGATAACATTGTTTGTGTACATTTCTAATGTACGTGCGTGCCCCTTTCTCTCTGAATTCCTGATTTCTGATTGTCTGCAAAGCTACCGCCGCTACCCATTGATTTATAAATATATTCATTATTTACGAATTTATAGATAAATATGATTAAATTTGTATTTAAGTTTTTTTTTATCAACCATGAATGGGTACTGTCTATTTGTTGAAAATTATAAGACGAGATTATATATGACTTTCTTGAGAAATTATGATTGCAAATTATCTCTTAACTATTTTCTTCGATTTCACTAAACATTAAGGTAATGTTTCATCCATCTAAACTTCATAAACAAAAATTTCAGCCACTAATATTTGACAATAGTTTTCTAATTACGATGATAGATTTTTTAGTTTCACTTACTAAGGAGGAAGTATTGCGCGTTCGTGCAAGATTTTCGAAATTGATTTTTCACCGGAAATATCTGTGTTTGGGGTCCGCTAAATATGAAAAACATGTTTTTAGCGATGTTTTTAGTGTATGTGTGAGTGTGTGGGTGTGTGTGTGTGTGTGTATGTGAGTGAGTGATATTCTGATATTAACAGAATATCTCAAAAACGAAAATCGCAGGGAGCTCAAATTTGATATTCCGTTAATTGCATTACCACCGGCATTAGATAGGAAGATTTCGGACAAAATCCATCAACTGGAAGTACGACTTTAATGACAGGGTTTTTCTCGAAAACGGTTCCAACGATTTTCTTTGAACTTCCTACGCTATCTTCACTTATAAATAAATTCCTATCACTTTTATTTGTAAATATTTTCCTGAGACAAATTTATTGGTGAGGGGGGTAGGGGGTTTGGGGGATCAGTAGCGTTATTGCTTTCCTTTAAAGTACCACTTCAACTTAATATATGGTTTTATCACCTAGATAATATTAATATAGATTAGAAGCATTGTTAGGATTCCAAATTTGAAGAAAGTATGGGTGAACCGGAAGTGTAGAATTTTGCACGAAGTGGTTTTTTTTTTTTTGAATGTTTTGGAAGTTTCTCGAAAACGGTTACAACGAGTTTTAAAACTATATTTGAAACATTCTTCTACAAAAATTAATTTTAGTGGGGTATTGGGAGCCTACCCGTTTTTTTTTGTAGGGGGCGAAGGAGCCCGTTACATTGCGATCTACTTTGTAATATGATTTGTATTGGGGGTAAATTAAATATTTTAATTAATAATTAATTATTATAATTCATAATTGAAATCTTCTCTAAAGGGATCGTGAGGTCTGTGTTTGTACAGAAATTAGAGAGGATGAAAAAACAACTAAATATATACATTCAAAATATATAATTAAAATAAACAGTAAATGTCAAAAATTAATAAATACAATATTGAGATATAACAACATAAGTGTCTTGTCATTTGGGCGAAATAGCTTTTTTAAAACTTACACATTTTACATATATTCTAAGTTGAAGTAGGTTGGGTTTCTTGGGGCACTTCCACCACTCACTACTGTAACATCGCTTGTCCTGATGACAGGTTTCAGTCATTTTACAACATAAATTGGAACTGACCCCCTCCCTAAAAGGGTCCACCTTATATATTCTACCTCCACTCTGGGGAAAGTGAGAAGAGGGAAATTCCCTTTGTCCTAAATAAATGTAATGATAGAGGTAGGCCAGGTATCTGTGACTCAACTAACTGTTTCTTTTGTGCCTTTCAACCTTCAAAAACCCCAACTTTATAAATATGTATATAGGAAAAATTCCCTATCATAAAATATTTATCAAGAATATACTTTGATACAGTTTATATTTATTAATTCGCCCAAAGATGTACATACTACAACTCCGCACTATTGTGCTATATTTCGCGGTGCAGTAGACTAGCCTGCAGCAACCTCTCAGGTGCCATGGGCGAGCCTTCCGCCTATAGCACCCCCACTAGGTTAAGATCTCTAAGGAATCTTAATATCCTGAAGGGTTCTAGGGAGGGTATGTTCGTTCTCCTCCCACTCACCAGTTAGTTTAAATTTAAATTTGCACAAACTTCTTTAATTTTCACATGCAGTGCTCCACATAAGGCCGCTCAGGTATACAAATAAAATCCCTTCCACCATTTTTATGGTTGGATCCCAACTAAACATTGTAACGTTGTAATATTAAAGAAAATTTCTTGATTATATTGTATAAATTAGAGTAAGGGAAAGTTGTGTGAGTGTTTCACACCAGATTTATTTATTTTTTTTAAACTCCCATCGATCCAATCATATAAAATGCTGACTCATTCTTGTTTGCAGCCTCCCCAGAGATTTTGATGAAGGGAAGAATTTCCAGACGAGACAGTAAAGCTTTGCACTACTTATATAGTGTACAGTATATACTATACGTGTGTATTTATGTTTAAAGATTTTTAGCCTTAAGACTTCTTTTGAAATAAAATGCTTCTTTTGTACCTACTACTAACAAAGTTAATTATTAAGCCAGTTATATTTTTACTCCGTATATAAACTTTACTTAAATGATTATATAAACTTGATTATGTATTAGTTAATTTTTAATTAATTTATTTGCTGTTAATAAACATAAATAAATATCTAGCGTTATTTTAATTAAATTTACTCGAGTTTTCTTTTATAGACGCTAATTTATTGCAATAAATATGTTCAATTTCTTCTCTTTTTTCTTGTATCTCACTAACAGGGAAACTACTTCATTAAATTTGTATTTTGTAGTATTCAACATTTTATTACATTAGAACATGCAAACCTTATTAATTTACTAAGAACTTAGTTTTTTTTTGCCAATTTAATGGAATCTTAAGTACTATAAAAATAACAATTTCATTTAAATTATTATGCAATTCTTTTCCGGTTCAAATGAATAAAAAGTTTTCCCGTTAAAAAACAGTTTTTCTTAAATAGGAAGTATGAATCATATAGTGTATATTTATGTAGATATCAATGCTCGGCTGGTTTATTAATAGGATTTTTAAGAAATAATCGAAATTCTGTCGCAGAAAACATTCTCTTTCAGATAGCGCTCAAAGTTATTGTACATTAACAATTAAGTTGTCTTTAATATGTCAATCAATTTTTAGGCCATTGTTTGAATTGTTTTTGAGATTTCTTTTTCCTTTATTTAATTACTTTCTCTAACTATTGTTAGAGCAATTATTGTAATCTTGTCAAATTTTCCATATCGAGTTTTCACGGGTAATGCACTTTTTGAGATCCTCTAAGTCCAACATAGTGGTTTTTGAAAATGTTGTGTGTGAACAACATAGCACAAAAAGTGGGTATCCATTCGGAACTCACCTGTCAAAAAATTCTTCAACCGGAAGTAGCACTTTACTGAATGGATTTTTTTTCAGTTCTTTTGCATTTTTTTCTCTAAAAATGGCTCCAACGATTTTCTTTAAAATTGGTAAATTTGGAGATTGAATAAATATAGAGGTGGGTCATGATCACAGTCTGATATTGGCTCAGTTTTAAGAGGTGTCTACCCCTGTAGGTCTGTATAAGATCCTCTCTTCATGATGTTGAGGACATTCCCGGCCAGTTCTTTTTGCGCTATCATCCCCTTTGGTCTCAGTGTGCCAAATATCTCGTAGCGGAATTTGGCGATTGCAGTGCATTCAAGCAACAGGTATGTGGACGTTCTCCTCATCCTGACACAATTTTCACAAAGGTGCCGACTTAATTATTCCTACCTTGTGTAGATGGTTCCTTATGTATCTGGTGTTCGAGTATTGTGAGTGTTTATATTTAAAATGTCTAATGGTGAGATGGGAGTCAGTGTGTGTATGTTATTGGGGCCCAGAGTGTATTTTTTTGTTGCCCTATGGGTAAGCTGAATAGAAGTAATTTTACTTCATTATTTCTGCTGGGTCCTTATGCATTGGGCGAATGTTGGTAGGATCAGTATTGGTAGGGTAGTTCGTATTGTTTAGCTTTGGATCAGTATGCACTGGCGTGGTAATCGTATTTAATGTTATCGTACAAGTATAAAAGATTCTTGGAAAATTGCTGATGACATTTTCAATAATATCGTGGAGACTGTACTGAGTCTTTCTTACATATTGAATATATTTACCCAGAACATCACGCAGGGCCGTCTTAAACTATCATGGTCCTTATTATTTATTATTATTTGACTGTGGGTAGGGATCAAAGCCTACACTATCACTGAGCCTCACTGGGCCTATATAGCTACTCCAAGAAAAAATCATCAACAAACCGGGTCTAGAACAAATATCCAGACCAGCGTCTAATCCATCTAAGATTCACCGCAGTCCAAACAAATCGGACAATAACCTTAAGGGGAAATAGCCTAAGCTCTTCCACAGACATACTGTTCCGACCAAAGATCCTGAACCTAATTTTTCTCATAACCCAGGCAATCTGTCATAAGATGGATGGGTGTTTCACATCTCCTCTGTCTCACAGACTCTCCAAATGAATGCGGCATGAGCCCCATTACGTAGAGATGCCTCCTTAAACCACAATATCCAGTAAGGCAATCAAACCAGATGACTGAGAGGGCTCCGTGAAAGACACAGTAACGTCTCACTAATAGCCCTGACCGGACCCCCCGATGAGCATTTTGGACTGCCGACCAACCAACTGTGCTCATCCATAAAGATGAATGCTGTGAAGCTGTCCATGACTGGAAGGTTGACAGACATGTCCAGAAGACACACCAACAGCAGGCTCGGGACCAATGAAAGGGAGAGTGGCGCCTAATTTGGCAAACCTATCCACCTCCTCATTCCCAAAAATTCTCATATGACCTGGTAACCCTAGGTCCTTAGGTGCAGTAATCTTCGGGTGGCCCCGAAATCTTTCAGGTTTTTTAAAATCTTTCAGGTTTTAAAATATTTTCAAGTCATTTAAATAATTTGTCGGTAAATTGTGATGGTATTCATCATAAAAGGCTAAAATTTTGTATTTAAGGGCTTTATATGTATGTATGTAGATAATGTGATAACAAATTTATGAAAATTAATATGGGGAAGGGTTACCTTTATAGAAAGCCGCAAACAGAAAGAATTGTATTTTTTTTCTCCCCCATTGACATAAAAGTGCAAACTTGTAATTAACATATATGTTTAATAAACGCTAATGATTATTTTACGCATTAAACAATATTAACCATTCACAGTACTTATTTCAACTCAAGTCTAGCCAATATGGTTTGAGAGTTTGTAGAAAGATTTAAATTGATATACCTATATTTTTTTTATGAATAATTGAATTATTATTTCCAAAATTTCTTGAGGCACTTTTCTTCGAGTGCCATTTTTATTCCCTGAAATGTAAGAGCCCCAGGAGATATGCGGACTTGTCCCACCCCGGGATCGAGGTTATCCTCAATCTGTCACCTCTGCACCTAGTGGTGGAAAGGGCGGCGAAGGGAGCTCTTCTTAGGATCTCTAGGGGTGGTGCAGAAGGAGATGGAGGTCTGGGAGTCAGGGAGTGGCTATCCTCACCTTTGGACTTCCTTATCTGGCACATCCCTAGAGATGGCGGATGACTAAGAATTTTTCTTTGAAGCTGGGCACGGATGGGTCTAAGTCCGTCGAAGGGACTGGGGTGGGAGTGGTTGGTCCAAGGATCAAGCACTCGGAACCCATGGGTAATTTTTTCAGCATCTTCCAGGCGGAGATATATTCGAAGATGCGTACAATTTAATCTCGATAGGGGATATAGGAACCAGGAGATTGTAATCCTTTCCGATAGCCAAGCAGCCATTAGAGCATTGAGTGCATCGGTTCAGCTCTAAAATGGTCTAGGAATGCCTAGATAAACTTAATAACCTAGGCAGGAGGAACAAAGTTACCCTTTGGTTGGTGCCGGGGCATGTTGGCATTGAAGGGAATGAGATGGCCGACGCCCTGGCCAAGTTAGGCGCTAGGACCCCGCTCCTAGGGCCGGAATCTTTTTGTGAGGTCAGCGACCAGTTTCTGTTGGAGGAATTTAGGAGGGAGGAGGAGACGAGGAGATCTCAACTATGGTACTCCCTCCCCGGTTTGCGCTAGGCTAAGATCTGCTTGGGAACTGTAACCAGTGGAGATCAGTGGCCTGCATCGGATTGAGCAAGAACAAGCTCCTCGTTCTTACAGGTTTCCTCACGGGACA
Source organism: Triatoma infestans (assembly GCA_011037195.1). Classification (NCBI taxonomy): domain Eukaryota; kingdom Metazoa; phylum Arthropoda; class Insecta; order Hemiptera; family Reduviidae; genus Triatoma; species Triatoma infestans. The sequence continues at coordinate 64,812 of JAAEAF010000047.1, forward strand.
GCTCATACAGATTCTGTGGGGAGCTGGTGGAAACTCCACTACATCTCCTAACAGACTGCAAGGCTGCCACTCAGAGAAGATTCAAGAACCTGGTTAGCTACCAGGTGGAGGAGGCGGGATATACCCTCTCTAGAACCCGTCAGGGTATTGGGATTTCTCAGGGATCTCAACGCGTTGGAGATTTTGTAGAACGGATGTTCAGAGAAGGACATTTGTTCGGGTGCTATGGGCAATTGCCAGCGGCATCCAGGAGGCATAGCACAATAGATTGAAAAGGTCGCGGTGGGGGAAGGGACCACTCAAATTGGTTTATAATTACATTATTGTTTACTAATCAACAATAATCTATTGTATGAATATTGTGGATATAAATATATTATATATTATATTAGGGAAGTTAAATTTATATTAAAGCATGTTAAATTATGTTAGAATATAAATTATATATGTATATGTGTGTATGTAGTATATATATAGGCATCTTCATTATAAATGCTCTGGTTATCCATATGGTGTGGAATTTTCTAATTCAGTGCACAAAACAAGGTATTAGACATATTGACTTTACCCACAGCCAATGTAAGAACTTTTAACAAAGTAAACGAGTAAAAAGGATGGTTTTATGTAATTTATATATTTACTAAAATAGCAAAAAAACCTCGTAATTCTTTTTTAAATTAATTAGAATTTCTCTTACTCCTGGTAAGAGAAGTAAGAGAAAAAAAAATGTTGTTTTTTCGTATTAATGGTTGTGTGTGTGTGTGTGTGTGTGTCTGAATAAAAAATTTAAAAAATGAGAAATCGCTGGAATCTCAAGCCTGATATTCCGGAATGTATCACCACCCTACCACCCACTTGACAATAAGGTTTTAGTCAAAAATCCATCAACAGCTGCGTCTTTATAAAATCGTTTTTTCCTTCTTCAAGTCAATCAATTTTTTTTCGAAAACAGTGCAGTGTGGAAGAAACAAATAATGTAAAAGTGAAATAATTGTTGAAAATATAAATAGTGAATTTATTTTTACTTCAAATAGTGTATTTTAGTGCAAACTGTCAGGTTCTATTAAATTAAAGGTCAGTGCTATCGAAGAGACAAAGGGACAAGAATCCGTTAGCGTAAGACAATACAACACAACGCAAGACAGCCATTCTTTCTTCCAGTTGTCTTACATTTCAGAACAGTCAAAATTTTGCTTTAAAAAAGAACAGTCAAAATTGGACATTCTATCAGTATTATTCAAGGAGTCAAACATTAGTGCTAGTTATAAGTTTTAAAACATCAGTTTAAATCAATCTACCTAGATTCTGTATATTTAATAAGCATATTATTGTGATATAATAAAGTATTTAAATTCATTTTGAGAATAATATATGTATATTTTAAAAACAGTGGTGATCTCTTGCTTATTTGTAATATTTCTCTCTCTTTAAAACATACATACACACAAGCCCTTAACAAAACCGCTCGAGCTACAATACTTACAAACATACAACAACACGTCAACACCAATCACATTTCAACAGCTCCAACGATTTTCATTAAACTTCGTCTATTAACTGTACATATAAATGACGTATCACTTTTATATGAAGAAAAATTTATTTTTTGCGTAGCCTGTAAGATTAAGCTTTCGTCTAAAGTACCATGTCAGTACAATTTCTGGTTCTGCCATCTATATAATATTGAAGTACTGTAGAAACGTTGATAGAAGATCAGATGGTTGTAGGGAATAATTGCTCTGCGACCTAAAGGTTCTGTGGTGCCCCCCACTGAGCCTTCTCAGTGCATTACCGGCCTCCGGATAGTGTTCTCTTGTTACAGACAACACTGTCCATAGATAATACGATAGGAATTCCGGACGAAAATCAAGTTAACAAAGGTTAATAGTTTATTAAAGGTTAATTTTTGGTTATCCTCTGGAAAATGGCCATTATGATTTTTTTTTCACCCTAATTAAATTGATTTGACAGTTTATTAATGATTTAATTTTTATAAAATTGCTTTTCTCGTTTTAATAAAGGTATCCCCCAGCTTTAATAACATTTACAACTGTTTAATAATTGCTGCCTTTACAGTTATAATTATTCTATAGTTGTACACTGAAGATGACGTGAAACTGATTGTATATTGTTATTTACAATAGTATAAATTATACCAGTCTAATTTAAACAAAATAATTATATCCAAATAATATCTATATATCAAAGTTCCATTCAGTATACACAAATAACCTTTCACTTAGTCACCCCACGGATACAAATACTAACTATGTTAATAAATTTTATAAAGTTTGTAAACATAATAAAGTCATTCATTTTTGAACTCATGGAATGAAATCGATCGTATAAAAAAAAAAGAAAAAAAAGTACACTAAAACTTGGCCTAAACTATAAGTATGAATTTTCACATACAACACAGCTACAACATGTTTTCATTCTTTCACTTTTATCTGATAATATTTCCCTATTTTATAAGGTGGGTTATCGAGGGGAATTCTAATCATGAGTTATCGTCTATTGTAAGTTTTTAAATTATATTTTATTGAGCGTCCCACCCCATCATCAATAACTGTAAAATAAACATTAAATAAATTCTTGAAACTAAAACAATGTTAGTTTTGTTAATTGTCTGCAATAATACATTATTAATTATATTATAATAGCCATATAAAGTTAATAACTTAATAATCACTTAATAGCATATCTAATAACGTTAATTAAAACCTATTTTTTAACTTAATAAATAAAAATTTTGTTTTATCTATTCTTATAAAATAAAATATGTAAAATAGTTACGTCATTTGTAAAAAAAAATATAAAATGCATGTCCAGTTTATTTTAGTATGTTATGGTGTTGCTAGGAGAAAAATCAATAGCTGCATTAGTAACAACAACTCGCTCCGCTGCTGGGCCCTTGGCACCGTTTATATTTATACAGGAAACAATTTCCTTGCATTTATGCTGAAAAATCCTTTCTCCTATTTTATTTGTGGAAAAATATACTATAAACTTATAATAAAATAAAATTATAATTTATAAATTTAATTATCTTTTAGCCAAATTATCTAAACTTATTTTTTACCAGAAATATATGTTCTTCAATTCCTTCAGTACGAAATATAGTTTTTTCTTTCTTTTGCGAATCGTTCTGTGTAAATTTTATATATTTTATAAAACTCGATATTCTATTTTGATACACCATCGTTATGGTCAGCAATTGACGTAAAAAGCCTTCCTGAATAAAAAAAATCTGGTGTGAAACACTCACACAACTTTCCCTTACTCCTTCCTGTTCTCAAAATTATAATTGACAAATTTTATAGTTAGTGTACCAAATTTAACGAAATTCGTCGAAAACCGGAAAAAAAAACTGTTCAGTAAGAGCGCACTTCCGGTTTACTAAATTTCTTAAAACTCGGAATTTTGGCCATCTATTTATTTCTAATTAATTTTTTTTTGGATGAAAAAATTGTATAATCATCTATGATACCACTTTAGAGGAAGCTGTAACCCCACCCTTCCCCTAAAAGTGCCATTAAATGAATTTTCATAGAGAAATGTTTTAAATAAAAGTTTTAGATCTTTTTATACATAGTTTACATTCAAAGTTTCAAGAAAATCATCGGAGCCATTTTTGAGAAAATCGCGTAAAAGTGAAAAAAATCATTTAGTAAAGTGGTAAAGTAAACGCACTTCCGGTTATGCGATTTATTTCAAACTTGGAATTTCAACAATATATTTAATTCTAATTAACACTATTTAGATGAGCGAATTGTCCAATAAACTGAAATAGCACTTTAGATGAAAACCTAACCTCACCCCGCCCCCAAAAGTGCCCTTAAATGAATTTTCCCAGAGAAATGTTTCAAATAAAAGTTGTAGCTCTTTGCATGTGTAGTTGATATACTAAGTTTAAAGAAAATCGTGGGAGCCTTTTTTGAGAAAATCGCAAAAACGTGAAAAAAAAAACAAAGTGGTACTTATCGTTGAGGAATTTTGACAGATGACTCACTGTCAGATGCCATAGTGATATCTAAACGGAATATCAAGTTTCAACTTTCTACGGTTTTTTGTTTTTGAGCTATGCTGTTCACATACACACACTCACACAGACCATTTGCTAGAAACCACTTTTTTGGACTCAGGGGACCTCAAAATGGATATTTCCGGTGAAAACTCAATATCGAAAATTTGACACGGTTACAATACTTCCTCTTACTAGGAGTGAGAATAAACAAAAATCACAAACCTTTTTTATAATCAGTTAATACAATTATTTTCATTAAATTTGAAATTTGGTTCATTTTCTTTAAAAAAAAATATAAATGTAGTGGGGATACGTACTTCCTACGCGAAAGATAGCGCCGGAAGTTACTGAACAAACAAATAACATATGAAATATAATATCGCAGTTTCCTCCCCTCAAAATCACCTGAAATCAATTTTTACAAGAATAATATATATTAAATAAAAGTGATTCTTTTAATAGATATGTGTAATTATTATTCTATTTTTAGAAAAATATCGTTATAGTCGTTTTTAAAGAAAATTAAAAAAAAAAAAAAAAACTCAAATACACGTTTCTTGTAAAGTCGTACTTTTAGTTGTTGTAGTTGGTTCCGCAGAGTTGCATGATAGCGATAGAGTTGCGTATTTTCCGTGATAGCCTGTTTCTTTTTGTGGTTATCTACCGTTTCGGGCGTTCGCCCATCATCAGGATGGTTTTTTTTTTTTAGTCAAACAGTGTGATAACATAGACTTGCACAGAGCAAACTGTCTATATCAACTATCTAAGGAATGTATCAACTAAATTTGCTCTATGTAAGTCTATGTTATCACATGTTTGATAAAAAACAACATGATGATAGGCAAACGCCCGAAGCATTAGAAGTAGATTGTTGTAGGGGATTATCGCCACTGCGACCTATTGTGCCCCCCCCCCCGGAGCCTTCTCAGTGCACTGCCGGCCTCCAAGCGGTGTTCTCTAGCTACACACAACACTGCTCATCACCGTACAGTGAGTTATAGAGGCTCCTAAGAAGAGAAAATCTAAGGATAGCATGCTGGATTCGAACCCAGAACCTCCGCGTTGCTAGTCCAGCGTGCTACCACTGACTAATCCCTTCCTTCTGCCTTGGTTTACGCCAATCAACTAGTGACGGAGATCCTAGTTTGTGTACTGTGTTCGTCCGTCTGTAAAGTGTAGAGCTATGTAATTTAAGTGTATTGTGTACTGTTCTGACGAAGTGCATGGAGCACTGAGCTGTGGTAACCCGAAGGGGAACGCTACTCCCCAAGTAACTGCATGCAACAGATACCCCTTGCGGGCAGCAAACGCCCAAAACCGGTCGATGACTACAAAAAGAAGCAGGCTACCATGGAAAATATCTCTGATGTCGTATTTTTAGTTAATCATTTTTTTTTCAAATTTGGAATTAGGAATGTTCCTAATATATATTGGATAACAGAACCATAAATTATATACCAAGTGGTACTTTAAGCTTCTTACATTTTTGGTTTAGATAAGAAAGTAATATTTTTCAACTCACAATGTAAAAGGCAGTTAAAATGAAGAAAATTATTTAAAAAAAATTATTTTCGATTTCCTTACTACCTTCATAGTAATTTAAATACGTATTTATAGCGTGAGTTTGCAAAAATAGTAACGGTGTCATAACGTCGTAACTGAAGTGAAAGTATTCCTTAACCTCCTTTGATCAGCTTTTTCTTCATCCCCACCTTTTTTCTTTTTTTTTTTCTTTTCGATTATATAATAACTAGCAACATTTCTTCTATATTTCTTAAAATATACCAAAGCCTCCACAATAACAGTTATCCCAATTTTTCCGACTCGTTTTATGAAAACAAAATGGAATATCATTCGCTTATTGAATTCGTCCACTTTTAGTTCTGCAGAGACTTTATTTGAAGACTTTTCTTTTTATCTTTTGTTAGTATGATGATGCAGGGCGTCCTCACAAACACAAAATGTTCCAGTATGGTGATTTATATTGTATGACCGGCATCTTGGTAAACTAGAAGATGAAATAAAAGAAAGAAAACTAATACACCGTTACTTGGTATTCAGTTCATAAGATCATCGTTCTTAGAATCTGCCTCGTTTATATCGCGATATATAAACCATAAACAAGTTCCAAGTAATGCTTGCTATTTTTTTATGCCTTATAAAAGGGAATAAATGCTTTGATTTCATTACTATTATATACAGAATATATTTAACCCAATACATGCACATTATAATGAAATTAAATGGGAAATTAGTATATTTGAATTATAATATAGCCGTTCAGAAAATTTACACGTTTGTACTTTATGTAACAGATAAGAATTAGAGGATAATTAGAGACTGAACACTAATCCAGTATAGAGAAGTCAGATTGAGACTGTTCGGCGAAGTTATATTAGCCTAGATTAATAAATTATTTAAATGGTCGTAACTGGGGACAATTAAGATAATTTCTTATTGATCAATATAATAAAATACTTAGATGGTTTTATTTTTTATTTTATTTTTCAGAAATATCTGGATTGTAAAGAAATATATTTTTTTGTCTTTTATGCTTCCACGGCCATTTTCATAAAAAAAAAAAAAACAAAAAAAAAAACGTAAGTTTTTCGTGTTGAGATCGCTTCAGTGGCTTGCCAGAAATTGACGTTGCCTAGCGGCATTGGTGTAATGGTTATGAGTGTGGCCTTGTAACTGGGAGGTTCTCAGTTCGAGTCCCGCGTATAATCCGCTAAATTTTATATTCGTTTAAAAAATGTTAGTGGTAAAGTAGTTGCTTCCGCCTTTGTCCATGATACTTAATTTGATAGTTGAAGCCCGCCTGAAAAAAATAGGCATTACTAGCGGGATTAACATCACATGAACAAATTAAATGTTAACTTTAAACCTGTTTTTAAGTATTTTATATAATAACTGCCTCATATCACTGTTTTCATTTAATTAGTGAGTGTGAAAGTAAAATAATGTTTTAATCCTGAAATACTAAGAGCTCAATAAAGGATATTTAGTGCGAGTAGTATGTTTTACAATATTAAAGTAGGATGAATGAGTTGCCAGCGCTGGTAACAGGGAGGAAAACTCGGTTTCGTGCTACTACTGTGATCAGATGGTTTGCTGAATTTAAAGCTGATAGCGATTCCGTCGATGACTAGCATCAAAATCGAACACCATCTATACCTAAAAACATTGCTGCTGTCCAATAAAAAAATAATAATGGATACTGATTCAGGATGTACATATGAAATGATAATGGAGTTCACACCATTCTGAGCCAAGGATGAAGCTATTGACGACGACGTTTCAAAAGTCCAAACTAGAACGAATTAGTAAAGAAAATAGCTGGGTATTAACTTGAAGTAGTTGCGATATAAAAAAAAACGTTGAGAACAATGTTTTATAGCTATAATCATTAAATTTAAAATCCAGAGTTTTATAATATTGCAATCATTAATTTGAACTGTTATTACCGATAATTGCTTTTTTTTTTAGTTTTAGTGACTTTGATAATTTTAAGCGCCTTAGAGAGATAACATATAATCATGTTTTCTCTCTCTCTCTCTGTAACTGTCTTATACTAATCGCACTTAATATAATAGCCGCCCGAATTTTTATTTTTGCTTATATTATTGAGCAAGTTATTCCTCTAAAGTGTTGCTTCATATTAATTCTGTATAGAATGAAGCGATCAAAGCAAAGCATTGCTTAGAATTGCATGTTTGAAAAAATAGTTTAAAAACAAGTGCGACTGTACAGAAAAATTATCTCTGCATATATATTATATGGCAGTACGTACAGAATAGAGAAGTCAGATTGAGACTGTTCGGCGAAGTTTTATTAGCCCTAAATAAATCTAAATTATTTAAAATGACTTTATAAATGCCACAATTAAATCCAGACAATTTCTAATTGATCAATATAATGCTTAGATGATTTTTTTATTTATTTTATCACCATCTATGTTCATTTTATCAACATCTATGGTCAATGGCGGCCGGAGCCTTCTCAGTGCACTACTAAGCTTCTGGACAGTTTTCCCAGCTACAGACAACATTATCCATCACCGAACAGTGAGCTGTAGAGACTTCTAGGAAGAAAAAAAATCTAGGCCAACACTGGATTCGTACCCGGAACCCTGCGCGCGGAAGTCCAACGCGCTAACCACTGTGCTAATCCCTGCCCTTACTTCAATATTTACTTTAATCGAAAAATAAAAAGAATTCATTTTTTTTTTTTTTTAACATTAAATTTTTAACCAATTTTTGTTTAAAAATTTTTAATAGAGATCGAATTTAAAAAAAAAAAATAATAATAAGAAGCGTGTGACTGACAGCAGGTGGGTGTGTTGGATGGACAGTACCCACGTTACTCTAGCTACTAAAATAGCGTTCTTAAAAAGATGTGTAAAAAAAGTAGAATTTTCTAATTTTTTTTAAACTTACATTCAATTTTTGATATAATAATTATCTTTGATTTTCTATATAAAATAAAAGAAAGTAGGGAGTAGGGGAGTAGTAAATTGATATTTTTTAATTTTATCAATAAGGGGTCAAGGACAAAAGTGTCCTAACTAGTTTGAATAAACATAATAATTATCTTTTTGTCGGCTTTATGTTACTAGGTTTTTTTATAGCCTTTTGAAATATATATAGATATTTTATATTTATATTTCTTTTTAATGGTTTTTAATGGTAATTGGTGGAATGAAATGTTTGTTTGTATGGGCGTAACTTTCACAACTACTTTAAACGTAAGTTTAACATGAATTTGGTTTAGTTTTAGAATTGGTCCACAGGTTGTGCTTCTTCTTCAGTTCAGTTGTCGTACGTGAAAGCAGTGCAGTTTATTGCGAGTTCTCTGGACAGTATTTTACTTTCTTTTATTCCGATCGTGTTAGATTTTTTTTAAAATTCATTTTTCTCAGAAATACATTATTTTTTTTGAAAACCCTTCTATATGAGAGTTTTTACTTAAATGAATAAATTCTGATATGATTTACTAAATGGTTTTTATGCAATTATCGGGCTGGTAATTTACTAACATCGCCTAGAGTTGCATTAAATTATAAGTAATAAATATAGGATGACAATGTTGACAGAACGATCCACTCTTTTTATTACTTTATTTTAATAGCAATGCCATTAGCTGTGATACAGATAAAGTAATCAATTCTACCTTCAATCTTTTCTATAGAAATTTATGTACTTTCGATTTAAATACTTTTTATTTAAATTCCAATGTTCATATTAATAAAATTAGGATTATTTGTCAAATGCGCTTGGCATTTAAAAGAGATACCCGCCTTTATTTCAAGGGCTCTAAGTACAATTTAAATAACGATGTCTGTAAATACTGTAATTCCGGCGAAAGAGACAATGTTGTTCATTTCCTGTTGTCATGTCCTCATAATCAGCAATATAGAAATCAATTCATTTCACCGTATATTACACACAGAGAAGACGCAAACTTTCAAATTGCCTCCATATTAGACATTGACTCTATAGATAAATTGAATTGTGTTTATCTTTATATTGTAAATTGCTTAAGGCAAAGAATCAGTACTTAATTGGTTGAGTCTAAATTATTTATGCTCTGTAAATGACTATTGCAACTTTAGGAGTGAGTATTAAGTGTAATTTTGTATAATTAAGCATAATTTTTCTTTTTCTTCTGTTTGTTACTGGAGTTATTATTATAGTTACTCTGTTTTATTTTGGTATATATAGATGTTTGTTATAATGTATTCCACACTCCCTACAACAAGCTGATAGCTTAAATGTATGTACCCCTAATAAATAAATAAATATATAAATAAATTTTATTACTTTATTTAATCTTATATTTTAAACGTTCGGCCTCTAAGCAATTAAACCTTGTAATCAAGTTATAATAAAGCATAAAATATTTGTTTAGGTTACTTGTCCTAAAGGTTTCTTATGACTTCAAAAATTTCCCGATTTTTTTTTTTTTTTTTCACTTTTCATTTTTGTTATTGTTTAGACTAAACTTTCACCACCTAAAGAGGTATGTTATGCACTATTATTATTATTATTTTTTTTTTGTATTTCTTAAACTATCATGTCTTCCCCATACAGGAAGATAGGTAGGTCGGTCGTCTTGAAAAGAGATCCGGCAACGTCGGTGCCAGACAGTCCCGTTCCACGTCACACTTGTACGAACGCATCTATCATACCTACGCACACATGTTATATACCGAAAGCTCTCTCCTCCTTCCATTACTTGACATATTAAATAGTTTTTTTTATTTTTTTAGTTTTTTTAATGGATAGTGAAAAGAGAATGAAGTGCATGTTGTAACATAAATAATAGTTTGATAGTTTTTTGAACCACCCCTATGTATTAAATGTTTATTATATAAACTTTCTATAGTCTTTATTTTTTTTTTTTTTTTTCACTCTTTATATATATAAGAACAAAAAATCCGGTGTGAAACACTCACACAACTTTCTCTTACTCCATTTCTCGAAAATAATTATAATTGACAAATTTTATAGTTTTACTATACCAAAATTTAATAGAAATTCGTCGAAAACTGGAAAAAAAAAAAAATGTTCAGCAAAGGCGCACTTCCGGTTTATTAATTTTCTTGAAACTCGGAATTTTTTTGCCATTTATTCATTTCTAATTTAATTTTTTTTAGATGATAGAATTGTATAATCAATTATGAATAGCACTTTAGAGAAAAACATAACTTAAATTGTTAATTTAAGTAAAACGATTGTGATGCATATATTATTATTAAAATAATTAATATTTCAATATACCTATAATAATTACAAAAATAAGTATTGATCCACCGGTTGAAATTAAAGGAAAAAATAAAAAAAATCTGGTGTGAAACACTTACACAACCTTTTCTTACTCCAGTTTTCAAAATTGTAATTGACAAATTTTATACTTAACATACCACCAAATTTAATGAAATTCGTCGGTGTTTTTATGAAGAATATCGCGAAACTGAAAAAAGCTATTTAGTAAAAACGTACTTCCGGTCATCTAATTTTCTTTAAAGTCTGAAATTTTAACTACATATTTAATTCTAATTCATATTATTTAGATGATAGAATTGTGTAATAAACTGAAATAGTACTTTAGAGAAGGAAAGGATTAGCCAGTGGTAGCGCGCTAGACTAGCAACGTGGAGTTTCCGGGTTCGAATCCAGCCATGCTCCCTTAGATTTTCTTTTCCAAGGAGCGTCTGTAGCTCCTAATCTGGTGATGGGCAGTGTGTTGTCTGTAACGAGAGAACACTGTCCGGAGGCCGGCAGCGCACTGAGAAGTCTCCAGGCACAAATGACCATAGATGTTGATGCGCCTTAAATTAATAAAATAAAATTAAAAAAAAAAAAAGCACTTTATAGGGAAGCCGTAACCCTGCCCCTCCCATAAAAGTACCCTTAACAAGTTTCTAGAAAATAGTCGGAACTATTTTTGAGAAAATCGCGAAAATGTAAAAAAAAAAAAAAAAAAAATTAGTAAAGTGGTAAACTAAAATCACTTCCGGTCATCCGATATTTTTTTTTTCAAACTCAGAATTTCAACAACATATTTAATTCTAATTAACATTATTTAGATGATAGAATTGTGAGGAAGCCAGTAACCCCCATCTCTCCCCCAAAAAGTACCCTTAAATGAATTTTTCAGGAGAAATGTTTCAAATAATAAGTTTGTAGCTATTTTTTTATGTGTAGTTGATGTAACAAAGTTTCAGGAAAATTGTTGGAGCCATTTTTGAGAAAAATGTAAAGAGGTAAAAAAAAAAAACTAGTAAAGTTGGTACTTCCGGTTGAGGAATGTTGACAGATAACGTACTGTCAGATCCTTTGGTGATACCCTAAAAGGAATAACAAGTTTCAAATTTCTACGGTTTATCGATTTTGTGCTATGCTGTTCACCTACATACATACGAGGTGTGTAAATTAAGTACTGATTGAAGACTGATTTTTTATCTTTTTTTTATTCAAATAAAATTACAATTCAGCATTGTCCCCTTCAAAGTAACTACCTTGGGAAGCCCCACAACGCTGAAGACGATTCTTCCATTTGTCATAGCAGTGGTGGAACTCGGATACTGGAATAGACTTCAGTTGGTCGGTTACGGCTGTTTGAATATTCTCCACTGTTCCAAAATGACGTCCCTTGAGGTGATTTTTCAATTTGGGGAACAAAAAAAAGTCACATGGACTCAAGTCGGGTGAATAAGGAGGCTGAGGAGCCACAGGAATGTTATTACTGGCCAAATACTCATTAATGTGAAAGATTTTTCGGAACCATTTTTGCACAAATTTTTCTCATCCCCAATTCATTAGTCAAAATTTGATGAACGGTTGTGTGAGTCAAATTCAACTCTTCGCCGATCATTCGGACTGTCAAACGACGATCTGAACGCACGAGATCGCGGATTCTGCCAACATTTTCGTCGGTTCTTGAAGATGAAGGCCTTCCGCTGCGAGGCTCGTCTTCAATTGATTCCCTTCCTTCTGCAAACGACTTAAACCACCTAAAAACCTGTGCTCTCGACAAAACATTGTCTCCATAGGCCTGGCACAGTTTTTCAAACGTTTCCGTTGCACTGTGCCCAAGTCTGAAGTAAAACCTGATAGCACAACGTTGCTCGTAATTGATGTCACTCATTTTTAAAACGCACTGAAAAAACCTTGCTAAAAAAAAAAGTCACTACGGATAGTGCAACAACTCTAGCATTTTCAAAGTTGTACTGGACGTGTATCAGAAGTTTACTTGCCCTACCACGCATGCGCCGAGTTTCCAGTGTTGCCAGATCAAACACTAGAAAATCAGTCTCATTACTTAATTTACACATCTCGTACATACACGTGCACACACACAATTTGGTAAAAACCACATTTTTGGACGCAGAGGACCTCAAAACGGATGTTTCCGGTGAAAACTCGATATCGAAAATTTGACACGCTTATAATACTTCCTCTTACTAGGAGTAAGAGAAAGTAATAAAAGAATTTCGGTTTTTATTAATTTATAATTAATATCAGTAATAAAGAGAGAGAGTGAGGCAATATTTTGATAATAAAATCATTATTAAGATAAACATCTCTTTTTTCTTTAATATGATTATATCTATTATTTCATAAGTTTGTACCCAATTGAGTACTAAATATACGAGATACTCCCAATAAGTTAATAACAATTGTTCAAGGCTAAATAAGTCATGATTTAACCTTAAGGTGCCACACAATGTTTAATATAGACCCATTGTTTTTGTTTTGTTTTTTTTACTAATTTTACGTGGAATGTTTAATTCGTTCCTATTGTTTGATACAAACAAAAAAAAAAAAAAATTTAAAAAAATCGAAGGCTATAATTTTTACATTTTGGTTTTCTCTAATTTATTTTTAACTAGGTGTGTGCACCTACACAGCGTTCAAGTATTTAAATTGGAAAATATTAAATTGCCATACAATAATACCTCCCCGTATAACGGTATATTTACCATGACGAAAGTGTTGCAATTTTTCGACAAATTGCTAACCGCACGGAATTTACGTTGTCCGCACAAACGTAAATCAAGGTTTAACTGCATTTTCTATCATTTTTTTTTTTGGTATAAATACACAATAAATAATATAGCGATAAGGTCGCTGGTCTTTATTGTTTCACTCTCTCGTATTCTTTCGGCGAACAGAATAATCTAAAAATTTGTGTTTAAAAAAAAAAATAAAGTAAATTAATTTTTAACAAACGTTTTAATCAGCAAAAATATGATTATGCTATCAATATTAATAAACAATACATTAGCAATTTAACTAAAAATTACGAGGGTCATTCAATAAGTAACGAGAAAAATCACTATAGGTCAGAAACTGTTTATTAAAGAAATACATTATTTTCAGTGCGTCAAGTTGGCATCCTTGTACTTAGTTTCTCGTCAGCTGTTCGAGAGTATTTGGTAAGTATAACCTCAAATGTTAACAATGACGAGTACGCTTGAGCATTGCACTTCGGAAGAACAACGCTCAGTGATTAGATTTTTAGTTGCCGTGGGTAGTACAAGATAGTGCAAGAATAGTTGAAAGTGTATGGGAATAATATTGTTTGAACAGTTTGAACGTTTACAAATGGGAAGAACAGTTTAAAAATGGCCGGGTAAGTGTCTGTGACGAGCAACGAAGTGGACGACCATTTTGAAGTTGCAACTTCCTCCCTCGAATCTCGCATTAATGCATTAATTAATTCAGGACAACAGGCGCGTTACTGTTGAACTGATAGCTGAAGAAGTGCACGCGAGTGTTGGAACTGTCCATAGCATTATTCAGAATAAGTTGCAGTCCATAAGGATAGAAGTTGGCGTTCTCACTGGCCATTGTAGATTAAATAAGCACATGCAACGCATGGGCCTGGCAACGGATAGCCTGTGTAGGTTTTGTCAGGAGGAAGAGGAGACGGCACTGCACGTGTCAGTGCGAGGGGCTGGTCTGGCTAAGGTACCCCCTCTTTGGTAAAGAGAACCTGGTACCAACAAGCCTCAGCCAGGGCCCTCTCTCGGACCTATTAAGTCTTTTAAGGCAAGCAGGACTCGAGAGGGTGCTCTGACTGACCACCTGGGAGCCCCCCCCAATTCCACAGTCCGGTTAAGGACAGGATAAGAGGAGGGTCTCCAACTCGGGCGATGCCACAATAGATCCTTGGGGTGTCGCGGTGGCGTAGGCTGAAGAGCCAATTCCCCCGTTAGAATCTATCTATCTATCTAAGCTGCGGTCCAATAAAACTTGTGCAAGATGGTTTCCAAGACAACTTAAGGGCGCCCACAAAGAAACACTTCAAAAAGTGGGGTGGGAGATCCTTCCACATCCCCCCTACTGCCCCGAGCTTGCCTTTCGACCCCTTAAACAGGTTCTACCTGGGAAACATTTTCAATCCAATGAAGAAGTTAAAAGTCAGATGCAAAATTGGCTTCGAGATCAATCCAAAGAATTTTATGCTAGAGGTATACACAAATTACAGGAACTATGGGATAAGTGTATAAATGTTGCTGGGAACTATGTTGAAAAGTAGCCATTGATTAAGTAAACAATGAAAATTGAATAATGATGAATGTTATTGATTAAGTAAATTGTTTTTGAGCTACAGCGACTCGTCTCGTTACTTATTGAATAATAACCTTCGTATTATTATTATTATTATTATTATTTTTATTTTACCTAAATAAATTACATAACAAGTAACATAAGGTACGTCAAAGTTGCAGTCCATAAGGATAGAAGTTGGCGTTCTCACTGGCCATTGTAGATTAAATAAGCACATGCATCGCATGGGCCTGGCAACGCATAGCCTATGTAGGTTTTGTCAGGAGACGACACTGCATGTGGTATGTCAGTGCGAGGGGCTGGTCTGGCTAAGGTACCGCCTCTTTGGTAAAGAGAAGCTGGTACCAACAAGCCTCAGCCAGGGCCCTCTCTCGGACCTATTAAGTCTTTTAAGGCAAGCAGGACTCGAGAGGGTGCTCTGATGGCAGGTGCTCTGACTGACCACCTGGGAGCCCCCCCCCCAATTCCACAGTCCGGTTAAGGACAGGATAGTATATAGATATAGAATTTAGATAGTATATAGAATAATATATAGATATTATTATGTATATATTATTATTAAAATAATTTATATTTTAATATACTTATATAAATACAAAAATAAGTATTGGCACACGGGCTGAAATTAAAGAAAAAAAAAATCTGCTCTGAAACACTCACACAACGTTTTGACAATTTTTTTACTATTTTTACTGTCAAATTTAATGGAATTCGTCATTGTTTTTATGGAGAAAATCGCGAAAACTGAAAAAAAAAACTATTTAGTAAAAACGTACTTCCGGTCATCTAATTTTCTTTAAAGTCCGAAATTTAACTACATATTTAATTCTAATTAATATTATTTAGATGATAGAATTGTGTAATAAACTGAAGTAGCACTTTAGAGACGGAAAGGATTAGCTCAGTGG
The DNA here is from genome assembly GCA_011037195.1 of Triatoma infestans. Classification (NCBI taxonomy): domain Eukaryota; kingdom Metazoa; phylum Arthropoda; class Insecta; order Hemiptera; family Reduviidae; genus Triatoma; species Triatoma infestans. Next base: position 80,828 of record JAAEAF010000047.1, read on the forward strand.
TAGCACGCTAGACTAGCAACGTGGAGATCCCGGGTTCGAATCCAGCCATGCTCCCTTAGATTTTCACTTCCAAGGAGGATGGGCAGTGTTGTCTGTAACGAGTGCACTAAGAAGGCTCCGGGCACAAATGATCATAGATGTTGATGCGCCTTAAATTAATAAAATAAAATTTAAAAAAAAAACACTTTATAGGGAAGCCCTCCCCCAAAAAGTGTCCTTAAATGTATCTTCCGGGAGAAATGTTTTTAATAACAATTGTAGATCTTTGTATGTGTAGTTGACATACAAAGTTTAAAGAAGATCGTTGGAGCCATTTTCGAGAAAATCGCAAAAAAGTGGAAAAAAAAAAATCGGTAAAGTGGTACTTTTGATTGAGGAATTTTGACAGGTAACATACTGTCGGATCCCATAGTGACACCATAGTATGATAGATACTATATGGGTTGATACCATGATAATAACATGCTATACTGATTCCATGCGTTTTTGTGCTTGCTGTTCACATACACACACGCACACACAGACCGTTTTCTAAAACCCACTTTTTTGGACTCAGGAGACCTCAGAACAGATATTTCTGGTGAAAATTCAATATCGAAAAATTTGACACGATTAAAATACTTTACAATACTAATAAGTACAACTTTGAATTCCTTATAACAAAAAGTTCGCCATTATCGTACTATATGTTTGTCATAATGTATATTCCATTTACGCTAAAATATTATAAAAAAATCTGGTGTGAAACACTCACACAACTTTCTCTTACTCCAGTTCTCAAAATTATAATTGACAAATTTTATAGTTTGTGCACCCAAATTTAATTAAATTCGTCGAAAACTGAAAAAACTGTCCAGTAAAAGCGCACTTCCGGTTTACTAATTTTCTTGATACTTGGAATTTTGGCCACCTATTTACTTCTAATTAATTAATTTTGTTTGGATGATAGAATTGTATAATCAACTATGATAGCACTTTAGAGAAAAAGAGATAACCCCTCCCCTCTTCCAAAAGTGCCCTTAAATGAATTTTCCCAGAGAAACATTTTAAATAAAAGTTGTAGCTCTTTGTATGTGTAGTTGATATACAAAGTTTGAAGAAAATCGTTGGAGCTATTTTTGAGAAAATGCACGTAAAAAAAAAAAAAAAAAAAACAAGTAAAGTGGTACTTCCGGTTGAGGAATTTTGACAGATGACCCACTATCAGATCCCATGGTGATACCTAAACGGAATATCAGGTTTCAACTTTCTGCGATTTTTCCTTTTTTGAGCTATGCTGTTCATACACACGCACGCACACAACATACACACAGACCATTTACTAAAAACTACTTTTTTGGACTCAGGGGACCACAAAACGGATATTTCCGGTGAAAACACGATATTGAAAATTTGACACGATTACAATACTTCCTCTTACTAGGAAGTAAGAGAAAGTAAAAATGCAAAACAAAAGCATGTAAAATGCATAATATGGTAAATAATGGGGTGAAATGTAAAAAAAAAAAATGACGTGTTATTGTAACTAAAGAAGTTCCTTGGACTTTAAACCCATCTCCTTAGATCGATTTTCCGAATATCACTTTTAATTTGTTTGTTTCAAGTTAGATCAAAATACTTTTATATACAATTAATGTCCTAGATTCATCATGTTTTTTTTGTGTGCGAAAAGTTAAGAAAAACATGCCCAATGCGCATTACTGTGCGCATATTGTAATAAGGCACACATTACTTACGATATTATACCGGGGGCTATTCAATAAAGTTTGAACCAGATAAATTAATTAATAAAAATCACGATTCCTGATCATTTGCAAATATATTTTATTTTATTTCGTCTTAAATAATTACATTTAGAGATTATTAATTTTTATTTGTCGGCCTTTTCTAACCTATACCTATTCTGGAAAATGTCACACTAGAATATATAGAAGATAGATAACCTTTTCCAAATATAAACTTTATTTGGTGTATATTGATTTTTCAGTTAACTTTACGTCCATCGGCCATGCTTATCGGCTCATATTACCCTCTCTCAATTTTTTCTTCACTGTTTCATTATTAATTCATTTAATGAACTTTCTCCGATCAAAAAAAACCACCTACGTGAAATATAAACATAAAACTATTATCAGTTTATTGCCCAGATTTTACTTAATTTTCTATCATTAAAAATATTAAAATATACTGAGTTTTAAAGCCACCATACTTAAATGAGTATAAATTAAAGATGATATTATTGTATACCTATTAAATCTTTAGCATTGATTCGCCTAAAAAAGATACGTAAAATTCAACTTCATTAAACATTTATTTACTAATTTATTTACAATTGCAATTTAAACGCAATAAAACCGATACAAAAAAAAAAAAATGTATCATGAACTGCAATGAATGGCAGTAAAACCAGTGGCGATAACTGCCATTAGATATCCAAGGATTATCTGGGAGTGGGTTTTGAATAGAGGGGCTTGCACAAGGGATAGGCTGTCTGCAGAAATTTGTGTTGTATCGGGAATTTTGCAAGCTGATTGACAAATGGACTTTTCAGGTCGATTGAATAGTGCAGTTAGCGGCGTAAATAGTGTAGTTAGCGGCGTAAATAGTGTACTTAGCGGCGTAAATAATGTAGTTTGCTGCGTAAATAGTGTACTTAGCGGCGTAAATAGTGTAGTTAGCGGCGTAAATAGTGTACTTAGCGGCGTAAATAGTGTACTTAGCGGCATAAATAGTGTAGTTTGCGGCGTAAATAGTGTAGTTTGCGGCGTAAATAGTGTAGTTAGCGGCGTAAATAGTGTAGTTAGCGGCGTAAATAGTGTAGTTTGCGGCGTAAATAGTGTAGTTAGCAGCGTAAAATTTCCCACTCATTAAATTTGTAATATTAACCTTAATTTAATTGGTAACTAATTAATTGGGGACAAAATTTACATTGAATCAATCTTTAAGCTCATTTAATTCCATACTATTTTGCCTTAGTGCAAATATTACCAAAGATAAATGTGCGAATAACACGGGAAAGGTGATAACCAAATTTTACTTTCTCTTCCCAAGATCTTATGAATAATTTCTGGTAAGTATACCAGATTTAGCAATTTGGTACCGGAAATTCTTATTTTTACAGACCACTGAGTTTGAAAAAGAGATTTTTACAGAGTAGTTTTCAGTATTTCCTGTGCATGCACAAAAAATATCACAAAAGAAAATTCAAATTTAATGTACAGTTTGTTCAATTTGAGAATCCGAAAAGGGGATCGCTGAAGTTTTTCACTCAATATAAATAGAACTTTTATTAAGCAAAGTTTCAGCTTCATCCAACACGCATTTAACAAAAAGACTTCTTTGCTAATCGTACAGTTTGACCATCCTTGAAATGTACTTTACTTCTTATGGATACAGAGGTGATGGAAATGTTATATAATAATGTAATAACTGTTATTATACGCAAGCGGAGATCCCGGGTTCGAGTCCAGCCTTGTGCTGCCTTTAGATTTTCTCTTTGTAGGTGCCTCTGTAGCTCGTTTGTCCGATAATGGTCAGTGTTGTCTGTAACGAGAGAACAGTGCCTGGAGACTGGCAGATCACACTGATAAAGACTCCGGGCGTCAATGATCACTGTGTTGACGTGCCACTTTTATTATACGAATGCGTGCCATTTATTTTAAAAACTATTATTATCACATAAAAATAATAAAACTAACCGCGCTAACTATACTTTTTCTTTTTTTTACTATAATTTCTGACTACTTTTATATTACTTTTATTACTTAGTATAATTACATAATTATTGCAATTCACTTTTATTACAAGATAAATATACATATATAGTTAAAGATTAATGAGGTAAAATAAATAAGTTTTATTTAGAAAAGGTCGAATTCACTGAAGTTTTATTATCACCTCTTTACTGATTTGGGTGTGACATGCCGTTTGTTGAATGACGTCACGTCTTTTAAACGGAACTAGGACATGTTCTAATTTTAATGAAATTCTATTTATATAATTTTTCTAAAAATATCTTCGTTTTCATTTATAGAAAATTGGTTTCTTACTTAAATTTTTATTGAATAATTTATTAAGGTAAAATGTTTAATTTTTTTTTTTTTTGTCTAAATTACCTTGACTATAAAAGGAATAAATCAGGTGTTTAATTTTGTAGAGGTTATTCATTTACTTATATAACCTTCCAGTTCATCGGCTCTTTTTTTTTTGCCAAATTTTCAAAATTCCGTTCTCACCGGAAATATTTGTTTCGAGATCGCGAATGTTCTGTGTTTATGTGCATATGCATGTGAATGTGGGTTTGTGTGAACAAAATATTTCAAAAAGGAAAAGTCCAAGGTCGATGGTTGAAAATTAATATTCCGTTAGCTACTCTACCATCGCATCGGACACGAAGGCTTCTGGCAAAACTCAACAAATCGGAAGTGTGACTGAATTATTTTCTTTTGTTGGTCTTTTCCTGTCCTTCAATATGACCCCAATGATTTTCTTTAATACTACATATGCTATCTAAATACTTAAATATCTATCACTTTTATTTGAAACAGTTTCTAGGGAGAATTGAATTTTTGGGAGGGATTCTGGGGAGAATAGTAACGTTAAGCTTCGTTCTAAAGTATTAATTCAATTTGTAAATTAGAAAATTGATATTTGGGAAGATTCTTGGGGAACAAGTAATGTTAAGGTTTCTTCTAAAGTATTAATTCAATTAGTAAGTAGAAAATGATTTTTGGGGGGCTTCTGGGGGATAAGTAATGTTAAGGTTCCTTCTAAAGTATTAATTCAATTATGGAAGATTCTTCTCGACCGTTGCTTGTATGAAGGAAAAGGATTGTGAGTTTCGGTCTTTTTTTGAAAAAAATAAAAAAAACTTAAATTCTTGCCAACGTTTCGACAAATATATTGTCTTTTTCAAGGCATAAAAAATAAAAAAATAAAAACTATTAAATAATCTTTAAAACATATCAAACTTGAAAACTTATGTATAATTTTGTAAATAAAAAGTTGAGAACACCTCAACAACACAGAGAATAGTGAACCATATGTACTTTTTATTTACAAAATTATACATAAGTAGTCAAGTTTGATATGTTTTAAAGATTATTTAATAGTTTTTATTTTTTTATTTTTTATGCCTTGAAAAAGATAATATATTTGTCGAAACGTTGGCAAAAATTTAAGTTTTTTTATTTTTTTCAAAAAAAGACTGAAACTCACAATCCTTTTCCTTCATTAATTCAATTAGTAAATTATAAAATTGATTTTTGGAGGGCTTCTGGGGGATAAGTAATGTTGAGCTTCGTTCTAAAGTATTAATTCAATTACTAAATTTAAAAATTGATTTTGTGGGGTTTCTGGAGGAAAAGTAACGTTAAGGTTCATTCTAATAAGCTACTTCAATTAGTAAATTATAAAATTGATTTTTGGGGGGATTCGGGGGAAAAAGTAACGTTAAGGTTCCTTCTAAAGTATTAATTCAATTAGTAAATTAGAAAATTGGTTTTTGGGGTGATTCTGGGGGATAAGAAATGTTAAGGTTCCTTCTAAAGTATTAATTCAATTAGTAAATTATAAAATTGATTTTTGGGGCTGTTCTGAAGAAAAAGTAACGTTAAGCTTCATTCTAATAAGCTACTTCAATTAGTAATTTAGAAAATTGAGTTTTGGGGATGTTCTGGGGGAAAAGTAACGTTAAGCTTCCTTCTAAAGTACTACTTCAATTAGTAATTTAGAAAATTGATTTTTGGGGTGATTTCTTGGGTGATAAGTAATGTTAAGCTAAGTATTAATTCAATTAGTAAATTATAAAGTTGATTTTTGGGGGGGATTTTGGGGGAATAGCAAAGTTAAGCTTCCTTCTAAAGTACTACCTGAATTCAGTTCACTTTATTTGATTACATTTTTCCAATAAAAAATAAAAAGAAGAAAATAATGGTTATTAATAATGTTTTGCAGAATTTGTGGCGTTAAATATTTCAAATTTTGGGGTTGGTTCTATTTTTTATTGGCATGCTCCCCTGCCTTCTTAGGTTGGTAGGTTTACTATTTGTACCACCCCTCCCCCCAACTCAAACTTCATTTTCGGACAAATGATTAAAATTCGAAACTCAAAGAAAGTTTGACATGTATATATATATATGTACGAGGTGTGTAAATTAAGTAATGAGACTGATTTTCTAGTGTTCAATCTGGCAACACTGGAGACGCGGCGCATGCGTGGTAGGGCAAGTAAATATCTGATACACGTTCAGTGCAAATTTGAAAATGCTAGAGTTGTTGCACTGTCCGTAGTGACTTTTTTTGTGAGCAAGGTTTTTTCAGTGCGTTTTAAAAATGAGTGACATCAATTACGAGCAATGTTGTGCTATCAGGTTTTGCTTCACACTTGGGTACAGTGCAACGGAAACGTTTGAAAAACTGTGCCAGGCCTATGGAGACAATGTTTTGTCGAGAGCACAGGTTTTTAGGTGGTTTAGGTCGTTTGCAGAAGGAAGGGAATCAATTGAAGACGAGCCTCGCAGCGAAAAGCCTTCATCTTCAAGAACCGACGAAAATGGTGGCAAAATCCGCGATCTCGTGCGTTCAGATCGTCGTTTGACAGTCCGAATTATCGGCGAAGAGTTGAATTTGACTCACACAACCGTTCATCAAATTTTGACTAATGAATTGGGGATGAAAAAATTTGTGCAAGAGCAAAAAGACATCAGAAAGGAAAGGAGCCTTGACTTTTTGGGAGCAATTGAAAACGATCCCAATTTTTTTGGAACGTGTTATTACAGGAGACGAGTCTTGGGTGTTTGAGTATGACCCAGAAACTAAGCGTCGGAGCATGCACTGGCACACTTCAACCTCTCCAAGGCCAAAAAAAGCAAGAATGAGCAAGTCAAAAATCAAATGCATGCTGATTTGCTTTTTTGATAGCCAAGGAATCGTTCACAAAGAATTTGTGCCTCAATGCCAAATAGTAAACCAACATTTTTACCGAGAAGTTCTTGAGAGACTTCGAAAAAGAGTCATGCGTGTGAGACTAAACATCAAAAACAAGTGGGTGTTGCATCACGACAGTGCTCCGTGTCACACCGCGATTTCTATTAATGAGTATTTGGCCAGTAATAACATTCCTGTGGCTCCTCAGCCTCCTTATTCACCCGACTTGAGTCCATGTGACTTTTTTTGTTCCCCAAATTGAAAAATCACCTCAAGGGACGTCATTTTGGAACATTGGAGAATATTCAAACAGCCGTAACCGACCAAATGAAGTCTATTCCAGTATCCGAGTTCCAGCACTGCTATGACGAATGGAAGAATCGTCTTCAGCGTTGTGTGGCTTCCCAAGGTAGTTGTTACTTTGAAGGGGACAATGTTGAATTGTAATTTTATTTGAATAAAAAAAATAATTAAAAAAATCAGTCTCATTTCTTAATTTACACACCTCGTATATATATATGTATATAATGGTATTAATAGATGAAGTAAAGAGAAAGTCGTGTGAGTGTTTCATACCAGATTTTTTTTTCTCTTGAACTATGCAATCTTTTCTCTCTTTTTCTCATGCCCTAAACATACACACACACACACACGAAAGAACGTAAATACTGGACTGGATAAAAAGGGGAAAGTATAAAATTATAGACCTACAGTACTTATTAGGTATTCTGGTTACACTAAAAGTATAACACTTGTTAATTAAAACGTTCCTCAACTTCGGTCGTACAGTGTAAGTGGTAATGGTTTTTCCGATAACCCTATTGAATTAATTATTATTATTATATATATATATATATTTTTTTTTTTACTTTCTCTTACTCCTAGTAAGAGGAGTATTGTAATCGTGTCAAATTCGATATCGAGTTTTCCGGAAATATCCGTTTTGAGGTCCCCTGAGTCCAAAAAAGTGGTTTTTAGCGAATGGTCTGTGTGTGTGTGTGTGTGTCTGTGTGGTGTATGTATGTGAACAGCATAGCTCAAAAACGAAAAATCGTAGAAAGTTCAAACTTGATATTACGTTTAGGTATCACCATGGGATCTGACGGTGCGTTATGTGTCAATATTCCTCAACCGGAAGTACCACTTTACTAGTTGTTTTTTTTACGTTTTTACAATTTTCTCAAAAATGGCTCCGAAGATTTTCTTTAAACTTGCTATATCAACTACACATACAAAGAGCTACAACTTTTATTTGAAACATTTCTCCAGGAAAATTCATTTAAGGGCACTTCTGGGGGAGGGGTGGGGTTAGGTTTTCATCTTAACTGCTGTTTCAGTATATTAGACAATTCTGTCATCTAAATAATGTTAATTAGAATTAAATATGTTGTTGAAATTCCGAGTTTGAAAAAAAATAGATAACCGGAAGTGCGTTTTTACTGAAATATAATTTTCAGTTTTCTGGTATTTTCTCGAAAATGGCTCCAACGATTTTCTTTAAACCAGCGTTGTTAACTATACATATAAAGAGCTACAACTTTTATTTGAAACTTTTCCCCTGATAAATTCATTTAAGGGGACTTTTGGGGGAGGGGGGTTATGTTTTTCTTTAAAATGCTATCACAGTTGATTATACAATTCTGTCATCCAAATTGAAATAACTAGAAATTAATATATGACCCAAATTCCGAGTTTCAAGGAAATTAGTAAACCGGACAGTTTTACTGGACAGTGTTTTCACTTTTCGACGAATTTCATTAAATTTGGTACACTAACTATAAAATTGTCAATTATAATTTTTTTGAGTACTGGAGTAAGAGAAAGTTGTGTGAGTGTTTCACACCAGATTTTTTTTTTTGAGTAAATTCTATTAATGAATTTTTTATGAATTCATTCCAAAAAATACAATCAATTAACTGGAGAACGTTAAGAAGGTAGAAAGTTCTAATATTGAAATCTTATTATCTCTAAAGATTTATAAATTCTTTTCAAATTATTTAAATTTAAAAATAAATAAATTTTTCAGCTTTCATTTAATTGTCTATGATCTTTTATTTATTTTTTTTATCATATTGTTTAATATAATTATATTAAAAAAAACAAAAAAAAACTATTAATTTACTGAAATAACTTTTGGAATGAAGTTTTAAAAAAAATTAAATTCCAAAGTGAAAGTATCACGTTAACACTTCATTATTGTTCGTGACCAATATATTTATATTGTGAAAGTAAGAAGAAAATTAAATAAAAAAAAGTTACATTAATTCTTTTATTATTAGGTTTTCATTAAAGGCTCATTAATTTTATTTTTTTAAGATAAAATATAATGTGTCCGTTAATTAATTAAAATAAATATATAAATTGAATAAAATATTTTTCGTTTCATATTAATTTTAAATATTATGTGAAATATATAGATCTTTGGGATTTGTAGACGATCATTAATGGTCGTAGGTTTTGTGAGTGAGATAAGAGCCCTACCAAAAGGTCTCGAACAGTTTTTAGACTCATTTACGGACTCATTTCAAAAAGAAAAAAAAAAATCTGGTGTTGTTATGACTTTCTCTTACTTACTTACTTATCCATATTATAAGGAATGGCGTCTTCTCTATTAAGCCAACACATGCCTACATCATTATATGACCAGATTAGAAAAGATTTGTTATTGTATTTAATAAAATTATTTCCACCCTATATTATATAATTTCAGAGATAAACCCTACCATTGCATCTCTCCAAACGTCACCATCCAGCCAGCCATACTTTCGTATTGATTAGTTACCTATCAGATTTGTCAGTAACAAACAGCAATTGCTTTAACATATGCACAAGAGAAGTAGTGCCCAAGTTTGAACTAAATATCTGTATATAATGATGTCTCAGCTAGAAAATACGAATATTAGCGCCGGAATTTTTTCAACTGTTTTCCATGAACAGTTTTTTCCGTAAAAATGGCGTCCAAATTTTCACCATAAAATGAGTAGAGGAAATTTTAAAGGTAAAAATGCTCCTGATAGATTTGCAGAAAGCATTACTTTGATTTGCTGCTTTGATAAGAAATCTTGCTTTCTTAGATACAAAAAATAAATCCTCTTTGAAAAGCATTATGGTCTGTTGCGAAAGTTTAACAATACTTGGGAGCACTCAATGGATTGGCCGGAAGTATGAATTTAGTTTCCGCTTATAATGGAAATAATAATGATTCCTATGTTTTCAGTTTCTATAGTACAGCAGCGCTAAGTTACCATACATTACGCTTCTAGACGTCTGTGCGACCGTAGCGTTCGGATTGGCTGCCAGTTTAAGCAATAATTTGTACAAAAAAAAAAGTGGATAACTTAGCTGTCTAAGTCAATCTTATCTTTCATGTTTTTGAAGCAGTTTTAAACAAGAAAATATCATTTTGTGGCATATCATGTGTAGATGTGGCTAAAAATCAGCAAGACGTTTTTTTAACGAACAAGTGATCAAGGAAAGTCGAAAGTCTTAAAGGAAGACTTAAGTAGTATTAAAACAAGAACACAAGAGGTTTAAAGCAGCTTTAAAGAGTATAACAATAGACAAGAAAAGATTCAGATCAACAAGAGTTCTAACCAGCACAATTTATCTTGAGCAACCACACACCCGATGTTTCCTCTATTTCCATTCATCAATTAAACTCATTTATGATTCAAAAGTGCTAAATACTTTGTACATTAACATTGTGCTTCATTTTCAACAATTATTCATACCACTTTACATTCTTCGAAGAGACTCAGCTTTTAAAATAATGAGGTGAATTCGGAACAATTGGGATTACATGCGGCTAACTGAAGAGAAGCCATGATCAGTTTGAAAGGAGCCAAAGATGTGAAACAACCGGCGGTTTGCCAAAGGCAGCCTTTGTACATAATGCTGACTAGTCACGACTACTTCACAGCCGACTGCACCCGCACAATATCGCATTTTTTTTTATGTCACACGGCAGATATGAATGTTGAAGTTGCCTTTGACAGAGCCTAGGAAGACGTATTAAAAGAGGATATTTCAAATTTACTGTACCTACTATGTATCGTTCAATCACCAGACTATTCAAAGTTTCAGTTTTTAATCGCACTTCAGATAAACTGATTAACTTCAAACATAGAAGTATACTAGAGGAATGCTTCTAATGTATATTAATATTATTTAGATGGCAAAACTATTCATTCTAGTGAAGTGGTACTAGAATGAACTTAGCCTAACATAATTGTTCCGCAGAATCTCCAAAAAAATCAATTTTCTCAAGAAAATGTTTCAAATAAAAGTGATAGGTATTTTTGTATGTCAATATTATACAAAGTTTAAAGAAAATTGTTGGAGCCGTTTTTGAGAAAATCGCGAAAACTTAAAAAAAAATTTCAGATGATATTTGGCATATGACATTGCAACATGCGTAGAATACTTATTCAACATCCCCCCTCCGCAACAACCCATACCAACCCATAACCCTCACTATTCATTCACCCACTATCCCAGCTATGAGAAAACGTTCAGTTTTTAACCAAACAGGTGCCACCAAAAAAAAAGTGTAATCTACGTTAAAAATCGGTAAAATTACATTTTCGGTTGTGATAGATTTTGTCCGAAACCTTCGAGTGAAATGCGGTGATAATTTTTTTTTGTTTTGTTTTGTATTCTGAAAGGTGCACAACATCAAAATGGTCCTTTGCATCTGAACTATATTAAATAGACACTTTAACTTATAATAAAACCCACTATATTATTGTAACAAATGTACTTTAATTAAAACAAAAAAAGGAACTAACAAAATAGTATCTTAACTTTTTTATTTCAATTTAATACGCTACCTTAATCTTTTATTTTTGCTAAATCATTAGCACAGTCATAAATACATTATTTTATTAATTCTGATTGTTTAATATTTACATTTACCTAGTAAGTACATTCATAATTATAAAAAAATAAAAACTTTCATGCTTATAAATACATTCATCCTCATAAATACATTTATCCATTAAAACACAATTACGCTACTCACATATACGTATTTAAATGAGAGTAAATTACTCTATATTTCTCACACTGATGTGATTATAATATCTTAACTGTATTAATACCTTTTCGTATTTGAGCATATCTACACACATAACTACGTAAATAAATACAGATAAAAATGTCCAGTCGCTAAAAAAATATTTTTTTCATATTCAGACGATCTCAAAACAAATATTTCCGGTGAAAACTGAATTTCCGATCGTAATAATACTTCCTGTTATTAAACTGAAAACACTAATTAGTTATATCCTTTTATGTATATAATAATGAAAATATTTTTTCCTATTGTTTTATTAAATATAAAATATATTTAACAGATTTTTGATTAAATAATAATCTGTCAATGAATACAAGTGTATATACATAAACAAGTCGCTACACTATAGCTGCTTTAATATAGAAGTGTGGTGGTTGGTGAAACATTGATTCAAACAGCTGCACATGTCCTACATCTCACAGCCTCTTTCCTACTCACCCACACGATCTCTCTCTCTCTCTCTCTCTCTGTCTGAGAGCAGTGTGTGAGTGTTTGTGTTATGCTGTTTGTACGAGTCTTAGAATTTCTTAACTGTGAAAATACTCCATAGTTTTCACGTATTTAAAATGTAAATACTACTTACATATGTATATTTTTTAATATAAACGTATAGATTAAAAGAAAAAAAAAAACAGTTTGTGTATTTATATAAATTCATAAAAAAAAAAAAGTGGAAGGAAATAAACTGAATCAACGGAAATAATACCGCTATTATACTAAAAAAAAATTGCCGCCTGTTAACTTGTAAAACCTATTATACAAAAGAAAAACAAATGAGAAGTTGTGGAAAGAAAAACAAGGAAAACAGGCCGGAAAATATCTCACTTTCCTGAAATTTAGGATATATTATTTCCTTATATTTTATTCTCGTTCAAGAAGTTTTTTTTTTTAAAAAAAATACGCCAGCATTACTGTGAACTTATAAAACTTCAAGAAAAAAGTTTATTCCCTTAAAATTCGCAACAGCAGAGAGATTCTTTATTTAATGGATTTTTTTTTTTTTTAAAGTCCTGGCTATGATCTGATCACAGCCAACATCCTTCTCCAACTCCCTAAAAAAGCCATAGTCTTCATTACCACTCTTTATAACTCTACCTTAAGAACTACACACTTTCCCACTCCTTGGAAATTTTCCTCCATTTGTATGATACCCAAACCTAAAAAACCTTCCCACGAACTTACCTCCTACCGACCCATCAGCCTTCTGCCAACCCTCGGCAAAGTACTAGAGAAGCTGCTCCTAATCCGCCTTCAAAACATTTTATCATCAACCTCCACGATTCCTGACCATCAGTTCGGATTCCGAAATTGCCACTCCACTATTCACCAGGCTCACCGTGTTGTGGACACCATAGCTACCTCCCTTGAGCTGAAGCAATACTGCCCAGGAGTTTTCTTGGACATATCCCAAGCCTTTGATAAAGTTTGGCATCAAGGCCTTGTGCTGAAGCTCAAGACAATCCTACCTAGCACCTACTACCTTATCCTACGATCCTATCTATCAGATCGCTCCTTCCAAGTTACCCTAGGTTCTTCTTCCTCTTCAATTCATCCCATCCGCGCTGGAGTTCCTCAAGGGAGCATACTTGCTCCCCTCCTCTACACAGTATATACGGCAGACATTCCTCTCAATCCTAACACAACTATTTATTCCTTCGCCGATGATACGGCAATCCTCTCCCAAAATATGGACCCTGTAATTGCCACCCGATCCCTTCAATCCCATCTTGAAATCCTCGAACCCTGGTTCTGCAAATGGAGAATAAAGATCAATGAGAGCAAATCCAGATACATACCATTCACTCTAAATCAGAAAATACTCCCTCCAATATACCTCAACCGTATTCCTATTCCTTCGACAGACAAAGTGCGATATCTCGGCCTGTACCTTGATAAACGCCTTACCTGGAACCCACATACTCGACTTAAGCGACAAGAACTTAACTACCGATACCGAATGCTCAAAAGACTTCTTGACAAACGATCAAAACTAACTCTCTCGAACAAAAAAACGCTCTACGTAGCTCTGCTCGCACCTATCTGGACATACGGACTTGAAGTATACAGATCAGCAAAGCGTTCCAATCTTCATCGTATCCAATCCTTCCAATCAAAAATCCTCCGCACAATAGTCGATGCTCCTTTTTACGTCAGCAACCACACCATCCACAGTGACCTAAAAATCCCATTTGTCCTAGATCTCGCCAAGTCCCGATATATTAAATTCCATTCCAAACTTTCCCATCACTACAACCCATTGATCCGCAACCTGTCACAGATAACACTTCCTGCTAATCCTTCCCGAAGACTGAAGCGCCGATGGCCTCGCGATCACCTGATCGCTTGATAAAAAAAAGGGCATCCTTCGAATTCGCTTCATCGGTGTCTATACTAACCGACTTATGATGGTCATTGTTGGATGGCCCTCATTCAATTCTGTCACGTCAAGTTATTAGTTTTTTTTCTTTTTTTCCTTTCTTCTTTATTTTTGTGTTTAATTTATTTTATGTTTTATTATATTATTTGCTATATTATTGTCATCTCATTTGCTTGTTGTGTATGATTTCACAGTTGCAAATAAATGAATTAAAGTAAAAAAAAAAAAATGGATTTTTTTTAAATATTTCGTGTATAGATAGTTCTATAACTGATTGTAAATTATTGTAGATTTTGTGCGATGTTTATCTCCTTGGGAACTTTTAAGCCCCACTTCGCAATGACGTGAACTTTCAAGATAAAAGGAAAATAGTGAAGGCAAAAAGGTGTAATTTTGGTGCTTATTAGACAAGTCTGAAGTAATTTATTAAAAAGATGTATAAATGAAGCTCTTCTCCGTCCAGGTCGAAACTTACAAGTCACAAGCTTAAGCATGCAAATTCGTTTTTATAGAATTTATGGTCCAATTAGAATAGAGTCCTGTAGAATAGATTTACTAATCAAGAGAAGGTGGTGGAATTATAATGGGAACCTGTAATCGTGGAGGTTATCAATTTTCTTTTTGTTTTTTGTTTTAATTTTCATTGTTATTTACAACAAGTATAGTTGCCATAAGTAAATATGTGTGAGTAATTATAAAAAAGAGAGGTGAAACTACACCAGTGGTAGCACTCCTAATAAATATTGTTAATGTTCGTTCTTTATCTTCTGTGAGCAAGTCTCGTGGCCATTGACGTTTCAGCAGGTGTCGGGAAGGATTGTCAGGGAGGGTACGGGACGAAAGACGATGGGCAAGAGGATTATGATGACAGAATATGGACATATGGAATTTGTAATAGCAAGAGAGAATTACATCAGCAAGAGAGAGCAGACAGACAAGAGAATTAAGAGAGAGAAGACAGACAAGAGAATTAAGAGAGAGAAGACAGACTTTCTCTGGTACTCTTTGACTTAAGCAGGCTAGAGTGGGGAGAACCTGTATATAAGCCAGTGAGGGACCTAGAGATCAATCTATCAGATTCAACCATACATCGCATCGTGTCATATCTCTACTCCCACCATTTTATTCTATAAAATCATTACAAGTCCAGTGCAGTTTGTGTAAGCTTATAGCCATATTATAACAGTGTTTTCATATCTCGTCTAATTAATCAATTCCAATTTCTCTCCTCATCAACTCCATTATAAATTTATGGTATCGTGTTTTGATAACGTCTTGTAAGGAAGGGTATGTCTAAGTCTGTGTGGATTTTTTTGTTAGAGACATAGTAGGGAGCGGTGACAATTGTTCTAAGGATTTTAGATTGCAGGGACTGGATACGGATACGTTGAAGGTTGGAACGCTTAGTTGAACCCAACGGTTCAATTCCGTAGGCCCAAACAGGTTTTAAGATGTTTATATAGATGAGTCTTTTATTTTGTAGTGTTAGTTTCGATCTGTTGTCCAGAATTATTTTGAATAGTCTGAAAAGTTCTTTCCTTTGTTCCATGTAAGTCGTTTGTCAATGTAATCAATCGTTTGTCAATCAAAATTTTGAAAGGCTAATATTTGTAGAAAATGTATGTAACATATTATGCTTCTTGTCACTGCCACGTGTGTGTCCATTGTCATGCCCAGTTTTAGCAGTAAGTTCCGCTCAATTCCGCCCAGGTTTTTCTATACATTCGAGTCCAATTACAGTTTTACAAATATTGAACGCACAATATTTTGAGCCATCTGAAACTGATCAGTTTGACATCAATCTTAATAAAGTTAATCTTTAGAACACAACACTCTCTAACTTTTCAAGACAATTAAAAAAAAAAGTAAAAAACGTATTCTTTGATCAACAAATCTCGGCTGGACGCTTTCTAATAAAGATCTAATTGTTTGTACTCTGATAGTAAATACGTGAGAGCATTATTTCTAAAAAACAAATTTATGAAAACGAACATTATGAAGTCTCGAATTGTGGGGTTCTACCAAGCGTCCTAAACCATCCAAACGTTACAATCTAAAAATCCTTCGAACTATCGTTAATATAACTTAAGATGTGTCCGTTCAACCGTAACCATTCATAATGACCTCAATGTGCCTTTCCTTTTCCAACTTAACCATAATCCGATATAAGAAATTCCATAAACAACCATATACGTCCGTCGTCTTAACATGTAACGTCGCCTCTCTTCATAAACTCTTCCCGACAATCCTTGGAAAAAAATGAAAGAGAAAAAGATTCATTAAAAACTTATTACTTTCTCTTACTCCTAGTAAGAGGAAGTATTGTAATCGTGTCAAATTTTCGATATCGAGTTTTCACCGGAAATATCCGTTTTGAGGTCCCCTGAGTCCAAAAAAGTGGTTTTTAGCAAATGGTCTGTGTGTGTGTGTGTTGTGTGTATGTATGTGAACAGCATAGCTCAAAAACGAAAAATCGTAGAAAGTTCAAACTTGATATTACGTTTAGGTATCACCATGGGATCTGACGGTGCGTTATGTGTCAATATTACTCAACCGGAAGTACCACTTTACTAGTTGTTTTTTTTACGTTTTTGCAATTTTCTCAAAAATGGCTCCGAAGATTTTCTTTAAACTTGCGATATCAACTACACATACAAAGAGCTACAACTTTTATTTGAAACATTTCTCCAGGAAAATTCATTTAAGGGCACTTCTGGTTTTACTTCTTCAAAGGACTTCAAAACATGTATTTCCAATTATAAATCAATTTAGAAAATTTGACACGATTTCAATACTTCCTCTTTAAACAAAAAGAGAAATTATTATGCTTAAATGTGCTAATTAATATAAAACCATTTATTTCGCAAATCTTATTTCAAGGTTTATTTTGTGAAAAAACTGTGAAAATAAGGTTTGTAAAAATATCAGTGTTGAAACAAATAAATTTTCAAGTGTTAAGCACGAGAGATAATCGTATGTTTTATAGTAAGTGATTCATGTTTCATAAAATTAATAAGTGCGTGATGTCGTCGTACAATTACGATGGCAAGAGGAGACATCAAGTGATACAACCACCATTCTGATTACGGAAACATCTCTCAAACCATTGAAAGGAAATGTCCACAATAATTCTATCCATTACACTTGTACAGGAGATTGGTATGTAATTTGAACCATATCTGTCTCTCTCTCTCTCTCTCTCTTTTCTATTCCCCCTCCCCTTTCTCATTCTCTTTACTACCCTTTCAAAATATAAGCATCCATGCGTACACACATATGTTTTTATGATGTGAGTGTTGGTGACTACTGTTGGAAATAAGCCAGTGTTCCCTGGCTAACGGAATAGCTTTACGCCCAAACTTACACTGTCTATCCCCATTTCCTTTCTTATATTTCCAATAATTTTTCTAAATTCTCTCTGTGATAAAAAAAAAAAAAACAGATTTCTCTTACTCCTATTAATATAGTTATATATAAAATGACATATTTTTTTATTCACTTTCAAATTTCGCTCATTTTTTTCTTACATAAACATACAGGAAGGGGAAATTTCAAGTGCTAACCCACCAGCCGAGGCAAGTAGAGAATACCTTATAAAGAACCAATAATATTGTACAAACGCATTTGAATTTTAATGTAGTTTAATATTCTATTTATTAATAATAACTTTCTTGATTGTTATAATTTTCTTTACGATAATGAAAATATTTACATATTCTAAAAGCATGGCATTCAACCGTCTGCTTGAATTTACTGGAGCTTGTGTTGTATACAAAAGAGAAGAGTTGCACAATATAAGAACAAAAACAAAAAAATCTGGTGTGAAACACCCACACAACTTTCTCTTACTCCAGTTCTCAAAATGATAATTGACAAATTTTATAGTTTGTGTACCAAATTTAATGAAATTCGTCGAAAACTGAAAAAACTGTTCAGTAAAAGCGCACTTCCGGTTTACTAATTTTCTTGAAACTCGGAATTTCAGCCATCTATTTATTTCTAACTAATTATGTTTGGATGATAGAATTGTATAATGAACTAGGATAGCACTTTGATGAAAATCTAACCCCACCCCTCCCCTAAAAGTGCTCTTAAAAGAAATTTCCCAGAGAAATGTTTTAGATAAAAGTTGTAGATCTTTGCATGTTTAGTTTATATACGAAGTTTCAAAAAAATCGTCAGAGCCATTTTTGAGAAAATTGCGAAAAAGTGAATAAATCATTTAGTAAAGTGGTAAAGTAAACGCATTTGCGGTTATCCGATTTTTTTCAAACTCGGAATTTCAACAACATATTTAATTCTAATTAACATTATTTAGATGGCAGAATTGTCTAATAAACTGAAATAGCACTTTAGATGGAAACCTAACCCCACCTCCTCCCCCAAAAGTGCCCTTCAATGCATTTTCCCGGAGAAATGTTTCTAATAAAAGTTGTAGCTCTTTGTATGTGTGGTTGATGTTTAAAGTTTAAAGAAAATCGTCGGAGCCATTTTTGAGAAAATCGCAAAAAAGTAAAAAATCCAACTAGTAAAGTGGTACTTCCGGTTGAGGAATTTTTACAGATAACGTACAGTCAGATCCCATGGTGACCTCTAAACGGAATATCAAATTTCAACTTTCTACGATTTTTCGTTTTTGAGCTATGCTGTTCACATACATACATACACACACACACACACACACACAGACCATTTGCTAAAAACCACTTTTTTGGACTCAGGGGACCTCAAAACGGATATTTCCGGTGAAAACTCGATATCGAAAATTTGACACGATTACAATACTTCCTCTTACTTAGGAGTAAGAGAAAGTAAAAAAAAAAAAATGAAAAAAGAAATTATGTAAACTCAAATGATTCAAAAGGAACTAAATTAAAACAGAACAGAATGGAATTTTATGTTTGGCAAGAGAAATTACAAGAAATAATAATAATAATAAATAGCAAAAAATCCTATTTGAAATAAGGTGACTAGAAAGAAAGAGGTGATATTACGGAAGGTTCAAGATCCACTTAGACTTCACTTTCCACGATTGACGAGTGTACGCAACCAGCGGTAAACAAGGGACTTCGCCAGATAGGAAGTCCACTATTTCTCGCCTAGAGAGACCGCGTTGGCCAAAGTGGAGGAGACGAAGCCCAGCCAAAATGGGACACTCACCGAGAAAGTGAAATAAGTCTTCACGAGTATTATAGAAGCAGAGAGAACACTTTTCATTTTCTGGATCCCTTACTAACCATTGCCTGTAATTAAGATATAATAGTTCTCCCCTGATTTTCAAAATCTAGGCAAGATCTCTAAGTTTAAAATCATTAAATAAACGCTCCGTTACATACCCAGGATACTCTGCAATTAGCACCTTATAGAGAAGAAATCGATCAGAAGCGGTGGCGCAACTCACAGCCTCCTCCAAACAACTAACTTCCATCTGAGCAGGGAGTTCGAAAAGAAGGATATTCCAGGAAGAGAGTATTGTATATTGGGGAAGGAGTGAGGTCGCAGGAATATTGGCGGGCGGATGAAACTAAATGTTTGTACCAGAATAAATTTTTGACTATTACATGAGTGGCTACTATTTTAGTAGAGTGGTCCTCTAGAGAAAGAGTTTTAAAAGGTATTTGAGGTGAAGTTTTAGGGTATATGATTGGAAGGATTCTAACGGAGTTTCTAAAGTCAACATGTAGTTAGGAGTACTAGTGGGCAAAGCAAATATTTTTTTGAGAAAATATCTCTGAAACTTTTCCAAGGGCTCATAGGCTTGAAATCCCCAGACCTGAGAACTGTAACTCACCACCGATCTGCACA
Source organism: Triatoma infestans (assembly GCA_011037195.1). Lineage (NCBI taxonomy): Eukaryota > Metazoa > Arthropoda > Insecta > Hemiptera > Reduviidae > Triatoma > Triatoma infestans. The sequence goes on from JAAEAF010000047.1 coordinate 101,011, forward strand.
CACTATTAAATAATTGGAATTTAGATTTAACGGGAATATTATTGTTTAAAATAAAGTGGTGCCAAATTCTGTTAATACCTAATTTTGCCGCAGAGACCTTGTTAAGAATATGAGGTGTGAAAGAGAGACGTGGAGTGAGTGTAACGCCAAGGTATTTATAACGGTTAACCACGTCTATTTTACTGCTCTTAAAAAACCATCTCTCTGAAGAGGACAATCTACCCCCTTTAGGAAAGATCATAATTTTCGATTTATTTAATTGACAGTAAGATCGCAGTACGATTCAAATATTTCTTTGTAAGGCTGTAGGTTTATCACAAATAAGTACCACATCGTCAGCATAGAGTAAAGCCTTAATCTTGATGGATCCGACAATTATTGTAGTTTAATAGTAAATCCATTTTAAATCCAAATTAAAAAACTCTATCTTTTATTATAGTCATTGCATCCTTATGAGAAACCTCTCGAATAATTTAGAATTATCCATTTTTTACTTTCAACTATCATATTACATTTAAAACAAAAAAATTTTTCATTGGAATAGAAAGTTTTGATGTCACGCCGTGACAACAGAAACAGTTTATTTATTTATATAAATATCTCTACCTCTCCCTTTCTCAGTTTTTAACACTCGACAGCTTGAGCAGGAAATCGTCCAAATGTTACTCAGAAATGTATTCATTTTTTTTATTTTTCCTACTTTTCGCTGTGGCAATTTTAATAAGAATTATTTCGTGTAAATTCAAACTTTCGAAATTTTTGAGGTCATGGACGATTAAGAAGGTATCCAGGCTGAGAAAAAAAAAAAAAAATTGGTAAAAAGGAAGTAAAGGGCTTGTATGGCTGAGGTTTCGCCTCTTTGGTGAGGAGAGGCTGGCGCCTGCAAACTTCATGTGAGGGCTCTTCTCGGGACTTTTCAGTCTTATTAAGCAGATAGGCAGCTCTAAGTGTGGGTGCACTTCGGACCACACAAGTGTCACCTGAAATATGTTTGGTGTGTTGTATGTTTGTAGTAGCACGAGCGGTTTTGTAAAAGGGCTTGTAAGTATATATGTTTAAGAGTGAAATAATAAGAATAATTAAGTAGATTAAATTAAATATATTCTTTAAAGATATTTAAATGCTATTCAATAACACAGCAATATGCTTATTAATTTACTGAATTTAGTTGGAATAAACTCTAATGTTATAACTTAAAACTGGCACAGTCCTGATGTGTTCTCCTCGGTGTCTACAACAAAACTGTCTTGAAGCAATTCCCTCTCTAGCGGGGGATTTTCTTTTACAAAAGAGTTGGCCTAACGGGTTCTTGTGCCTTTGTTTCATTAATTGCAATGACCTTATATTTCAGTACCTGACTCTAAATACACTCTTTTTGAAGGTAAATTCACTATTTATTTTCCAAAACTGCTTCATTTAAATATTGTCAAAATTCACTCAACTATTTTTCAAAAATATTATTTTTCTATTTCGTTCTTCCACTACACACACCTGCAGTCAAAAGTCTGTTTAGGGACAATGCTGTGGGTGCCCTAGGTCGTGGGAGCCACAATAGACCCATGGGGATCGCGGTGGACATAGGCTTGGTAGCCGAACCACCTCCACAGAATCTAATCTAATCTAGGCACTGCCAACTGATTTTGGTCAAAATTCTCAACGATTACGAATTTACTAATGTGTTTTTTTTTTTTCAGTTTTCCTCGATTTTCTCATATAGTACCAACGATTTTTTTTTTTTTTTTAAACTTAGTTTAATTTCTACACACTTAAATGCTTATCATTTTTATTTGAAATATTTCTCCGGGAAAAAAAAGAAGATTTTAGAGAGGGGGGGTTTTGTGAAATTTGTGACATAAAATTTTATTATTATTCGAATTAGATAAAAATGTGTCCTTTTAAGACTAAATTTCAAATCATATTCAATCTTATCCTTATGTGCAGAGAACGAATATAATACTTCCACCACATATATATCAAGGCAATTTTGTATACAAATTCCATAATTGAAAAGAATTTGTTTAATATTATAACTTTATTAAACTGCATTTAAGAGAAAGGTCGTGTGAGTGTTTTATCACAAATTTTCAATGATAACTAGATAGCATCTGTATATCAAACTCTGCCAAATTATGTTATGTACTTTCAGCATGACTGTGATAGACAGATAGGCAGATTGACAGACGAGTATCTTGTAAAATACATATTTCGTAACATGTATGTATTATGAGACGTATCTTCATAGTACAGCTATTTATTCATACAAGATTATGTCCATATGTTTATGAATTTTATGTTCATAAGTTAAGATTCCTTTTGATGGATTGATGGATCGAATCGAATTATTATTATTATTATTTTTTTTTTTTTTGTATTTTGAAAGCTGCACAACATCAATGGACCTTTGCACCTGAACTGTATTAACTAGAACAATCTCTTATACAAAACCCTCTATATTATTGGAACGAATGAACTCTAATTAAAAAAAAACTAATAAAATAGATAGTATCTTAACCTTTTTATTTCATTTTACCGCTATATTGCTCCTTTATTTTTGTTAAATCATTAGCACAGTGATAAATACTTGTTTTCTTAATTCTGATTGTATAATAGTTAAAACAATCCTAATAAGTACATTCATACTTATAAATACATTCATCCTTACAAACACATTCATTTTTATAAATACATTCTTCCTTGTAAATACATTTATTCTTATGTAATAGCAACCAAAGAGAGATCAGCCACTAAAGAGAGAAATGAACCCAACTACTCTCTCGGACTGGAGTGGGAGAAACATATACAGGGTGTCCCAAGGTATATGGATAACGACTTTTTCTCGGAAACTAAAATGGCTAGAAAAAAAAACTAAAAAATACGTGTCCCCCGTAGTTTTTTGTTAGAAAACCAAATTTAATTTGCAAATTTGTTTTGGTGCTTCCAGAAGCGAGAGATAGGCACCAACTTCATTTTTTCAAATGGGGAGGTGTGGTTTTTATTTAAGAAATAGATTCCGCTATTTTTTGTAAGAAAAATTTACTTGAACGGTTTTTTTCTGTGAGTGATATTTTACAAGTTATGAATGAAAACATGATTCTTACAAGAAATTTCAAAATGATATTAAGGGAAGGGATTAGCTCAGTGGTAGCGCGCTGGACTAGCAACGCGGAGATCACGGGTTCAAATCCAGCCATGCTACCCTTAGATTTTCTCTTCCTAGGAGCCCCTACAGCTCACTGTCCGGTGATGGACATGAAGCTTGTGAGAGATTGGGAGATGGCGGAACTATTCCCGAAGGCAAACCTCCGGTGATGGACAGTGTTGTCTGTAACGGGAGAACACTGCCGGAGGCCAGCAATGCACTGAGAAGGCTCCGGGCGAAATGACCACAGATGTTGAGCCGCCTTAAATAAATAAATAAAAAAAAAAAAAAAAGAAAAGATATTATAACGGTTTTTTGATTGAATAAGAGGAAAAGTACTATTTTATTATAAATTTTACTCCTCATTAATGACAGATCTTGCTCGAACTGGCCTCCACCATTAGAGAAGAAAATTGGCAGGAAAAAGCATGTGTATGCATCTTAATGGTGGAGGCCAGTTCGAGCAAGATCTGTAATTAATGAGGAGTAAAATTTATAATAAAATAGTACTTTTCTTCTTATTCAATCAAAAAACCGTTATAATATCATTTTGAAATTTCTTATAGGAATCATGTTTTCATTCATAACTTGTAAAATATCGCTCACAGAAAAAAACCGTTCAAGTAAATTTTTCTTACAAAAAATAGAGGAATCTATTTCTTAAATAAAAACCACACCTCCCCATTTGAAAAAATGAAGTTGGTGCCTTTATCTCGCTTCTGGAAGCACCAAAACAAATTTGCAAATTAAATTTGGTTTTCTAACAAAAACTACGGGGACACGTATTTTTTAGTTTTTTTCTAGCTATCTTAGTTACCGAGAAAAAGTCGTTATCCATATACCTTGGGACAACCTATATATAGAGGACAGTTCAAGACAGTTCAACATACATTTCGATAGTTCAATATAGTTCACTATAGTTCATCATCTCGCCAGTCACTTCGTGTCATTTTCATACCACTCTACCTTAACCATTCTCTACTGTAAAGTCCAGGCAGACTGTGTCTCATTATTATTATACATAGTTAACCAGTTTAACCAAGTCTTCTCATATCATCAACCAGACCTAAATTCTCTCCACCTAACATATCCATTATACTTATACATACATTTATCCATTAAAACACAATTACGCCGCTTACATACATAGGTCTATTTACAAGAGAGTGGTGGTACTCTTATATTCCTCACACTGTGTAAAGATCGTAAACCTAGCCACATTGACACAAACATTCACACACATGCCGGGGGTGCCTAACCCTACAGAGGCCCACCCGTCCCAGAATACAGTGGCTTCCGAGAAAGTGTTGGAAGAGGTCATGCGGTAGCAGGAAGTCAAGAGATTTGCCCCGGCATTGGCCCCCCCCCAAAATACTTCTTTCGCAGGCATAATTCATACTCGAATAATTTTAATTAGGGAAACAATTTCAATTTTAAACGCTTTTTTCTCCAGTTTCAGCCGCTCTAGGTAAATTTGATTGATCATCAGTTCTTTCAAAAATGACGCTAATTTAGTCATCCCAGAATTTTTGTTATTTCGTAATTTATTTTGTCCATTTTTGTTGTATATTTTCCTGACGGTTCCTATTCTATACTTTTCTTTGAAGACTTTGTCTTTTTAGAGGCCCTTTAACCAACACTTTCCTCTTTCAGAGCTGATAATTTAAGTAAAACATAAAACGTCTTTTGTTCTACCAATTTCTGCGGGCATTTTTTTTTGGATCGAAGTTGGGGGCTCTCATCTTTTTCATTTTCTAGAGCAGCGTACCGTATGAAATGAGTCCGTCATTTCCTCATTTGCATTACATAAAGGATATATATTACATTAAAATAAAAATTCAACCAATCATGACTAAGAGTGAATAAAAAAAAAAAAGCCTTCAAAAATAAAACTGAAAGTAAAGTTTAATCACATATCATTTTATTGTCAGTAAATCAAATAAAATGGAGAGAGAGTTTTCAGCCAAGTGAAAAAGAAATACAGGTCTACAGTTCATTCACACTCCCCTGTCATTTTAGCGCACACTATACATACAATCATTCATTTACTTTCACATTTCACACAAGTCATTATGTTTAACCTTTATTAATGTTATACGTTAATATTTTTACTGAATGAATTTAATAAATTTTTATTTATTTATTTTACGATGTAAAATTCAGTTTATTTATTGTCTTGAAATTCTGGATTTTTTTTTTATAACAAAAAGCAAAGTTTATATGTATAGATAAATATCAAAATTGTTGCTATTCATTATTCTAGTATATATTGTTTTAATAAATTTTTGAATATTTATTGTTTTCGACATTATGTCAGTTAGAAATTTATTACTGGAACTTAAGCATGTAAACAACATTTCATTAATGGGTTTTAAGCTAAATTTTTATTGTTTAACTGGGTGATGTCAAATTTTTTGTATCCTTTGTTTTTAGATCACTATTCGGCGATTGCCTTGCATTCCGTTTTTTTTTTTTTTCTGCAATCTCAGACATGACAATGCTCCTCCCTCAGGCAGCGTTCATTCATTATTAGGGCAATCTTTGCTCTCTAGACAGCTCTTGGACGCCCGCGCTTTTTCTTCTTCACCAGCGTATATCGCCAGGTCGAACGGTTTGTGTGCTTCGATGGTGCTAAGGGCTATGCCAGGTGGCTTAGCTAGCAAAGGAACTCCCAAATTGGGCAGACTTTAGCGGAGGATCCTGACGAAGTGTCTCAGTTAACTTTCTAGTAGGGAAAACTCTGAATAAAAATCCTGGCCTTCTTCTCCGAGGGGCGGAGTGCTAGCTCCTCCTCGTCCTGATAAAACAAGCACGCTCTATGTTTCTCCAACAAATAAATAAAGCTGGAGGAAAATATTTCAGAAATGTAAAATGACTATTTAATTAACTATCTAATTAATAAAATGATTATAGATTTTCTTGTTTGGTTCTACCTTAGGTTCCGTACTAAGCGATGGGAGATCACTTAGTTTGAGCCCCGCATTTTACTCCTAAATTTTATATTAGTTTGAAAAATTTAAATAATCAAATATATGCTTCCATCCATGTCAACGACACATAATTTGGTAGTTGAATTTGGGATGCTTGGAAGAAGCCCAGAGTTACCCCAGAGATATAGCGCCCAGGGATTGTAGGCCAAGGCTCTCAATACCCGGGAACTCATCCATGCGTACTTTACGCTAGCCGATTGACCAGAGCTGGGTACCAAAGTGGTATGTTGGATTGCAAGGCACGCTGAGGGAACTTCCCCCTCCCACGACACAGGTATCCACACACGACAAACATGTGAGTGGCACTAGCACCTGCCACTGGCGTGTAGGAATGTAATCGTGTAGGTATAAGATGTTAAGGCGTTTAGGTGTAAGTAATGCAGCATGAACCCCCTCTCCCACAGAGGCTCTGCAGCAAAAAAATTCTCTGCAAGAGATTCAGGCCGCGCATAAATTATGGCGACCCGAACAGAGGGTAGAAAAGTTCCTGCCGATTCACACTCCAGGCGGGGCACCGTTGCATGTGTTAGTCTGTAATTGTAGCTGAGATACGTGGGAGCGCTAAGTTCCCAAATAGCCCAAAGGCTACCCTCTGTGTTCGTCCACCCACAAAAATAGAGCGCAGATGTTACCTGAGCCGCGACGAGGACGCCCAGGTTGGACTTGAATGTGGTTCCGCGACAGGATATTGTAGTGGGATTTTCAGGGGTTTAGAATTAACAACTAAATACTATTACTATTGCACTATAATTAATATATTATATACACTTATGATTCTAAGGAATTGACTTATGTTAAGAGACAGGGAGATAAACTCAATGAGATACTGAGAGATAGGCAAGTGGCTGATGTGTAGACTGGATATTTGTGGTTGGCTGATTGCACGGAAGTTGTCTTGGAGAAGATGATAGAATAGGGCCTGCACTGTCCTTTTTTTCCTTCAATTTAGACCCCTATGATAGGGGAAGTACGACGGACGGTGCATCATCCCCAACCCTTGGTCTGTAATTGTAGCTAAGATACGTGGCTTCGTTTCCTTTTATACGACCTTGGCGTTCCTTGCGGACAGCAGGGAACTAATTTGACTTGTGATATGCCATCACAATATCTGTCTCTAGAAACATAGGGATGTTTCACCCTATTTGAGTAATGAAATACTCCCTCTAACCATTTGGCTCCTAAACGCCTGAAAAAATTACCTTAATTACTAACTTACTTAACTTACAGAAAAGAGACACAATTTATTCTGAAGACATTTTTCCGGCTTGAGAGTAGTTAATGTAAAAAAATATATATATATATATATTTTTAAGGTGATTCTGAAATATACTTAGACAAACATCGAAGTATTATTGCGGTCTTGGTCAGCTTTTCAAAATCGAGTTTTTCACCAGGCATAAATGTTTCGAGGCCTCTAAAGCGAAAAAAAAAAATCTAGATTTTGTTCTTTCTCTAAATGTGTGTTTGTGTGTGTGTGAATGAAAAAAAATCCCAAAACGAAATATTATGCTTAACTTAATATTCCGTTTAGAAATCAAGTGGGGAACCGACATCAAATAATTTATGGATCAGATTCTGCCATCCTGAAGAGAGCGTTTTTTAAAAGTGATTTTTATACTAACAATACAATAAATTAGATATCATTTAAACAATTTATCTGGGAAAAATAATTTTTAAGAAGTTAATTAGGGTTTTCCTCTATAGTACTATGTTAACTTAATCTTTAGTCAACAATCTGAATATATTAATAGACTCGAAAAAAAATTTCGAGTTTGTAGAAATCCGGAAGTTCTATTTTTCTGATTTTTGGTTTTAATTTTTTTTTGCGATCTTTTAGAAAATGTTTTCAATGAATTTCCTTGAATTTAATATACTAACCACATATCGGCCTATTATTTTAACGTGAAATATTTATTTTGAGACGTTGTCCTTCCTTTATAAATACATTTCAGTAAAATATACGGTGGTTCAGCCAGTTTCTCGAGGTTAAGACTATTATTATTATTTATGATGAGGACTCAAGGGCAATGCCAAATTTCATCAACCTCAACCTTGAAAGCATTTATTCCATCCCCGCTCTGGATACTTTTCTGTCCTCACAGACAACACTGCCTATCAGCGGTCAGTGAGCTGGAGAGAGAGAGAGCCTCCTAGATAGAGAAAAAAATCAAGGACAGTATGCCTGGAGGGAACCCTGGGTCAACCGCCCCAGTTCAGCATAGCACACTGAGCTAATCTCTTGCTTTTTTTACTTTCTCTTACTCCTAGTAAGAGGAAGTATTGTAATCGTGCCAAATTTTCGATATTGAGTTTTCACCGGAAATATCCGTTTTGAGGTCCTGAGTCCAAAAAAGTGGTTTTTAGCAAATGGTCTGTGTGTGTGTGTGTGTGTGTGTGTGTGTGTGTGTGTGTATGTATATATGTACGTGAACAACATATCTCAAAAGTTGAAACTTGATATTCTGTTTAGGTATCACCATGGAATATGACAGTGTGTTATCTGTCAAAATTCCTCAACCGGAAGTACCACTTTACTAGTTGGTTTTTTTACTTTTTTGCGTTTTATTCAAAAATGGCTCCGACAATTTTCTTCAAACTTGGTATAACAACTACTACACATACGAAAATCTACAACATTTTTTTTTAAACATTTTCCCCGGGAAAAATTCATTTAAGGGCACTTTTGGGGGTGGGGTGGGGTTAGGTTTTCATCGAAAGTGCTATAATTTTAATTAGAATTAAATATTTTGTTGAAATTCCGAGTTTGAAAAAAAAAATCGGATAACCGGAAGTGCGTTTATTTTAACACTTTTCCTAAATGATTTTTTTTTTTAATTTTTTCGCGATTTTCTTAAAAATGGTTCCGACGCGACGATTTTCTTGAAATTATTTATATAAACTAAACATGCAAAGATCTACATCTTTTATTTAAAACATTTCTCTGGGAAAATTCATTTAAGGGTACTTTTAGGGGAGGGGTGGGGTTAGAGCTTCCTCTAAAGTGGTACCATAGTTGATTATACAATTCTATCATTCAAACAAAATTAATTAGAAATAAATAGATGGCCAAAATTTCGAGTTTTAAGAAAATTAGCAAACCAGAAATGTGTTGTTACTGGTGATCAGGTTTTCAGTTTGTGACGAATTTCCTTAAATTTTGGAAACAAACTATAACCTTTGTTACAATGATAATTTTGAGAACAAGAGTAAGAAAAAGTTGTGTGAGTGTTTCACACCAGATTTTTTTTTTTGTGTATTTTTGCTGTAAATGAAGTTAGCACGCCAATTTCACCATAAATGCATTGAAGGAAGTTCTTTGATTTTATAATCAGTTTTACTGTCTACCAACATTCACATAATACGTTGTATAGAAGTGTAATTGATAAGAAACAAATTCATAGAATCTTTTAACAAATCTCTATTATACTATTATTAACTGATTCACAAAAGAGAAGAAGACACACTGTTATAAACAAACAAGGTTATTCATCTTCTAATGTTTTTTTTTTCTTCCTTCCCCTTTTAGTATTTACAGTCCACCTTCATATGTTTCCATCAAGAATACCCCCTCCTTAGTTATCTCTATTGGAGAACCCTTATGAGCAACTTCATTGCACCATAGGGGGACTATGTTGCCTTCTTATATAAACATACATGAACATAAGGGAGAGGTTGTTTTAGAGGCCATTGACCTTAAACTGTTTTCCCTATCTTCTTCTCTTTTTTTGTTTATTATATCGATATATCGATATACTATCATATTATAGAAGTTTATTAGATGGAAATTTCTTTTGAAGATTTAAGGTTGTTTTTATTTACTTTCACCCCAAGTTTTAAGGGGGATTTACTATTACGATGTGAGATTTATGAAATTGAGCTTTCACCTGAAATGCTTGTTTGTACTGATAACCTCCAAAACGAAAAAGATTGCAAGAATCTGAAAGACTTGATACTTCTTTAGGAAAGAAAATCCGAGATACTTCTTTAGGAGAGGGTCCGACAACAAGGATTATTCAGTTTTTTAGTTTTTCACAGTTTTCCCGAAAAACCTTTAACACTTTTCTTTAAAGTTATCTACTGCAATAACTCCTCTTACTATCTTTATATAGAAAATTTGTTCATGGAAATTGGTGTAAGATTTCTGGGGAAGTTGGAAAAGTCAAATTGTCCTCAAATTTATTTTAATATACCATTTACTTCAATATCGTGCGAAAATTCAGGGTTCGATTCCCGTGAACGCAAAGTCTGTATTGACCCAGCATCGTGAGAAAAAAATGGGAAGCTACAGTTAGTAGCGCTCTATGTAGCGAAGGTCAGAACTAAACGGCGAGGGAACTGCGGCGTGCTTACCACACCTCCCCCCCAGTATATCACCGTCTGGCAAGCCTTGATCCTTTATGGACTGTTGCGCCATAGGTTTTTTTTTTTCAATAATCTTATTATTAAGAGATATTTAAATGGTTTCTTCTAAAATTGTGAGTTTCAATAAAATGCGATGTATTGAATTCTTTGATCCAAAATTTTCCAATCTTGATTTATTAAATTAACTACAAAATTCACTTTCTTCACACCAAATAGTCTCAAGACTAGTGTGGGATAGCCTTCTTGCCCTAACCGAGGTGAGTACTCGGAATAAACTGACATCCGCTTGGGTGCCGGGACATGCGGGGTTTCTGGGCAATGAAAGGGCGGATGCCTTAGCGAGAGAGGGTTCGTACCTTTTTAGGTCCTGAACCCTTCTGCGGCTTGTCCAGGAGCCTTATTCAAACTTCTATCAAAGGTTGGATAGAAGAACAGCGTCTGCTTTGGTGGGAGAGAACACCAGTACAGAGGCAGGCAAAGCTCTTTATCAAGAGACATTTGCCTAAATTTACCAGAGATCTACTGAGCCATAGCCGAAGGGATATAAGGCTAATTTTGGGTCTACTAGCAGGGCATTGTAGACTGAACGACGCAAGCACCATCTGCTACTTGCAGATAGTGCGGTATGCCGATTCTGTAAGACAGAGGAAGAAACCTCTGCGCACATCCTCTGTGAGTGCGCCGGCCTTGCGACGATAAGGTTTCTTCAATTGGGGACAGGCAAATCCGAAGCCATGAGCTTCATGACGGATCCGCTCTCAGCTTTGCTAGGACTGATTAGGAGGGCAAAGCTGGGGGTTGTGCTATAATTTAAGGGGATCCACAATAGACTTCGTCTTGTAGGTCGCAGTGGAATGAGGCTCGCCCCCCCCCCGTTTCTAATCTAATCTAAGGGACATTTAAATGGTTTCTAAAATTGTGAGTTTAAATAAAAAAATCAATTAATTGAAAATGCGATGTATTGAATTCTTAGCGCCAATATTTTCTAATCTTGATTTATTATTAAATTAACTACAAAATTAATTCATCTGAATGAAAAATCGCAAGAAGGTCAAAATAACGGATATTTTGTTAACAGATATCGTACAGATATTTTTATAGACCTTAATACTGTTTTGATATTTTTTTTTTTTTTTTTTTTTAAGTGAAAATTTAGTTTTAAGGGATGCTGGGGGATCGCATATTGAACTAAGAAAATAGTTTTTCATTATCGTATAGGGTGGAGAAAAAAAAAACCTCTATATAATATTATAGGGAATAAGTATTCAGTAAAAAATACCACTTTCTTTCAGATCGTCTACTATAGCTATTATTAGTTTTAAAAGATTTAATATTATTCACATTGAATACAAATTACATAAACAAGAAAGAAGTGTTTACAACACCCACCTGTAGTGCTAAAGAATTTTATGTAATGAGATTAATAATTAAACCACATATAATACATATATACTCGTATATATGTATTTGTGAGGTTAGATAGAGTATTGGATGAGTAGTCAGTCCTCTCTCTAGTTATAAGAAGTTAATTTTGTCCATTATTATGTAACATAATGTAATACCTACTTTGTTTTTTTTTTTTTTTGTTACACTTGTTATTATTACCTTGAGAGCGTGTTTTTTTTAAATACCGAAATATACATGCACTTGACATATTAATACAATATGTACCTATAATCTTCTTCCAACAATATAAAATCTTTATTGAGTACGAAAATAAAACCGTCTTCTTCAATATTCTTACCAATGATATTTTTTTTTCTTTTTTCTTTTTTGTTTTGTTTATAAAGAAAATTAAAAGTGGTATTAACTGAAATGAGTGATTGTTTATTTTAAAAAAAGGTGAAAGATGTGATATATATTCTATACTCTATTTCCCCCACTGTATTCGCACTTTTAATTAACATATTATATTCGATATTCGAATTTTCAAAACAAAATATTTAATTGTTCATATATGTACGATAATGGTTCAGGAAATTATACAATTTATATTTACGTACAATGTGAGAAGAGAAGAGTAGAGTGGCCGAAGGATTAAGTGATGATATTGGTGACGTAGATTGTCTAGTCTGTGTGTGAGCATCAAGATAACCAATGTGGTCTTACTAGCTAGAGAATTCTTGCTATTTTAATGGTCGATTCGTTTAGCAACTTTACCTAGTCCTTTTAAGGCCTCTCAGGCTTCTGGCCGAGAGTTGAGTGAAGACAGATCATTGTTTTTGTTTTTGTTTTTTTCTGTAAACAGATGTTTGAATTAACACCTTTTGTATGTTGACCTTCTCGATAATAAATATGTAGGCTGTTGAATGCCGTTTGCTATCCTGACTTTTTCCTTGAATACTTCTTGATAAAAATACATTTCAGATTTCATCGAATAATGAACTTAGATTCTTTCAAATGTAAATTTTAGACTCATAGCTCAGAAATTGGCTATTATTATTATTCAAATGAGTGGAGGGCCAAATCCTGCGCTATCCATAGCCTCAATGGGCCTACCATATAGCTACCCTAAAAGGAATAACAATTACCCGAATCTGGGAACAAAAGTCTGTGTCCAGGTTTTACCCACCTAATTTTTACCAAAATCCGAACAAATCGGATCGTAGGACATCCTGTTCCGGCCAAAGTTGGTTCTGAACCTATTTTCCTCACGTCCAAACAATCCATCGTGAGTTGTATGGGTCTCACAAACCCTACAAAAGGATTGAAATTTAAGCCTAGCTTAAACAAAAATTTTTTTCCATTTTTGGCTGGAATGTGGTCAGAACTTCTAAGGGAAAAGCTTGGTGCTCAAAGTTGTAACTCATTCTTCATAGTGGTGCGGCCGTAAAAGAGCAGCAGCGGCCGGCGACATGAAGTTCCCAACACTTGCTATGCTGAATTTTTTCAACAGACATCAGTTTATTCCATTTCAAAGATATGCAGGTGGCGAGATCGTTGTGTTTATTGAAAAGACACTTTTATCTTTTCCAGAAACTACTTAAAATCTCTTCTTTTTTTTTCTTTATTTTTTTTGAAAAAATATTTCGAATAAAAGTGGCATGCCTTATGTTAAAGTTAAAGTAAACTGAAAAATCTTTCATCAAATGCGTTTACGAGGAAATTGCGAAAAATGATGGAGTCTCACTTTCAATAAATTATCAGCTAACTAGCGCAAGTAAAGAATAAATTATCGATTGGCTAATTGATCTAACAAAATCGTTTTGGGATCTCTTAAATTGTAGATAAAATTCGAGCTTATTCCACTGAAGTTTTTCTGCTGTTTTTTTTTTAATCTTTTTTATACAATCACATAACCGAATTGTTAAAACATTTTAATCTGATTCTGGGGCTTCAAAGAAAGTAATATTTGGATAAAATAAATTTGGAAGATTTTGCATGATTGGTATAATCCTGAAAATTTATTTACTGGTATTTTTTTTTTTTTTTAATAATTTAAGGCGCGTCAACATCTATGGTCATTGGTCCGGACAGTGTTCTCAAGGTTACAGACAATACTGTCCATCACCGGACAGTGTGAGCTGTAGAGCCTTCTAGGAAGAAAAAAAATCTAAGGGTAGCACTACTGGACTCGAACCCGGGTCTCTCGCGTGGGAGTCCAGTACGCTAACCACTTAGCTATTCCCTTCCCTTTTACTGGTATTATGAGAATTACAATACATAAATTTTTCACAATCGATTTACTTACATATATTTTTTTTTTTTTTTTACTTTTTATTTTACACGGCTGCTGGTCAAATTATCTACGTCCTTGATATTATGCATGTTTATTAAATTTATTGATTATATAAACAAGATATTTAAATAAACTTTATTTTATTAATTTTCAGGCTAATCGACTAAAAAAAATTGGAAACATTGCCAACAACAAGTAATGAAAGGTAAGTGATTGAAATAATATATGTATTCATATTATACACTCTTGATGATTAGTTCTTAATTAATTTTACGATTACATTGCTCTAGCACCTGTTTTATGTTTTTATCTAAATTAATGAATTTAATCGAAGCAATTATCAGATATATATATATTATATATATTTTTTTTTATTTTTTTTTTTTTTATATAATAATACCAGTTATATTTCTTTAGTATTTTATACGATTTGGTTTTAAAGGTCACTCACTTTATTAATTCTAAATTGTTCTCATTCACTATTTTAATGTTGCAAATCTAATCAATTTGATTTTAGTAGATTGCTTTTATTTTATTTTATTTTTTTTTTTAATGAACATGAATCTTTTACTACATCGATCACCTTTATTTTTATTGTTTATATATACAGGGTGTCCCAAGGTATATGGATAACGACTTTTTCTCGGTAACTAAGATAGCTAGAAAAAAAAAAAACTAAAAAATACAATTCCCCGTAGTTTTTTTTTGTTAGAAATCCAAATTTAATTTGCAAATTTGTTTTGGTGCTTCGAGAAGGCACCAACTTCATTTTTTCAAATGGGGAGGTGTAGTTTTTATTTAAGAAATAGATTCCTCTATTTTTTGTAAGAAAAATTTACTTGAATGGTTTTTTTTCTTTGAGCGATATTTTACAAGTTATGAATGAAAACATGATTCCTATAAGAAATTTCAAAATGATATTATAACGGTTTTTTTGATTGAATAAGAAGAAAAGTACTATTTTATTATAAATTTTACTCCTCATTAATTACAGATCTTGCTCGAACTGGCCCCCACCATTAGAGATGTATTTCTTTGGTCGTAAGGTACAATTGGCAGGAAAAAGCATGTGTATGCATCTCTAATGTGTGTCCAGTTCGAGCAAGATCTGTAATTAATAAGGAGTAAAATTTATAATAAAATAGTACTTTTCTTCATATTCAATCAAAAAACCGTTTAATATCATTTTGAAATATCTTATAGGAATCATGTTTTCATTCATAACTTGTAAAATATCGCTCAAAGAAAAAAAAACCGTTCAAGTAAATTTGTCTTACAAAAAAATAGAGGAATCTATTTCTTAAATAAAAACCACACCTCCCCATTTGATGAAAAAATGAAGTTGGTGCCTGTATCTCGCTTCTGGAAGCATCAAAACAAATTTGCAAATTAAATTTGGATTTTTAACAAAAAAAACTACGGGGACACTTAGTTTTTAGTTTTTTTTTTCTAACTATCTTAGTCGTTATCCATATACCTTGGGACACCCTATATAAATACCGTATGGCTTACAGTGCAAACACCCACAGAAACTTATCAAAAATTTATTTTTTTTCGAAAAAAGTGTTTCATATAAAAGTGATAAGCATTAATGTGTGATGTTTTAAAGAATCGATCGTTTGGATCGACCCTCAACAAAGTGTTGAAAAATTAAAAGTCCCAACTCCGATTGATCGATTTAAAATTACGTGACCGAATAACTTTTTTTTTAGCTGTTTGGTCTATATAGATAAATCATATTATTCAGGCAACATTTAAAACGTATATACTTTTGATGAATATGCAATTTTTATAAAATTTAAAACGATCGCATTAACTTTCTCTTACACTTAGCAAGCGATGTGAATGGAAAAAAATTGCAACCTATAACAAAATACAATTTTTGTTGACATAATAATGAACAAAATACAAATAACATTTGAAAAAATCTGGTGTGAAACACTCACACAACTTTCTCTTACTCCAGTTCTCAAAATGATAATTGACAAATTTTATAGTTTGTGTACCAAATTTAATGAAATTCGTCGAAACTGAAAAAACTGTTCAGTAAAAGCGCACTTCCGGTTTACTAATTTTCTTGAAACTTGGAATTTCAGCCATCCATTTATTTCTAACTAATTATGTTTGGATGATAGAATTGTATAATCAACTAGGATAGCACTTTAGATGAAAATCTAACCCTACCCCTCCCCTAAAAGTGCCCTTAAAAGAATTTTCCCAGAGAAATGTTTTAGATAAAAGTTGTAGATCTTTGCATGTTTAGTTTATATACGAAGTTTCATAAAAATCGTCGGAGCCATTTTTGAGAAAATTTTGAAAAAGTGAATAAATCATTTAGTAAAGTGGTAAAGTAAACGCACTTCCGGTTATCCGATTTTTTTCAAACTCGGAATTTCAACAACATATTTAATTCTAATTAACATTATTTAGATGACAGAATTGTCTAATAAACTGAAATAGCACTTTAGATGAAAACCTAACCCCACCCCTCCCCAAAAGTGCCCTTCAATGCATTTTCCCGGAGAAATGTTTCAAATAAAAGTTGTAGCTCTTTGTATGTGTGGTTGATGTTTCGAGTTTAAAGAAAATCGTCGGAGCCATTTTTGAGAAAATCGCAAAAAAGTAAAAAATCTAACTAGTAAGTGGTACTGGCGGTTGAGGAATTTTGACAGATAACGTAGTGTCAGATCCCACGGTGATGCCTAAATGGAATATCAAGTTTTAACTTTCTACGGTTTTTCGTTTTTGAGCCATGCTGTCACACATTACATACACCACACACACACACACACACACACACACACACACACACACACACGGAACCCACGGACACACCACACACAGAGAGACCATTTGCTAAAAACCACTTTTTTGGACTCAGGGGACCTCAAAACGGATATTTCCGGTGAAAACTCGATATCGAAAATTTGACACGATTACAATACTTCCTCTTACTAGGAGTAAGAGGAAGTAAAAATAAAAACCACTTAATTTTTTTATATATTTATTACTAGTGATTAAATATTTACTTTTAATATCTTATTTGTTTTTTAAAATAATTAATTATATTATATTATATACATTTTTATTCTTCCATGAAATTAATAATGTTCGTAATAAATTTTATAATTTAATTATTATTGTTTCTTTTGTTTGTTTGTTTTTTCATGCGAGAATATGTTCAAATTATCCAACTATTGATAATCTTTAACCTACTCTGGCAACCATTGTTCTATAACTTCTTCCGTTGACAATTACGTCATTCTTCTAAAATAGTTGCAATGACTCCATGTAAATAATTATGCTTACTACTAAAATAGTTTATTTCTAGAAAAAAGAAAAAAATCAAATTTTTACCAAGATTTATTATTTCTTGGAGTATTTTTTTTTTATAAATAAATATTTAATAGTCAAAATACGAGTATATCTAGTCCGACCATAAATACAGTTAGGTTAAAAATACGAGATAAAACTCACCAGTTTTAAATAAAATAAAAACTTTTATTTGAAAACAAATTATAACATCCTTAAGAATAATAATAATAAAAAATCTGGTGTGAAAGGTGAAACACTCACACAACTTTCACTTACTCACCACTTCTCAAAATTATAATTGATAAAAACTGAAAAAAACTGTTCAATAAAAGCGCACTTCCGATTTATTAATTTTCTTGAAACCGGGAATTTTGTCCATCTATTTTATTTCTAATAAATTTTGTTTGAATGATAAAATTGTATAATCAACTATGATACCAGTTTAGAGAAAAACATAACCCCACCCCCTAACCTAAAAGTGCCCTTACATGAATTTTCCCAGAGAAATGTTCTAAATAAAAGTTATACATCCTTGTATGTATAGTTTATATAAGAAGTTTCAAGAAAATTATCCGAGCTATTTTTGAGAAAATCGTGAAAAAGTGAAAAAAAAAAAAAAAAAAATCATTTCAGTAAAGTGGTAAAGTAAACGCACTTCCGGTCATCCAATTTTTTTTCAAACTCGGAATTTCAACAACATATTTAATTCTAATTAATATTATTTAGATGTCAGAATTGTTTAATAAACTGAAATAGCATTTTAGAGGAAGCCGTAACCCCATTCTTCCCTCCAAAGTACCCTTAAATGAATTTTCCCAGAGAAATGTTACAATAAAAGTTGTAGAACAACTTTTCAAGAAAATCTTTGGGACCATTTTTGAGAAAATCAAATAGCAAAAAAGTAAAAAAAAAACAAAAAAAAAACAACAAAAACCAGTAAGGTGGTACTTCCGGTTGACGAATTTTTGACAGATAACCTACTGTCAGATCCCATAGTGATACCTAAACGGTTATCAAGTTTCAACTTTCTACGGTTTTACATTTTTGAGCACATACATCATGCATACACTCAGACCATTAGCTAGAAACCACTTTTTTTGGACGCAGGGGACCTCAAAACGGATATTTCCGGTGAAAACTCGATATCGAAAATTTGACACGATTACAATACTTCCTCTTTACAATACAAGGGGTAAGAGAGAGTAAAAATATCCTCCACCACTAGCCTTATTGCATGTTTTAGGTCGTCTTGGCCATCTTCTGTCGAATTACGCAGAATTTTCAGTAGAAAATTACAAACTGCCAGCACTAAAATCCCTTTAAGTCTGTTACACGCCATTCTCTTAATATGTGACCGAATAAAGGATGTTACGTCGAATCTATGGCACGTACGCGAAATTTTACTTACACAAAAACGATTTCGCAAAAGATATCTACTAACTTCACACACACATTATACCATAATTAACATTGTTACTGGCATAAACAACACAGCAATTTTCATAATGGTTTTGAGAATTTATTCCTTTGGTCAAATTTTTAGGATTATATCGGTTTAAAATATTTTGTATTTTAAAATTTGTATTCGTTTTGTTTTGATCATAAAATTTTGTATATATCTGATTTAGAAAATGATTTTACAATCCAAATCCAATTTAATTATTAATGATTACAGTTTATATTTGAAAAGTAACAATAATAACTATTTTATGTACTCAGTTCAATTTTTTTTTTTTTTTTGCCATGTCCCGCTTTGTTCTGAAGTTTCCCTGGATTTTTCTTCTACATATGTTTGGCTAGTCATTATTTTTCCGAAATGAATTTTATGAAAAAATAGGTCAAGATATATCTGTTGAAATATAGAAATAAAGAAAGAAATATAATATAAGAAATAGGTCAAGAAATAGAAAACTAATGAATCTAGCTGGTAGTATGTATTACTAACTGACAAAATATGAACCAAATTTAAAGCATAACATCGACGATACAAAAATTAACCTCAATAATAAATGAGCATTTTTATATGATAAATTAGGCGTTGATTTTTCAATTTTATTTGTAATTACTTTATTCATATGAAATTTCTATTTTAATTTTTTAGAACTTATTTGAATAAAAATAGGCTAAGGTTAATTTTTTTATTAACTTTTGTCCTATTTATAAACTGCCCGGTACGACAGAAGGTTGATAACTTTGAATTTGTGAATTTTTGGCACTTACACAAAAAAAAAAAGGTTCGCCACTATGAGGTCCAATCCTTTCTGAGGGCCAATCTGCAACACTCCTTAACTCAGGAACATTCACTCTTAAACTACACTATTGGCTGGACCTCGTCTTGTGGAGTAGGTGCTGAATCCTCCTGAAGAACCCAACGAGTATTTTGAAAAAAGGTTTTAGACTTAATGGTTTTACACGAGTTCAAAAATATGCACTTGGTAATTCTTCCCAGAAAGGGATTTCTGATGCCCCCCCCCAAATACTTCATTCCTCACCAAAGCATAACGGAACTCGGATCAGAATCAACTCTACCACTCACTTCCTGTGCTTCTGTAGAGCTGTGTATTTATGTTCTGTCATTTTGGTGGTCCAAATTCTTCCTCTGTGCGGAAAATTTGTTTTGAGCAAATATAATTTATCTCTCTGCAACAGAACTTTAGATCTATCCTGTATAATTTGCTTTAGAGCAGGTGTAAGCGTCAGAGCTGTGATTTCCCGATAAGCAGCCATTTCCAGATTGCGTTGTTTGAATCTCAACATAGCTCTTTCTGAGATGCCCACCTGGCAAGACATTTTATTTTTTTATTTATTTTTTATTTCCTAAAATGGTTTCTTTTGTTGATTCGGGTTGCCTCGGTTTTAATCACATTTTTTGTGCGAAGTCCTACAGGGTCGGTGAAAGTGAGAGTCTCGTTGTTCCTGTCAATGGTAACGGATAAAAAAAAAAAAACACATAGTTCGTATCCAGCGGGTGATAGGGTTTCCAAAATCTGATAAGCTGATTTGTTCGTCTTATAAAGAGCTATTACCGCTGTAATGTTATTGGTGAGATGTAGTTTGTGTTGTTGTAGCGTGTGGCGTGAAAGTTGTTGAAAGGGCGTTATGTGTGTGTATTTATTTTAGAGAAGAGAGAAGTATTAAGAAATAAGTAAGAAGTCACCAGAGTTTACAATAAATATATTCACTTACAATAACAAAAAAATATAAGCTAATTGTAATAAATGTAAAAAGCTTATGAATATACAGGAACTCTTGTAGTTAAATATTTAGTTAGATTGATTTAAACTCAAATGTTCACGTAACACTAACTGGCCCTGACGTGTTCTCTCTCTCGACTTGTGAAATATTGCTCTTCTTGGTAGTTAAAGCCTGCCTGTTTATATTTCATTTCTAGAAGGGGTTAAAAGAAAAAAGTGTGGCCGAGTTCTCCGACCTCTCTTGTAACGGTGTCTTGTACTTGGATTATTACCCTTTGCTAGCCAACGTGCAAATGTTTGCCTTTACTAATATTTTTAAAATAACTTTATTTAATATAATTTCTTACATGCATCACACCGCCAAAAGGTTTGTTTTACCACTCCACTCCATGTTAATGGAATGGGATGATACTAACCAGGATTTAAACCGTGGGATAATCTAACAGATCTTCTTGTCAGTTCAGTACATAATAGATTAGGTGTCAAAAACTTCTGAACGATTAAAATTGTTAATACTAAGTTTTCCATTAAAATTATTATTGTCTATAAAAAGAAATTGTAACTTTAGATCTAAATAATAAAAATAAACCTTTTAATTAATTGGCTTGTTAGTATGAATTGTCAGTTTTGTTTGTATTTCTTTCTATTTGGACCACAGCCCAATGTTTATTACTGCTAATATTATTATTTTATGGTGATTAAATTTATAGCTTTGTTTGTTTTGTTTTTTTAATTATTCCTTTTTATCGGTTTAATACACGTACATAACAGAAAAATTATTAAAAAATCATGTTATGTAACATTAACAAAAAGATTAGCCTTCAATGTAGTTCATTGAATGGTGGTCAAGTAATTATGTTGAATTAAAAAGCTGAATTAGATTGAAAACGGAAACTCCGTTGGAATGCTTCCACAAAAGACTGTGTTCAATACAAACATTTGTGATAGAAATATTATTTTTGAAATTGGGCGCCACCCAGAACTGGGACTCCTAACGGGTCACAACGGCAGACTAGAACAGGCCACCTGGTCTAGTCATGTATACAATGACGTACTGACAGACGGATACAACTTCTTATAAGTGTAAGTGTATACATTTCAATTAACAAAAAGCAAAATAATGTATTAGCCTAAAAAAAATCTGGTTGCTAATTACACTTAAATGAACAGAAAATAACCAAAATAGATGATTAAAATAAGGATATGGAAAACAATTTCGTGTGAAACACTCACACAACTTTCTCTTACTCCAATTCTCAAAATTATTCAAAATTATTCTAAAAATTGACAAATTTTATAGTTAATATACCAAATTTAATGAAATTCGTCGAAAACTGAAAAAAAAAAAACTGTTCAGTAAAAGCGCACTTCCGGTTTACTAATTTTCTTGAAACTCGAAAATTTGGCCATCTATTTATTTCTAATTAATTTTGTTTGGATGATAGAATTGTATAATCAACTATATTAGCACTTTAGAGTAAAACATAACCCCACTCCCTCCCCTAAAAATGCCCTTACATGAATTTGCCCAGAGAAATATATCAAATAAAAATTGTACATCTTAGTATGTGTAGTTTTATAAGATGTTTCAAGAAAATCGTCGGAGCTATTTTTGAGAAAATCGCAAAAAAAGTGAAAAAATCATTTATTAAAGTGGTAAAGTAAACGCACTTCCGGTCATCCGATTTTTGTGAAACTCCGAATTTCAACAAAGTATATTTAATCTCTAATTAACACTATTTAGATGATAGAGTTGTATAATAAACTGAAATAACACTTTAAAGGAAAACCTAACCCTACCTCTCCCCCAAAACTGCCCTTAAATGAATTTTCCCAGTGAAATGTTACAAATAATAGTTTCAGATCTTTCAATGTGTAGTTGATATACAATGTTTGAAGAAAATCGTCGGAGACTTTTTTGAGAAAATCGCAAAAACGTGAAAAAAAACAACAAGTAAAGTGGTACTTATCGTTGAGGAATTTTGACAGATGACCCACTGTCGGATCTCATGGTGATACCTAAATAGAATATCAAGTTTAATCTTTCTACGATTTTTCGTTTTTGAGCTATGCTGTTCACATACACACACACCATTTTCTGAAAACCATTTTTTTTTGGACTCAGGGGACTGTATTGGAATCAGTTATCGGATCCCAGATGTAATGGAATTAGATGTCTTGAAGAGGGAATTGATGTGAAGAATAGGCGGAAGTTAGTTTAGAGATTTTAGAGAGTTATTACTTGAAATACGAAACACTGAATTTACAAAAATAGACTATATTTTAACAATAATTTAAATGCTTGAAATAGGTAACTACAATTAATATAAAATGATTGAAATAGATAAATAATTTAAAGTGATTTAAAGAGATAAAACTACAAACAATTTAAAGTGATTTAAATAATAGATAAAACTAAGATGCACAACTATAAATGATTGTTAATAAGTATATGTTTTAAAACCTTGTATAGGGACGCGCTCGCGAAACTGATGTATAACTGATGTGATACTGCTGCTGTAATCGTGTAGAACTGATATAGACTGATACTATAATGATCCCCTCCTCCAGTGGAGCGAAGTTTATATTGGTATCACTCACACATTGACAGGTGTGTAAGTGATAGTCACACTAAGACATCTCTCGCAGTGTGCCGACCTTGGTCAGGTCGGTGACCAGTGTGGTTTAGGTCAGTGGCCACATTGGCGACAGATGGTCGCCCGTCGGTGATTATCAAAGACTGGTGGCCTTGAGTGTTTGTTGGCCCTTGTATGAAAAGAATATCAGCCAGGTGGCTTCTGTACAATAATGATACTTGTTTGAAAGGGTTTTAGCGGTGCTTCTCTTTGACCGTGTGTATTGACCCTTGTTTGAAAAGGTTTTTGTTTGGCGTGGCTCTTGTCTTGAAGATAGCGGCTGGCTGGAGCCACTAGTTATAAATTATATCCTTTGATATGACATTACAGGACCTTTCCGGTGAAAGCTCGATATCGAAAATTTTACACCATTACAATACTTCCTCTTACTTAGGAGTGAGAGGAAGTAAAAAAAAAGGCGGCAGTAGGAGGTATTATCATGTGGTATCCGATATCTTTACCTATATACAGCTTGTAGGAGCAAGTTTAAATTCTTAATTGACAGGTTCCCCTAGAAGATCTCTAAAAATATTTTCTTTTGGGAAAAGATTCAAATTGAAGTGATACATTTCTATCTTTGCAAATAGTATTCCAGATTTAATAGAAACCGTAATAGTCGTTTTTAGAGAGAAAAAAAACAACGAAAAACTCAAAATACCTATTCTGTAAAGGCCCATTTAGCTAGATTTAGCTAGCCCTCAAATATCGAAGCTTTCTCTCGTTACAGACATCACTGTCGTCCATAACCGGAAGTAAGCTGTGTAGTAGGCATAACCGGAAGTAGGCACTTAGGGACAAAAAATCCCTTCCTTCCCACTTTATATAAACTTGTACTTATTTGAAATATTTTTCTGGAAAACATTTTTTTAATTTTTTTTTTGCCTACTCATTTGAGGGAATGAAAATGATACGAAGTTTTCCTTATGAAACGTACAATGTCGGTTCTATCACTAACGACATTGAAGATTGTCTTTATTTAGTAATAATACGTAATTTTGAGAAACATTGTCAGACAAAACCTGAGAATCAAGAGAAGACAGTCATATGAGTTGTCTTTAAATAGTTTTATTTTTACTTTCTCTTACTCCTAGTAAGATGAAGTATTGTAATCGGGTCAAATTTTCGATATCGAGTTTTCACCGGAAATATCCGTTTTGATGTCCCCTGAGCCCAAAAAAGTGTTTTTTAAGCAAATTATCTGTAGGTATGTATGTGAACAGCATAGCTCAAAAACGAAAAAACCGTAGAAAGTTGAAAATTGATATTCCGTTTACGTATCACCACGGTGTCTGTCAAAATTCCTCAACCATTTTACTAGTTTTTTTTTTTTTACGTTTTTGCGATTTTTTCAAAACTGGCTCCGACGATTTTCTTCAAACTTTTGTATATCAACTACACATAGAAAGAGCTACAACTTTTATTTGAAACATTTCTCCGGGGAAATTCATTTTAAGGCACTTCTGTGGGAGGGGAGAATTTCGGTTTTCATCTTAACTTCTATTTCAGTTTATTAAACAATTCTGTCATCTAAATAATGTTAATTAGAATGAAATATGTTGTTTAAATTCCGAGTTTCAAAAAAAAATCAGATAACCGGAAGTGCGTTTGTTTAACACTTTACTAAATGATTTTTTCACGTTTCGTGATTTTCTCAAAAATGGCTCCAACGATTTTCTTGAAACATCGTATATAAACTAAACAACATACAAAGATCTACAACTTTTATTTAAAACATTTCTCTGGGAAAATTTATTTAAGGGGCACTTTTAGGGGAGGGGTAAGGTTACAGCTTCCTCTAAAGTTGTATCATAGTTGATTATACAATTCTATCATCCAAACAAAATTAATTAGAAATAAATAGATGGCCAAAATTCCGAGTTTCAAGAAAATTACTAAACCGGAAGTGCGCTTTTATCGGACAGTTTTTTCAGTTTTCGACGAATTTCGAACATGAGTAAGAATTATTTTGAGAACAGGAGTAAGTGAAAATTGTGTGAGTGTTTTACACCAGATTTTTTTTCTTTCATTTAATTACTATGTTAAAATTCACTGTACTGTTTACTATGAAAAAGAATCTGAAACAATGCCAAACTCAGAATTCGTGTTTGGATGGGACAGTGTGTGTGTATGTGTGTGTTTTATGTGGTATGGTGTAGATTGCATCACACCAGTGTTACATAATTATATTTACAAGAAGTAAAAATAAAAAATAAAAAAAAAAACAAAAAAAAAACAAGAAAAGACAGATAAAAAAATAAAAGTAAAAAAAAAAAATAGCTATAATAGTAGGAGGTAATGCTTGCTTCTCATCATTTCTCCTGTGAATGTGTGTGTGTGTGTGTGTGTGTGTGTGTGTGTGTGTGTGTGTGTGTGTGTGTATGTATGTATGTATGTATGTATGTATGTATGTATGTCTCTTGTCTATCTCTCTCTTACTGAGAGAAAGAGATCTTTTCTCTTCTCTTTGGTAATTCCGCTCTGTTGTATTACCCAAGCTCCTCTTCTACAACACTGCCACATTTGATACTATCTTTAAAACAAGCCACATGTTCCATTGTTCCACTCAGCTGGGGCTCCTCTATACAACTCGTTCTTCATCTTTATAAAGTCGTTCCCTTTCCTTTACTATATCTAACAATTAACTTTATTTTTAAAGTATTATTTTTATTATTTTTTTTTTTTTTTAATATTAAAAGCTTTTAAAGTTGGACTTTACTAGATCCCTATCAGTCTTTACCTACCGATATTTTATCCGTCGTAGAATGCATATTATTAGTTTTGTTCTAGACCGATTTCAGATTTTCACCAAGTTCGTGTAGAGAGTTCACTTCAAGGAAATGTTTCTGTTAGACTCACATTTGTTGGTTGTATATACAGTAATCTTCTGATTATCCGTGTGCGGATTATCCGTGCATGAATTTAATTTAAAAAAATAATTGTGTATTTGTATTTTTTAAATATTTGCTCGATTCATGTTTACGCATCCTGTAAGTGTGCACGTGTTCGTATTAAGATGTTTGAAGCGGAGCTAGTGGGGTGTCTGGAGTATAAATATTTGCTCGCTTACATTAGAGAATGAAGGCTGAAAGTGGAGAAGAAGAAATTATCAATCGCATTAGTCACAATTCGGCCCTGGATTCTGTTGACACTTTGTTGGAGTACATCCAACCAAAGGGAATTCGAGTATAACGACATAATAGTTCTTAGAAAAATTCGAACTGATATTAAAAAAAAATCAATAAAAGATTCCTGTAAACAAAACAAAATCACAGATTTTCTTAATAATAATGATCATTAAACATGTTAAAATAATTGTCTGCCTTAGAAATGTATAATATGTTAGATTTTAGAAATAAATAATTATAGTTCGGATTATCCGTGTTTTTCGATTATCCGTGCCGCTTCTCCCCACCATTAGCCCGGATAATCGGGAGTTTACTGTATGTGGAAAGGTTACATTATTATGTGTGTGTGTGTTTCATAAAAAGTGGCGAAGAATACTTTATAACTGAATTTGTAATAGTGTTGTTAAGTATGCTCAGTGTTTTATCAGGTCATATTTATTAGCCGGGGGGGGGGGGATAAGTTATTTCAGGAGTAAACTGTACGAATAAGATAAATTTTAAGGAAAGGCTGAATTTTAAAGAAAGGCAATGCAAAGTTTATGGACAGTGAAAAGCTTGTACAAGTAATAAACAAATGTGAAATAGAAGCAGGGTTAATACAGGAGAATATGTAAGTAAATTAATATGTAAGAAGGTTGGCAGGAAACAGCAAATTAGAGATGATATTAAAATAAGTAATAAAGGAAATCAAATGTTTGCGTTATTATTTATCATGCTCTTTTTAAATGATATTAATAAATTAATAAATTTATAAAAAAGGAATATACAAGAAAAAGGAATGAATAATAAATAAAAAAGGAATGAATAATAAATAAAAAAGGAATGAATAATAAATAAAAAAGGAATAAACATATAAAAAGGAAGTAAGAAGGTTTGCGGAAATTATCGCGGAATCACTGTTACAATCAGTTTGAGCCTCCTTTATGGGCAGATATTAAAGAAAAGGTTGGACAAGAAGATAAAAGACAGAATGGCTGAAGAGCAGGCAGGTTTTAGGGCGGGAAGATCTTGCATGGATCACACATTCACCGTTTATCAATTATTGGAGAAGAGGTTGTCATGTGATCGAGAAGTGCATTTAGCCTTTATCGATATCCATAAGGCATACGACACCGTGCCATTAAAGCTGCTATGGGAGACATTGGATAGACCTGGAATAAGCAAAAGCCTTACTGCTGCTATTAAAAGCCTGTATAATGGAGCCGTAGCCCGAGTTAAAGTAGGAAATAAACTTACTTCTTGCTTTCCCATTACCAAAGGCCTTAAACAAGAATGCTGCCTGTCACCGACGCTCTTTGACATATATGTGGAGGAGGCCATTAAAGAATGTATGAAGGCATGGGAGTAAAGATAGGGGACCATGTTTTATATAACTTACAGTTAGCTGATGATTAGCTGGTAATAGCTTCCGATGAAGAGGATCTTGAATATATGATGAGGAAGCTGTAGAAGTGTACTCCGTATGGGGTTTAGAAATTAGCAAACAGAAAACGGAATACATGGCATTCAATGCATCTATGATTTCACTCTCCATTAATGACTGGATATTACCTCGGAATGACGAATTCAAATACTTGGGAGTTTTTATTGATGAAAAAGGTACACTTGACAGGGATATATCCCATAAAATTGCCCAAGGAAAAAAGTTGATTAACATTCTTAACTCCATGCTGAATAAAAGTGTGCATATGGAGACAAAAAGAAGAATATTTGATGCTTTCGTCGTGGGCGCTACTCTTTACGATGCCGAAGCTTCGGGCCATTAGGAAAAAAGAGGGAAAGGGATTGTTAGCTCTGGAGATGGACTTCTGGATAAGAAGCTGCGGCATTTCCAGGATACAGCATATACCCAACTCTGTGATCAGAGAGCGGGTTAATGTAAAGCGTAATATCCTCGACAAAAATTGACCAAATGAGAGTGATATGGTTCGGACCACCTAATGAGAATGGACGACGTCAGGTGGCCGAAAAGGATATTTTTATATACTCCAGAGGAGAGAAAAAAGAGAGGCCGACCAAGGAAAAAATGGTCAGAAGATGTGGAGGAGGGAATGACGGGTAGAGGCCTACCGTATGGTGACTGGGAAGGCAGAGATTTTTGGCGGGAAAATGTATTGGGTATCGGCATATGATATTTATTGTTAAGCCGAAATAAATAAATAAATAAATTTATGCTTAAATTACATTAAGAATATGTTGAGAGAGATGTGGTGGCATTTGTAAATGTGATTTGTAAGTGTGAGTGTACAGAAACATTTCGTTGAAATGAACTCACTACACGAACTTGGTGAATTTGCTCTGACGATGGATGAAAATCCGAAATCGGTCAGGAACAAAACTAATATGCAGCTACGACGGATAAAATACCAGATGTTATCCAGCATTGCGGACCCACCCAAATTTTCAACAATCTTCACCTACTTGGCTATCAACTAATATAAGGGATTTTTCTTTTATTATTATATTTTCCTTATTTATTTATTAATCTAAAAAAAAAAAAACGTACTTTCGAAATTGAGTGTTCACCGGAAATACATTTTTTCAGGACCCCTGATCACGAAAAAGTAACTATTTTTAGTGAATAATCTCTTTGTGTGTGAATGTGTTAAAAAAAATATTTGTTTATCATGAAAAATCGCAAAAGGCTTAAAAATTGGAATTCCGTTTAGTTCGCAACATTGCATCATCGCATATCTGGATACGAAAGTTTCGAAGATAAAATCCATCAACTGGAAATGCGGCTAAGGCTCCAAAATTGGAATACCGTTTAGTTCCTATTATCGCATCGCATATCTGACACGAACGTTTCTGGGGTAAAATCCATCCAGCTGGGAGTGTGTTTTTTTTTTTACAATTTTCTTGAAACTTTGTAATATTATCTACACCCATAGCCCGCAAGGGATATCATGCACTTCGTCAGAACAGTACACAATATTTGATTTGATATTTGATATTTTATTTTATTGCCAGAAACAAAAAGCTACATTCTTATTGGCAAGGTCAAGTTACAGTATAATTTGAATTCACCAAATTGTCAAGGCAAAAACTTAATTTTAAAATATTCCTGTATCTCATACAGCGGGTGAGCGAATAATAGTTTTTTTAACATTAGTTTTGAAACATTTCAAAGTATTATTTTTTATATTCTCTGGTAAGTAGTTGTAAAGAGAGATGGACAAAACTATGGAAGCTGGTACGAACTTTTGTCAACCTGGACAAGATTATTGCGCTTTCTGGTGAAATGATCATGAACTTGCGAGAAACATAGAAATTGGCCTTCATTGCACTTTACATAGACGAGGCATTGGAAAATAAATATGGCTGGTAGTGTCATTATGTTCAATTTCTTAAACAAATAACGACAAAATACTTTCGAGTCTAAACCCAAAATGACTGTAATTGCCTTCTTTTGTAACCTAAATATTTTTTTACATTCGGCATCATTACCCCAAATTTATAGTACCATAGCACAAATAGCTATGAACATACGTAAAATATGCCAACTTTAAAGCTTCCAAGTCAACCGACATTCTTAATTTTCTCAAAACATAGCTTTCCACGAGACACTTTACCCATCCGACGAGACTTTACCCATTGATAACTTTTTCAGTCCCAGCATAATTTCCTAATTCAATAGTAATCTCTTTTATTTTGTCCTGGTTTAATCTTAGCTTATTAGCAGCACACCAATCGATTATAAATTTAATACAATTATTAACGGATGTGTTATCTGCATTTCTAACTTCTACCGCAAGACCATCGGCATATAAATATGGCCTAATTATATCATCGTTATCAAACATTGCCGGTAGATCGTTAATGTAAACCAAGAATAATAGAGGTCCCATAATAGACCCTTGAGGCACACCATACTTGAGCTACAGTAGAGAAGAGTACTTACCGCCTTTATACACCGCTGCAATCTATTCGAGAGATAGGAAGAGATAAATTTGACTGCCAAATCATTAAACCCATACCACTATAATTTTCCTAATAAAATGTCATGAGAAACGGTATCAAAGGCCTTGGATAAATCAAACAACTTGATCAACAGCGATACACTTAAACTACACACACTCTACACTTTACAGACAAGGACAAACACAGTACACAAATTAGGGTCTCCGTCCCTAGTTAATTGGCGTGAGCTAAGGGAGAAGGAAGGGATTACCTCAGTGGTAGCACGCTGAACTAGCAACGCGGAGATCCCGGGTTCGAATCCAGCATGCTGCCCTTAGATTTTCTCTTCCCAGGAGCCTCTGCAACTCACTGTACTGTGATGGGCAGTGTTGTCTGTAAATAGAGAACATGCTTGGAGGCCGGCTATGCATGGAGAAGGCTCCAGGGGGGGGGGGGCATAATAGTCTTTCAGGTCGCAGTGCGATAATCCCCTACAACAATCTACACCCACGAACATCTTTCACCTTTATTTTTAAACATTTTTTTCGGAATCGTTCTGAGGGAACGGTATTGTTAAATTGTGGTTGGTTCCGCCGCAAAGCTGGAAAGCATCAGAAATATTTTCCGTAATAGCCTGCTTCTTTTTATGGTCATCGGACTGGTTTCAGGCGTTCGCCCATCACAGGATGTTTTGACAAACTATATTTTGACAAAAACATCCTGATGATGGGCGAACCGGTAGATGACCACAAAAAAAAGCACGCTATCACAAAAAATATATCTGATTAACAGTAGTGTTATGCTTTCGTCTAATGTACTACTTCAATAAAAAATATAGTTTTTCCACCTGCAATGTTGTTACTACATAGTAATATATAGTATACAAGAATTATTGAAAGTAAGCCAAATTTGAAGACAATCGGTTTACCGGAAGTTAACTTTACATAATAAATGACTGAGTTCTTTTGGAATTATCTCGAACATGATTTCAACAATCTTCTCTATACACGTACTATACACAAATAAGTATGTAGTCTTAATAACTCTTATTTTCAAAAAGATTTTAAGGACAATTTTTTCGTTAGATTTCCGTAACAAATGCTATATCAATACAATTTACGACTTCTACCATCTATATACCATTTAAGATCCGTTAAATATTTTATTTTGAAAATGATTGATAAATAAACAAATTAATTGCACTTGAATATTAAAAAAATAGATCCTACTAAATTAATGTAATAAAAAACTATGAGCGTATTTTTTGTTTACGCATTTTATCAGTTAAAATTGAAGTTATCTCAGTCAACAATCGCAATGGGGGTTAACGTATATTTTGTTAAAATTAAGTAGGCACCTAATCCCACATTATATTGATTTTGCTCACACTTTAGACAAGGTTAATAACCTGTGGTTTATTATGAATTGAATAGATTATTATTTAAACTGTGCGTGTTATTATTGTCTGTACGTTAACCAACAAAGTAAATAAAGGCTGCCTTACTAAAAACCCACTCACTCACTGATCGTGACCTTCCACTCACTATAGTTTCATTACAATTCTCGTTTTCCCGTTCCTACTTTTTTAATAAATACTTTTTCATATATTTCTAACATAGATGGTCAGCAAGTTTATTTTTACTTTCTCTTACTCCTAGTAAGAGGAAGTATTGTAATCGTGTCAAACTTTCGATATGAGGTTTCCCACCCGGAAAATATAGTTTTGAGGATCCCCGAGTCCAAAAAATGTTTTTAGCAAATGGTGTTGTGGTAGTGTGTGTGTGATGTGGGTGTATGTGGGTTATGGGAAACAGCATAAGTCACTAAGAAAAAAAACGTAGAACGCTGAACTTGATATTCGTTTAGGTATCAACCATGCCGATCTGGACTGTGCGTATCTGTCAAAATTCCTCAAACACTGGAAGTAATACTTTACTAGTTGTTTTTTTTTGCTTTTTTGCGTTTTTCCAAAAACGGCTCCACGATTTTCCTTATTAATCGTGACATAAACTACACATACAAGGAGCTACAACTTTTATTTGAAACATTTCTCTGGGAAAATTCATTTAAGGGCACTTTTGGGGGAGAGGTGGGATTAGGTTATCTTCTAAAGTGCTATTTCAGTTTATTGCACAATTCGGTCATTTAAATAATGCTAATTAGAGTTAAATATGTTGTTGAAATTCCGAGTTTGAGGAAAATCGGATAACCGGAAGTGCTTTTGTTTTAACACTTTACTAAATGATTTTTTCACTTTTTCGCGATTTTCTCAAAAATGGCGCCGACGATTTTCTTGAAACTTCACATATAAACTAAACATTCAAAGATCTACAAATTTTATATAAAACATTTCTCTGGAAAAATTCATTTAAGGGCACTTTTAGGAGAGGGGGTAGGGTTACAGCTTCCTCTAAAGTGGCATCATACTTGATTATACAACTGTATCTCCAAATGAAATTAATTAGAAATAAATAGATGGCCAAAATTCCGAGTTTGAAGGAAATCAGTAAACCGGAAGTAGCTTTTACTGAATAGTTTCTTTCAGTTTTCGACAAATTTCATTAAATTTGGTGCACAAACTATAACCTTTGTCAATTATAATTTTGAGAACTGGAGTAAGAGAAAGTTGTGTGAGTGTTTCACACCAGATTTTTTAATAAAGATAGTATATTTTTTCTAAATTGTAATATTTATGTAATAATATTGCATTAAAAATTTTCTTATTTATTTCAATCGATTTTTTTTAATAAAACACACTGTCAGTTTTTTATTTTCTTTTAGTTAGTGCTTTAAGAGGAAATGGTTGTTTAGAGATAAGCCTAGCCAGCCAAAAATATAAGGTTTATAAACAGCATTATCATCCGGCCAACTGTCAGCATTTAATCAAAAATGAAAACAATTCAAAAGATTATTTATTATCTTTCATAATATCATTGTATTTCAATATATTATTTTCATTTAAAAAAAAAAACATTAAAATTCCCTCTTTTGGGTGCCAGGACATGTTGGCATTGTGAAGGGAAGGAAAAGTTCTTGCATCTCCACTTCTGGTATCTGATAAACCATTTTGTGGGGTCAGTCTTTCCTAGAGCAACTCATGAGGAAGGAGGGGGAAACAAGGAGGTCACATCACTGGTACTCTCCCTCCCAGGACTGAGGCAGGCAAAGATCTGCTTGGGGAATTATAACCCTGGGAGGTCGGAAGCATGCATCAGTAAGAATAAGCTTCGCATTCTTATGGGTTTTCTCACGGGGCATTGTAGACTCAAGGGACACCTGACGGAGCTGGACTTGGAGAGTGACAGCATGTGCAGATTGTAGGGAGGAAACTCCAATACATCTCCTTATAGACTGCGATGCTGCCATTCAGAGAAGATTCAGGAACCTGGGTAAGTTACCAAGAGGAAGTGGGGAACATTCCCTGCCTAGAGCTCTCAGGGTATAAGATTCCTTAGGGATCTTAACCTGGTGGGGATGCTGTAATTCTGGTGGGCCAGATGTAGGTAATATTAACGCTTATAAGTATGTACTTATTTTGAATGTAGTTTGTCATTGGTGATTTGATAGTAGGGAAGTGGTTAGCCACGTGGAGGACCCGTGATCGAGTCCAGCTGTGCTGCCCTTAGAGCAGTTTTTTCTTCCTAGGAACCTCTCCACTCATTTTTCCGGTGATGGATAGTGTTGTTCGTAACGAGAGAACACTATCCGAAGGCCGGCAGTGCACTGAGAAGTCTCCTGGCGGCAATGATCATAAATGTTGACGCGCCTTAAATTAAAAAAAAAAAAAAACTCTTATATTGTAAAAATCTTACTAATTTTAATCTTGTGCTTTACACATTAAAAAAAAAAATTAATATTAACGGTTCAGAAATAGTATAGATTATAAAAAATCCAGTGAATTGACGAAATTCTGGTAAAATTTGGGATTAGTTTCATCATGTGTGGGTGTGACTTTGTTCATCAGTGTCTAAACTTTTGGTTTTCCCACAAAATATGTGTCACCTGCTACACCAGGTGTTAGTGTGAGTGAAGTCTCCTTTTAAAGTTGCAGATGTTGTTGATATTATGACAAGGACATCATTTTTAGGTGAACATTCAAATCACAAAGTTAGAAAGAAACGTACTTCTTTTTTTTCTATTTGAGAGAGCTTTACAGAAAAATGCATCCAACTGGAGATAAAACTAATTCTAAAGTCGATTTGTAAATCATTCATGAATTAATAATTTTGTTAATTACACTCAGTCCTATTAATAATAGAATCTTCACTTGACCTTTTATTATTCTTGATCAAACAAACACCATTATTGGCAAATAAAAAAAATTTTTTTTTTCACATATTAAAACTGATAATCAATAATTAAAATCATTAACCTTGATAATTCAATAAACAACATGAAACTAAATGTATACACCAACAAACATTAAAATGCTTATATATTTATATTTGCTCCAAAAGGGGAAATCAAATTTACAAAAAAAAAAAAAAATATAAAAAATTCGCGTCCTTTATGTTTTTGTTACTACCGTATATATTTATTAACTAGAAATTTTAAAACATTTTATATTTAAAAGAGTACAGTATTGTCTCTCTCATTAATTTTTGTGTATTTTCAACCAACCTTGAAGGACTAAATATATGTAATTTGTATATTTTTACATTCTCTTACTCCTAGTAAGAAGTATTGTAATCGTGTCAAATTTCCGATATCGAGTTTTCACTGGAAATATCCGTTTTGAGGTCCATTGAGTCCAAAAAAGTGGTTTTTAGCAAATGGTGTGTGTGTGTGTGTGTGTGTGTGTGTGTGTGTATGAGTGTATGTGAACAGCATAGATCAAAAACGAAAAACTGTAGAAAGTTGAAACTTGATATTCCGTTTAGGTATCACGATGCGATCTGACAGTACGTTATCTGTCAAAATTCCTCAACCGGAAGTACCACTTTACGAGTTGCTTTTTTTACGTTTTTGCGATTTTTTCAAAAATGGCTCCAACGATTTTCTTCAAACTTGGTATGTCAACTACACATACAAAGAGCTACAACTTTTCTTTTAAACATTTCTCCAGGAAAATTCATTTAAGGGCACTTTTGGGGGAGAGATGGGGGTTAGGTTTTCATCTTAACTGCTATTTCAATTTATTAGACAATTCTGCCATCTAAATAATGTTAATTAGAATTAAATATGTTGTTGAAATTCCGAGTTTCAAAAAAATCGGATAACCGGAAGTGCGTTTACAACCATTTTACTAAATGATTTGTTTTTCACTTTTTCGCGATTTTCTCAAAAATTTCTCAGTTTTTCTTGAAACTTCGCATATTAACTAAACATGCAAAGATCTACATCATTTATTTAAAATATTTCTCTGGGAAAATTCATTTAAGGGCACTTTAGGGGAGGGGTGAGGTTACAGCTTCCTCTAAAGTGCTATCATATTTGATTGTACAATTCTATCATCCAAACAAAATTAATTAGAAATAAATAGATGGCCACAATTCTGAGTTTCAAGAAGATTAGTAAACCGGAAGTGCGCTTTTACTGAACAGTTTTCGACAAATTTTGTTAAATTTGGTACACAAACTATAAAATTTGTCAATTATAATTCTGAGAACTTGAGTAAGAGAAAGTTGTGTGAGTGTTTCACACTAGATTTTTTTTTCGATAAATATATAAGAATATAGAATTATTTTTATAAAATATAATTTTTATTTATTTATTTATTTCATTTTTTATTTGTTTATTTTCTTGTAAAAATGGCTGACAGAATTCAGACAATATAATTTTTTTTAATATGATAGCAATCAATGTATTAAAATAAATAGAAAAATATATTTAGGTTAGTAAATAAACGAATTAAAAAAAAAAATAGTTATCTAGATCGCGTTAATAGGACTAGAATAATTATCTTCGAGTTAATTTTGGGACCCAAGCTCAAATCTGCTTTGATTGGGAATTAACGATACATTGGGCACACCCTTACGTGACGTGAGAATAAAAAAAATCTTACCATGGATCGTTCTATTATCTTCCATTGTTGTTGTAGCTGTTGGTTCCACAGAGCTGGAAAGCATCAGAACATTTTCCGTGATAGCCTGCTTCTTTTTGTAGTCATCGACCGGTTTCGGGGATTTCGCCCATCATCAGGATGTTTTTATCAAACAGTGTAATAACATAGACTTAGTGTATTTGCTCTGTGCAAGTCTATGTTATTTACACTGTTTGAAAAAAAACATCCTGATAATGGGCGAACGCTCGAAACCTGTCGATGACCACAAAAAGAAGCAGGCTATCACGGAAATTGTCTCTGATGCTTATTATTTTCCGTTTACCATTTAATCTAATCTAATCTAGTAACTCGAGGCCTCCAAATGGAAGTTCAGTACTTAGACCCTAGCTGGCCCCATTATGCACCCCGTTCTCGTTTATCACACTATACATTGAAATGGCTTTTATAAATTGGAATGGATTAGCCCAGTGGTGTGCGCTGGCCTAATACACGGAGGTTGACTTTCTAGAAGCGCGGTGATGATAGCAGTATCTGCCTGGAAACACTGAGACGACTTGGAAGGAAGCACAATAGATCTTGGACCTCGCAATGAACTACCCCCTCCACTCTCCGCAAAAATAATAAATTGACTTAAGTGATAACATTTGTAATTGTTGTAGTTGGATAAAAAGCATCAGATAATTTTTTCTTGCTTCATTTTTTTTTTATGGTCATTGATGGATTTCGGCCTATCATCAGGACGTCTTCATACATAGATAGTGGGTAAACTAATTTTATTCTGTACAAGTCTTACGTGTTATCATACTGTTTATCCAAGATAACTCGATGATGGGCGAACAGCTGAAATCGATGTTTACAAAATGAACCATGCTATCACGGAAAATATGAAGCTGATACTTAAATTTTCAAAGCTAAACCATTTATTTGTTACATGTAAAATGTGTTTTATTAATTTTCATTTTAAAAAATTAAAACGAATACATGATAATGATTGTTCCAAAACTTTTGTCTGACTTCCCCCAAAATTTAAATGCGCTGAGCTATGAAATTCTGGTTCATCTACTTTACCCTTCCAGATTTGTCTCCTATTAGAGATTAGTTACGAACTCTGAACCATTTTCCAGGAAGGAAAATTACGTAACCGATAAAAAAATTAAAAAAAGTAAGTGCTTATTTAGATTTTTCGTCATCTAGGACTTCGAATTTACTTTTCACAAATGGTACACAAATTTACGAAATTTAAAAAAAAAAAAACATTATTTAATATGAATTATGAAGTTACCCAGTAGATCGCAATGCAAACTCAAGGGTAGTCTCACTAAATAGTAAACACTTTACGAGAAGACCTTTCAAAAATTATCTGATAAGAATACTTTTCTATAAAAATTTTTTAATACAATCAATAAAAAATAATCTTAAAGAAAAACATCGTATAAATTAAAAATAATGAAAGAAAATAGTTTTTAGAAGAACGATAAAATTGTGTACGATAAATGCTTTTTAATGTTACATTGACCTTTAGTGAGAGGGACGAGTTAGCCGACCGCCATGTGACCTCTACTTGGAGGTCGCGCGCCCGTCAGTATGTGACCCTGTAGCGGCTCGGCCATATTTGTTTTTTTTTTTGTTTATATATTTCATTTGTCATTACTTAATAATATTGTATTTACTTTATTTTTTCATTGTCCTTATTTTATATATATTTATGAATAATTTATTGTATTACATAATCTTCAGCAACTTACTAATTTCCTGGTTTCTATTAGCTACGTGGATTTAACTTTTAAATATTTTATTTCGTGAACAAGTTTTGATATTAGTCTTATTAATCAATGTTAAAAGCCTTGACTATTCTCCGAAATTTTCAAAGATTGATATGTAAAAATACAAAATAAAAAAAATCCGGTGTGAAACAATTTTCTTTCTGTTCCACCAATTAATATAATTTAATTAGGTGATTTTATTAAGATTCTTTTTTAAAATTTAATAAATTAATATAATCTCACATAGAAAATCTATGAGTGTGATGCGTGACAAAAACTTAAAGTTAACTCTCTCTACACGAACCGGAACTCACTATCCGAAACCGGTCGGTCTGAACCTACAAGAAGCAGAAAAACCCAAATGTTATCAAACATTGCTGATCCAAACACATATTTAAACATTTAGACAAAATGTTAAGTTTAATGAAAACTTGTTAATTAGAACTACCTATATAAATTATAGTAGAAGAAAGTTGTTTTTTTTTAAATTTTGTAATGAAATTAATTATAATACAATTAAAAAAAAATCTGGTGCTAAACACTCAAACAACTTTCTCTTACTCCAGTTCTCAAAATTATAATTGACAAATTTTATAGTTTGTGTACCAAATTAATTCTAATACGACGATAACTGAAAAATCTGTCCAGTAAAAGCGCACTTCCGGTTTACTAATATTCTTGAAACTTGGAATTTTGGGCATCTATTTATTTCTAATTAATTTTGTTTGGATGATAGAATTGTATAATCAATTACGATACCACTTTAGAGAAAAACATAACCCCACCCCTCCTCCAAAAGTGCATTTAATTGAAT
The DNA here is from genome assembly GCA_011037195.1 of Triatoma infestans. Lineage (NCBI taxonomy): Eukaryota > Metazoa > Arthropoda > Insecta > Hemiptera > Reduviidae > Triatoma > Triatoma infestans. The sequence goes on from JAAEAF010000047.1 coordinate 139,932, forward strand.
TTTCCCAGTGAAATATTTTAACTAAAAGTTGTAGATTTTTGTATGTTTAGTTTATATACGAAGTTTTAAGAAAATTGTCGGAGTCATTTTTGAGAAAATCGCGAAAAAGTGAAAAAATTATTTAGTAAAGTTGTATTGTAAACGCACTTCCGGTTATCCGAGTTTTTGAAACTCGGAATTTCAACATCATATTCAATTCTAATTAATATTATTTAGATGATAGACTTGTTTAATAAACTGAAATAGCACTTTAGATGAAAATCGAACCCCATCCCTTCCCCATAACTGCCCTTAAATGAATTTTCCCAGAGAAATGTTTCAAATAAAAGTTGTAGCTTTTTGCATGTGTAGTTGATATACCAAGTTTAAAGAAAATCGTCGGAGCCATTTAAGAAGAAATGCAAAAAAGTAAAAAAAAAACAACAAGTAAAGTGGTATTTCCGGTTGAGGAATTTTGACAGATGACCCACTGTCAGATGCCATGGTGATACCTAAACGGAATATCAAGTTTCAATTTTCTATGGTTTTTCGTTTTTGAGCTACGCTATTCACATACACACACACACACAGACCATTTGCTAAAACCACTTTTTTGGACTCAGGGGACCTCAAAACGGATATTTCCGGTGAAAACTCTATATATTGAAAATTTGACACGATTACAATACTTCCTCTTATTAGGAAGTGTAATAAATACATTAATAAATAAAGAATAATGGTGATTGGCGACTCATATGGGCGATTGTATTTTGTTTTCGGATTTTTTTCCCTTCAATCTTTTCTGAATGTTGGCGCTACAATCCGAAAGCTGCAGTTTTGTAGCGATGATATTCTAAACTTCTATGTGACTGCAGGATTACGCCTCTGGACATGAAACCAAATTTCGCAATTGTACAGACGCTTACATTTCCATCTCTTATCATCTCAATATTCTTGTGTCAGCCATATATATGTTAGTGACAATCTTAGTATGCGCCATCTTTTAGATATTTTAGCGTGGACATTATGTTAACATTATGTATTGCTTTTAATGTCAATGTCTTCTTGTCAGTTTGGATTAGAGAGGGGTTATGTTTATGTTATGTATTGAAAGACAGTTGACAGAAATGTTAGTACATCACATGAATTAGATATCACATGTAGACAGTAATGAATGGACTCCTTGCTTAGTTATTATATTTAAATCAACTTGTAGTAGACGACGGCGAATTCTTAAATTTCGACTTAAATTTGGCATATTCAAAGTGAGTCCTTATGCAAATATCTTGCATATAATGAGTTGGTTATTTGATAAAAGTTTATCTCGTAAGTTTGATATTTATTTAGCAGGATAACATGCCAGGAAACGAACGGAAAGTAGCGATGGATATTCTTTAAACCCTTGAATCCAGATTATAGTGCAATATTAGTAATTAGTCCCCGTCTAATAGTTATGAGCTAATAGAAATGATTCATTCGTATCGGAACTTCGTAAACTTCCAAATCGACTTAAGTCGTCACTCGAAAAGTCAACATGTGATAGCTATCTTACTCTTATTCAAATATTAATCTGTTATTTCCTTTCAATTATTAAATATTCAATAGTTATAGCTTTTGAACTTCATTTAAAAATTGAATTAATGTAAATCAAGATAAGCTCTATAGAAACCGATTAGATTATAGCTTCAATATAATTTTAAAGACGCGTAGTAATCAGAGGTTTTAGCATCTAAAGCTGTCTCAATGCACTGACAGCAACTAGGCATTGTTATATAGTTACTAACACACTGCCCATCACAGGCTATAAGGCTAAGGGTAGCGCTGTTGGACACGAACCAGAAACCTCCGCTTTCCAAGTCAAGTGCGCTACCACTGAGGTAATCCAATCAATTCGAAAAAATACAAAAATCTATTCTGTAATCAATTCTTGCATTTTCGGTTAACCAATTCCTTTAAAATTTGGAAATCTATTAAAAAAAAAAAAACCAATGGCACAACAGCCCTAAAGGGCCAAGTCTTGTCAGACGGTGATTTGAATAGAGGGGCGTGTGTAAACACGCCGCAGTTCCCACGCCGTTTAGTTCAGACCTTCGCTATCTAGGGCGCTACTAACTGTAGCTTGCCGCAGTTCCCATGCCACAGTTCCCACGCCGTTTAGCTCAGGCCTTCGCTATCTAGGGCGCTACTAACTGTAGCTTCCCACATTTTATCACGATGCGGGGTCAACACCGATTTTGCCTTCACGGGAATCGAACCCTGAATTCACGCACGAAAGGCGAGTGCGCTAGCTACTAGACCAACGCTTGAGGAAATCTATTAACCTACTACTTTCAAAGTACCACAATAATATACAGGAGGTAAAAACTGTAAAATGTACAGAAGTGGTAGGAACTTTCTGGGTCCGCAGAGCTGGAAAGCAACAGAGATATTTTCCGTGATAGCCTGCTTCTTTTCGTGTTCATCGTGACCAGGTTTCGCCTATTTATCAGGATGTTTTGCCAAAACAGTGTGATAACGTAAACTTGCACAGAGCAAATTCAGTTTACTAAAAAATCAGTTTTTTTTTTTTAAATTTATTAATTTCAATTTTGACAAAACATCATGATGATGGGCGAACGTTCGAAACTGGTCGATAAGCACAAAAAGATACAGGTTATTGCGGAAAATATCTCTGATTTTTAAAGAGCCATTTTCGAGGAAATGGCAAAAAAAAAACTGAAAAACCAATCAACGAAGTTTCACATCTAGTTTATGAACTTTCTCCAAAACCTTCATGACAGATGTAATGGAGGTATTGCATATTTTGAGCGTCCTACGATTTTTCGTTTTTTAAAATTTACAATTTTTAATAAAAAAAAACTCTGGTGTAAAACACTCACACAACTTTCTCTTACTCCAGTTCTCAAAATTATAATTGACAAATATTAGGGTACCAAATTTAATGAAATTCGTCAAAAACTGAAGTGCCCTTAAATGAATTTTCCAAGAGAAATGTTTCAAATAAAAGTTGTAGCTCTTTGTATGTGTAGTTGATGTATCAAGTTTGAAGAAAATCGTCAGAGCCATTTTTGAGAAAATCGCAAAAAAAGTAAAAAAAAAAACAACTAATAAAGTGGTACTTCCGGTTGTGGAATTTGGACAGATAACGTACTGTCAATTCTCATGGTGATACCAACACCTAATATAAAGTTTGAAGTTTCTATGATTTTTCGTTTTTGAGCTATGCTGTTCACACACGCACAGACCATTTGCTAAAAACCACTTTTTTGGACGTAGGGGATCTCAACACGACTATTTCCGATGAAAATTCGATATCAAAAATTTGAACCGATTACAATACTTCCTCTTATTAGGAGTAAGAGAAAGTAAAAAAACACCCAACATTCGCTAAAAAAAAAACATTTGTTCGTACACAAAACAAAACTATTTCCGGTGAGTAACTGATTCCGAAAATTTCACCACTATCGCAACACTTTCTTTTATTTAAATAGTAAGAGAAAGTAAAAAGTATTGATATTAATTTTAAAGAACTTTAACATCCGGTACGGACGTACCAGTGCCTACCGGTTGAATATCACCTCTACCTACACGTCTTACTTGATTTTGAATTCTATTATGCATAAAATAAATAAATAAATACACTTTGCTGCTGGAAAAATAAATTATAGAAGATTTTTAAGATTTCTCCATACGCCAGACATAATAATATATGTTACAAAATTATTCTCTTATAGAAATCAAAATTTATGATCATAATAAAATATATATATATATGTGTGTGTGTGTGTGTGTGTGTGTGTGTGTGTGTGTTAAGTTATTTATTTACTTTTCTTTATCTTCATAAAAGTTGTACATTATCTCGTTTTTGGCCTCGTAAGATTATAGGTTCAAATCTATTGTTTGTGTTTATACTGTTATTTATTTTTACACTTTATTATTTGATTATAATAATATTATTATTATAAGTATCTGCACTAAAACTAAAAAGAAAGACTTTTTGCTGATTATAAATCAAATCTTTCTTTATTTCTATTGGTTTGTTATGATTATCAAAAGTTATGGTAACTTTCTAATTTTTGATATATTGAGGCTTTTGACTTTTTTATTTTTTCTTAAGTTCAATAATATGATGAGCTCTCCTTAGGCGTAGTGACCTATTTAAATAAATAATATTCATCTTCTTATTAGAAAGATTGAACTTCTTATTAGAAGATTACAAATATTATACCAGAGTCTTCTGCACATACTACAGTGATTTCAGTCCAACATTTAAGTTGACTATAACGTTGCTGGCTCGGTTTTTTGTTAAGGATCAGTTGTTTTTCATTTCTGACTTTGCTGAACTTTGTTCTCTCGAAGATTTGCATATGCCAATCAATATTCGCAGTATCTGGTTCAGAAATATTCAGGATTTTAAATGATAATTGAAAAAAAAAAAACTGAAAAAATGAAGGACTCCTGAGCTGCAATTGTTGCTAGTTGCTACAATTTACATTTGGAAACTAGCAGGCCCAAAATTTATCATGGAAATGATGGGAGTATATCATTTGGTTTCCAGTGGCGGGTATTGGTGTAGTGGTTATGACCATGGACTTGTAATTGGGAGGTACCCAGTTCAAATCCCGCGTATAGCTACTAAATTTTATATTCGTTTAAAAAATATTATTGGTAAATTAGTTGCTTCCGCCTTCGTTCATTATACTTAATTTGATAGCTGGACGTTATGCCCGCCTGAAAAAAAAATGGGCATTACTTTATTTTTATATCAATTGGCTGCCACACTTGGAGAGATACTTACAAAAAATAAAATGAAGCATTTAGAGTTGGATTAAAGGAAAGCAAAAAGCTGAAAATATGCAATGGTCAATTCTTTTTAAATGTGAGAGTCAAGAACCGTGACCTGGTCATGGTAAACAGCACCATTATGCCCTGTCTTTGATATTTTTAGCAGATTATGAAATACACAGCACTTTTCGACGCTTACACTTAAGTGCAAGATCTAAGATATGATATGAACAATAATTATCTTCTATATTTGAGCTTAAAAAATGCATTTGACATGGTCTAGGGGGGGGGGGGGAATAGTCACTTTTATTCAGTCATAAAAGAACCAACCTTTGTAGCATGCTGCGACCTAGTAGTTTCACTGAGTGTAAATTTATATTTCAAGACAATTAAACTCGGACAATAATTTTATGAAATGGAGTTGTCATGAAATAGATTTTGCTTAAAGTTTACTCAGGATCACATTACAAGTTGCCCGCATTAACGAAATGTAGTTGATCTTGTAGTGTAGTACCAGTAGCTTGTATCGGTTTTGTAAAGGGATTGTGTGTATGTTTGAGGTAGAGATAGAAGTATTAGAAAAACAGAATAAGAACCACTTTTAAATAAATAATTTAACTATGTATTAAATTAGTAAATTTAAAGATAATTATTAATTATGAATCTCGAATTAACTATAACTAATAAGTCATTTTCTGATGATGAGTTCATTACATAAGTAACTCTTTCTTTCATATCAAGTTTTGTTTAGTATATTTTTGTTGTTGAATGTTTAGTGTGATTAATGAAAATTATATGTAACCCCGTTTAGCATTTTCTTATTTTTATCCCTGAAGAAGATAATAAATTTGTCGAAACGTTGGATGAGTTTTAAAAAAAAGTGTAAATTTATTGACCGCTCCTCGAGATCTCCTGCAGTCATTAATATATTGGTCGAGAAACTTTATTATCATTAACTAATAAATACACAGATCAAATAATTAGTAGCTAGATCGATTTAACTCAAATATTTTAACTTATTACTGGCACTGAGTTGACTCCTTGATTAATACTGGTAGAAACTCTAATTCAGATTGGTCTGGTTGAGTACCGAATTTAGACTGTCTCTCTTGAAAGAATGCTTTCTCTTCGTAGTTCAAATCCTTCCCTGTGAGAAGGGGCAAAAAGGCAAAGCTGACTAGGTTCTATGACCTCTTCTGTAACGGTGTCTTCTACCTGGGTTTTACCCATTTTTTGCCAACCAACTTGCATTTTTCTTTCAAATCATAATTTTCTTCAAATTATATTTATAGATATAATTTCTGGCATTCATCATATTACCCATCTCTATAGGGCTCTGTATAAATATAGGAAGAACTTGTTGTTGTGCAGGGTCTACAGATTTTGGAAGAAATGACTACTGGAAGAAAATATTGACATCAAAATAATTGATGAAACTCATTTTTCCCCGCATTCACCCTAATAGGTAGGTAATCTAGTATAGTTGCCTAATACTTATTTTCTGTTATTGCTGTTGATTATTAGAATAACTGCTACTGGAATTCAGTAGACAATAAGTCTACCTCATAATAACTTACAATCCTCTTCACAAGTGGCTTCTGTAGGAATAGAATTCCAATAATTTTAGTTAAATTAACTGTAATGGGAGGGATTAGCTAAGTGGTTAGCGCGTTGGGCTCCCACGCGGAGGACTCCCTTAGATGTTTTTCTTCCTAGGAGCCTCTACAGCTCACTGTTCGGTGATGGACAGTGTTGTCTGTAGCAAGAGAACACTGTCTGGAGGCCGGCAGTGCACTGAGAAGGCTCCGGGCGCTAATGACCATAGATATTGAAGCGCCTTAAATTAAAAAAAATAAATAAATAATTAACTGTACTGTTACCGCAAGTTCAAGGATGTTAATAGCTTCAGAGACATTTTCCGTGACAACCTACAACAAATTGAGGCTAAGTGTCTCAACTTGTATTACAATTTAACATCAAAAATCTTTAATATAAAAGCCAATATTTATTTTAACAAACAATGTCTCCTACACAACATCACACTTAAATATACAACGATCCAAAAACTAACACGAAACTTGCAGCACGAAAAACAATCTTAGAAGCAGGCAATCACTGAAAATGTCTCTGATGCTTTCCAGCACTGCGGAACCAACCACAACAACTTTGTTAATAGCTTCATCACCAACCAACCATTTATTCCACACAACAAAGGAATTTTGAAATTCTACAAAAATTTATGTTCAATCTAGTTAGCAAAAAAAATGATAAATTATTTTGTGATTGAAATGTAATTAGGCCGATGAAAATACAATTTTAATTTGAAATCTTGTGAAAATAATTATTTTTCATTTTGAGGATTGGATTTCGTATAATATTTAGAAAAATATTAACATCAAAATAATTAATGAAACTCATTTTTACCCACATTCATCGTAATTTCTTGAAAAAAAAATAAAATAAAAAAATGATTGCTACTTTGCGTGGCTTTGTTAAATTAACCCAACTGAGAAAGGCAACTTGAATTATAATATCATAATTTATTTGAACAATTCAATAAATACAATAAATAATACAACATTAAATATTGATTTTTCTTGTTTTTGGTATTGCTATTAAATATTTATTACAATACCAGTTTAGTTTATGCTAATTTTGTACGACTTTTTTTCTTTTTTTTTGTTTTATCTGACCCAGTTTCATGAATTTTAAGTATTATACGTACTTAGTTTTTTCTACGTGATAATATTCTTTTATTTTCAGTTTATGCCGATAACTCTCACATATAATATGAATACATTAAAGCATTATTTTAGCGTTGTTTTAAGAATTTTGCATAAATAAAGAGAGAGGATTAGAGTTTATTAAAAACATATTAATTAAAATTCATGACACTACGTTTCGGTAACTGTAATAATAAAAACCATTGAGGACGGAAAAAAAGGCGGCAAATTCTTTTGTATCGGGACTTCCGCTTTAGATAGGATAACACTTTGGATTTTACATATTACGTAAAATTTGGATAACTCAATTGTATTTTGCACAACACCAATTTTTTGACCACCAGAAATTATGTCTTGCCAAAAATTAATTACTTTGGACAGTCAGTTCTGTAAAAACATCTCTAATTGGTTTCTCTCATTGGTTTATTATATAGATTAGTTATCAACCATTTTTTATATCACAATTCAAATTTTTTACACCACTAGGTCTACCAATGGTTCTTTGTCTAATTGAGTAGCTAATAAATATTTGGAAATCTTTGAACTACCTAGTGACGCCTTCCTCGAAAAGCTGTATCCATTGATTGCTATGGGGGGCTCTTGACTGTCTTCCTCTTCTTCCGCCTCTTTGATGATCCCTCTCCAACAAGCCACTTCAGTTTAGAAGTATTTACGCACAGAGGATCACGGGCACTTTTAGAATGACTCCGCAACTCTTTATCTTTCTCCTTTATATTGCCTCTTTCTTTATTCGAATCGTCTATTTCTGAGGGATTTGTAGAGGCTACACTTCGTCGGTCTTCCTGTTCCATGGTTCTCAGTTGCGCCAGTGACTCATCATCAATTATAAGCTTGTCTTTCCTTAAAAAGGCTCTGCACTCGTGCTCTCTAGGATTAAATAAGTAAGTAGAGCAGCTGTATTCTGGTGTTTCGAACTTCCTTAGAATAATCATGTGAAATATTAATTTTAGTTCCTTTCAGTTGTTTCGATTGGCTTAATACTTCCATCTTTTTATGAAATGAAATAAATTTCACAAGAATGGGCCGAGGACGGCGACTAGATGACGATATTTGTCCTAAGCTAATAATTCTACTAATACGAGGTGTGTAAATTAAGTAATGAGACTGATTTTTTATCTTTTTTTTATTCAAATAAAATTACAATTCAACATTGTCCCCTTCAAAGTAACTACCTTGGGAAGCCACACAACGCTGAAGACGATTCTTCCATTCGTCATAGCAGTGCTGGAACTCGGATACTGGAATAGACTTCAGTTGGTCGGTTACGGCTGTTTGAATATTCTCCAATGTTCCAAAATGACGTCCCTTGAGGTGATTTTTCAATTTGGGGAACAAAAAAAGTCACATGGACTCAAGTCGGGTGAATAAGGAGGCTGAGGAGCCACAGGAATGTTATTACTGGCCAAATACTCATTAATAGGCGGTGTGAATTTTTCGGAACCATTTTTGCACAAATTTTTCTCATCCCCAATTCATTAGTCAAAATTTGATGAACGGTTGTGTGAGTCAAATTCAACTCTTCGCCGATCATTCGGACTGTCAAACGACGATCTGAACGCACGAGATCGCGGATTCTGCCAACATTTTCGTCGGTTCTTGAAGATGAAGGCCTTCCGCTGCGAGGCTCGTCTTCAATTGATTCCCTTCCTTCTGCAAACGACTTAAACCACCTAAAAACCTGTGCTCTCGACAAAACATTGTCTCCATAGGCCTGGCACAGTTTTTCAAACGTTTCCGTTGCACTGTGCCCAAGTCTGAAGCAAAACCTGATAGCACAACGTTGCTCGTAATTGATGTCACTCATTTTTAAAACGCACTGAAAAAAACCTTGCTCACAAAAAAAGTCACTACGGACAGTGCAACAACTCTAGCATTTTCAAATTTGCACTGGACGTGTATCAGATGTTTACTTGCCCTACCACGCATGCACCGCGTCTCCAGTGTTGCCAGATCGAACACTAGAAAATCAGTCTCATTACTTAATTTACACACCTCGTGTGATTTAAATAATGATTACACTAAATTTAAAGAAAAATCATTGGAGCCGTTTTCTTAGAAAATCGCAAAAAACTGAAAAAAAAAAATTCAGTAAAGAACCACATTCGGTCGATGAATTTTGCCCTGAAACGTTCATGTCATGTTGCGTCATGTTTGTAGTATCAAAAAGAAACTCTTGATTGAGGAGCTTCCTGCAATTTTTCGTTTGTGATATTTTGTTTACACATATATAGACACCATTTACCACTAAAAAGCTTTTTTCGTACTCAGGGGACTTCCAAACATTTATTTCCGGTTAAAAATCAATTTCGTAAACCTGACACGATTCGCAATATTTCCTCTTAAAATAGAAAGTAAAAAAAAAATAAAGTAGAAAATATCAAAATTTTAATTTTTTTTTTTTAGTTTTTTTTTTATTGTATTTTAAAAGGTGCACAGCATCAATGGTCCTTTGCAACTGAACTATTATTAAATGGACATTTCACCGTACAATAACCACTTTGTAATATTGGAACGAATAAACTCTAATAAAAAAAATAAAAAAACTAACAAAATAGATAGTATCTTAACTATATTATTTCAATGTAATGCTACTTTTATTTTTGTTAAATCATCAGCACAGTCATAAATACATTACTTTTCCTATTTTGTTTGTGTAATAGTTACATTTATTCTAATGAATACGTTCATCCTTATAAATACATTCATCCTTATAAATACATTCATCCTTATAAATATAAAAATTTTAATTATTGTAAAATATGTAGCAGTTTTGAGCAGCAGCATAATTCTGAATCATCTGAGAGTAAAAATATTTTGGATTAATTTTAAATCGTTGTTCATAATTTTTTTTTACTTTTATTGGGACAACTGTATAATATAATTACATAACTATAACATGAAAGATTCTTGATTTATTCTTTCCACGTTGACAGATCATTTCTCGAGGGCCATTTACAAAGAATAGACTACACATTAATTTCTCTGAATAATTATTTAGTATATAAGTGTTTTTAGACCAACCTCGGTGATCAATGGTCTGAGGCCTTTCCCCCTTCCTGCCCAGTCACGAACACAAAGAATACAGAGCGTTCTTTCTGAGTATGTAGACAAAGTAGCTGGCGCCAACTGATATCAAGGTCAAGTACGCTTCCGATGATACATCTTATCAAATTTTTTTTATTTTTTACTTTTTTTTTTTTAAAAGAGAGCGTTTTGAATGATTCATCAATATCAGTTCAGAGTATTTTCCTGGTATTACCAATTGGTTTTACTTCTTGATAATTTGACTATTCTTGCCCGTGAGTATTTTAGAAATTAGTGTAGCTCTAAAGCTCATCATATCCAAGCAAGCTTATTTCCTCTTAAACCTCGCCTTAGGAAATAAATCTATGAAATTTAATGGGCTTAATTTTTTATTATGATTACATTTTGTTCTATTAATGTTTAATATGAGGAAGTATTCCACAAATTTCATACGAATAAAATGATTTTAACCAATAGTATGTGTGAGCATGTATGGGCGTACGTATATATATCTTTAAAACGAAGAATCGTAAGACATTCAAATTTTTGCTTTACCAACTGACCTGAAAGTATGGGGCAAAATCCAGCAACCGGAAGTGCGACATTAAAAACTCGTTCTTCAGTTTCTGCGCGATTTTTTTAGAAAAATGGTTCCAATGATTTTCTTTAAACTTCGTATACTATATAAACGGATAATGCCTATTATTTTTATTTGAAATATTTTCCTCCAAAAATTGATTTTTTAGGGTTTTCTGGAGGTTCAGTAACGTTAAGCTTTCCTCTGAAATGGCATTTCAGTATTATTTATGGTTCTATTACCTTTATATTTTAATCATAATAATACGGTGATGGACAGTGTTGTCTGTAACGAGAGAACACTGCCCGGATCCCGGCAGTGCACATCAATGACCATAGATATTGACGCGCCTTAAATTAAAAATAATAATAATAATAATAACAATAATATACAGTAGAAGCATTGCTAGAATTCCAGAATTCCAAATTTGAAGAAGATCGGTTGACTGGAAGTTTTTTTTTTTTTAATAAACGTATTATCTCGTTAAAGACAGCACTGTCCATCACCGGACAGTGTGCTGTAGAGGCTCCTAGGAAGGAAAAAATCTGAGGATAGCACATATGGACTCGAACCCGGATCCTCGGCGAGGGATAACTGGAATTGCGACTTTTCAAAATAAGTTTTTGAGTTGTTCAGTATTTTCTCGAAACGGGCTCCATTAATTTTCTTTAAAGTTGAAATGCTTAGATTAGATTAAATGAATCTCATTCCACCGTGACCTGCGCTACGAAATCTATTTTGGACCCTCAGTGGTTTAAAGCACGGCTTCCAGCTTCGCCCTTAAAGTTGGTTGGAATACTTATTGAACAGATTTTTTTTTTTTTTATTTTCATCCTATGCCAAGCCAATCAGGCATTTCCACCATTCGGCTCATTGCAGCCCAGAATAATTTATCTTTATATTTGAAAACAGAGAGGTTATGATTCTCACGATGCAAAACACCGACTTTGCCCCACTGGAATCGAACCCTAAATTCTCGCAACAAAGGCAAATGCTCTAGTCACACCAGACCTAATGAGAGGACAGGTTTAGCCTTAAGTACTATAATTTTAGAGTAGGTACACCAGACTATCTCACTTGTTCTTCAATTTTCTTTGCGTTAATTATTACGTATCTTTGAGTTCAGTGATATTTATTTTAATATGGGACTAAATTTTCTGTCCGAAAATGTACATACTTCATTTATTTCTCTACAAGAAAAAAAAAAAGAGGTAGAAGGTAAAATTAATGATAATAAAGATATAAAGCTCATTGGAGCGCTTCTCTTGTTATATGAGAGTGAAAAAGATAGTTGGCCGAAAAGAAATGAAAGTTAATATAACCTGGGAAAAATCCAGATGCGTCACATGAAATTTATCATTCATTAAAAAGCTTCCGTTTAATTAATTAAAAAATATAAACAGAAATTTATATATATATCTATATAAAACAATTTAAAATAAAAAATACAAAGATTTCTTTTTATTTTTAAAAAATAAAAAATTACTTACCCCCCCCCCCCCCTATTTCAGACTGTAGGGAATCTAAATTAAGCAACATCTGGTTGAAAAATCTTTTCATTGCAATAAACTGTTCAAACCTATTAAATTAACATAAATCTTCAAACGCCAGATGGTGTTATTAACAGAGAGAGAGAGAGGTAGTAACAGTTTTGAAGTTTAAAAATCTTTTGATTTCTTTTATGTTTCCGAAAATTGTTTTTTAAAACTAATTTTTTTATTCAGAACTAATTATGTAGGTTTTGTAATATTGGTGTAATTTGATGGTGAGATGTTTGTATAGGTAGCTTGTGGCGTGAGCGTTTTTGCGAAAAGGGCTTGTATGTTTGTTTGAGATAGAATATAAGAATATAATCAAGAAAGCACCACTGATTATAAAATAAATATATTTTCTAACTGAATTTAAATAGCTTTATAATATCACAGCGATTAAGTATAAATCAATTAATTAATCTAGATTAGATGCTAAACTCTTATGTTTTAACTTATAACTGGCACTGATACTAAGAGAGCAATTCCTGAAGTGTTCTGGCTTTCTGAAGTAGAATGCCTGTATGGTTTGAAGGCTGAGTTAAGACTGTCCACTCTTTACTCTTTTAAAGCTGATGGCTCTCTTCTTTGGAATTGCTCTCTCTCTCGCGGGGGAATTCTCTTATACAAAAGAGTTACCCTAACGGGATTTAGTGCCTTTGTTTTCTTAATAGCAATGACCAGATTTAATATACCTGGTTCTAAAATACACACTTTTGGAAGGTAAATTCACAGCACTAAAATAATTATAAAATATTAACAAAAATACAATTTTGGATACTATAAAATATTCAGAAACTTTAAACTATTATTTTTCGATTTTGCCCTTCCACTACAGTTTTCTAGCAAATAAAAGTAAAATTTTTTTAAAAATTTATTAAATCTTTAATACGTTGTTTTTACTTTCTCTTATTCCTCTAGTGAGAGGAAGTATTTACGATCGTGACAAATTCTTGAAATTGAGTTTTCACCGAAATATATTGAGGTCCTCTGAGTACGAAACAAGTTTTTTAGCGAATGGTCTGTGTGTATATATGTGTGTATGTTTGTGTGTGTGAACAAAATGCATCAAAAACAAAAAAAAATCACAAGAACATCAAATTTGATATTCTGTTTCGGGCTAAATCCATCAACCGCAAGTGTGGGACTTTAAAGTTTTTTGTTTTTTTTTTTTTAAACGGCTCCAACGATTTTCTTTAAACTTTTTAAACTAGTCTATATACCGATAATTTTTATTTGAAACTTTTTCGGGAAAATTGAATTTTGGGAGGTTCTGGGGGAACTAAATTCAATATATGATTCTATCATTTATATAATATTAATATACAATAAAAAGCATTGCTAGGATTCCTAATGTGAAGAAAATCGGTTAACCGGAAGTGCGATTTTACAGAATAGGTTTTTTTCAGGTTTTTCAATTTTCTCGAAGATGACTACAATGATTTCCTTTATATTTGGTTGCTTACTACACAGACATATACAGGGTGTCCCAAGGTATATGGATAACGACTTTTTCTCGGAAACTAAGATAGCTAGAAAAAAAAACTAAAAAAATACGTGTCCCCGGTAGTTTTCTGTTAGAAAACCAAATTTAATTTGCAAATTTGTTTTGGTGCTTCCAGAAGCGAGATACAGGCACCAACTTCATTTTTTCAAATGGGGAGGTGTGGTTTTTATTTAAGAAATAGATTCCTCTATTTTTTGTAAGAAAAATTTACTTGAACGGTTTTTTTCTTTGAGCGATATTTTACAAGTTATGAATGAAAACATGATTCCTATAAGAAATTTCAAAATGATATTATAAACGGTTTTTTGATTGAATAAGAAGAAAAGTATTATTTTATTATAAAATTTTACTCCTCCATTAATTACAGATCTTGCTCGAACTGGCCCCTACCAGTAGAGATGTATTTCTTTGGTCGTAAGGTACAATTTGGCCAGGAAAAAGCATGTGTATGCATTTCATGTGCTAAGTCAGAGGAGTGTGCGGGATGGTTCAGGTCATCCCATTTAAACGAGGCAAGCAGTTCCTTCGTGTGTTGGCGGTGTGTGGTCTGTCATTGTCGTGCAGCAGGCAGACTCCCTTTGTACTGAATGCCCCCTCCGCAATTTTTTTAGGGTCTCACAGTATCTTGCAGAGTTGATGGTCTCCCCTTGAGGCATATATTCAATTAAAATTATGCCTTGACAGTCCCAAAACACGGATGCCATGATTTTCTTGGCTGAAATTGTGGTTTTGAACTTTTTGGCGGAGGGTGAAACCACTGTTGAGACTGCCTTTTGCTTTCAGGTGTGTAGTGTGCAACCCAAGTTTCATCTCAATAATGATGGAGCGGAGAAATTCATCTCCATGGAGTTTGTAGCGTCTCAAAAACTCTTGCCCGGCCTCCGCGTATTTCATACTTGGCGGGAGATTGGATTGACATTTTTCACGGAACGTATTGTCACGTCGACAGTTCTCAACGTACTGACCTCGAACCGTTCTCGTTGCGGAGGGGAGGAATCAGGCTACACAACAGTGTAGCCAACATGTCGAAAACAAAATCCCTCCGGCCGTGAGAGCCTCAGTACACTTACTTACTGGACATGCCTCGTATTGTAATCGTGTCAAATTTTCGATATTGCATTTTCACCGGAAATATCCGTTTTGAGGTCCCCTGAGTCCAAAAAAGTGGTTTTTAGCAAATGGTGTGTGTGTGTGTGTGTGTGTGTGTGTGATTATGTTGTTGAAATTCCGTGTTTGAAAAAGTTGGATAACCGGAAGTGCTTTTACTTTACCACTTTACTAGATGATTTTCTTCACTTTTTCGCAATTTTCTCAAAAATAGCTCAGACGACTTTCTTGAAACTTCCTATATAAACTAAACATACAAAGATTTACAACTTTTATTTAAAACATTTTTCTGGATAAATTCATTTAAGGGGTGGGGTTATGTTTTTCTCTAAAGTGCTAATCATAGTTGATTATACAATTCTATCATCCAAGGAATATTAATTAGAAAAAAATAGATGGCTAAAATTCCGAGTTTGAAGGAAAGCAGTGAACCGGAAGTGCGCTTTTACTGAACAGTTTCTTCCCAGTTTTCGAAAAATTTCATTAAATTTGGTACACAAAATATTAAATTTGTCAATTAAAATTTTGAGAACTGGAGTAAGATAAAGTTGTGTGAGAAAGGCATGATTTCTAGACCAATTTTGGTAAGAATCAGAATGCATGGTTGTAAGACAAAGGATTAACGGGGCTGAGTTTAACTTTCCCTTTCATCTGTTAAAGATGATGTGCGAGCTTAATTTTCCCTCGCATACATTTGTTTGGTTGTTAGCTAACAATGTCTGAGCATCACCACCCCCAACGCCTTGTTGCCAAACATTGCAGCCTTGCTTTGTACTGAAAAACCCTTAATTCTTCTATTTTCTTTTCACTCTCTTTTCTCTGAACAGGGACAGACACTTCGCTGATCGAAATTTTGGATGATAACTTTTTGACTAATTAATTTTCTTCTTCTTGAATGTCACCATTTTATAGAAATTTTTTAAGTTAAGCGGAGCTTGTTACTTTGAGAGACGTATACATAACATTGGCGGTTAGGGAAATCGTAATGATTTGATAGTGGCGCAGTAATATGGTGGTGATTTGAACCATGAGGCTGTTTCTTTTCATCATATTAATATAAGCATTGCCTTTTTAATTGCAAATATCTCTATATTTACACTAAAATGCGAACTAATGTTTTGAAGTGCACTTGTTTGCGGTTGTTCGAAATTCATTTTCTGATGCTGCTAAGGGATGCAAGGGATGGTCAATATAGCCATTCTTCCGTTTTAGGTAAAATCTTAAACAACCGAAAAACCCTGTTGGAGAGAAACACAGGCGGTTGACAGACTTAATATTTCGTTTAGTAATCCTGGGTTTTACTAAACGAAATATTAAGTCTGCATACCTACGATTTTTGTTTCCAAAGGATGGGAACCACAAAACGTACATTTTAGTTTTGAACTTTTCTTCTTCCGACTTAAATAAAAGCCATTGCTATTTGGAACTTAATCTACTTTTATTATGGAGAAAAATCCTTAAACTGTGATAGTTTGAAAGCCTCTTTATTTGTTGTCTCTTTATCCGAAGCACTTGCTTGTATTCAAGTGGTATTTCAAGAGCATTATTGTCACAATTTTAAAATTCCTCACCCTCGAGTTCCTGAATTGTAACTAGCCTCTCTCTCTCTCTCTTGTCTGTAACAAGATTTAAATTTTAAACTGTTCTCCAATGGGGTACCCCATTAGTTCCTGTGGGAGTTTACCCTATGTCTAACTAGTGACTCGCAATAGTCCCTGGTATTGTGTTCGCTTTGTTGCCTATATGCGGGAATGTGAAAGCAAACAGGGAGGGGTGGGGGGAGAAACGCCGGAGAGATAGTAGTAAAGTACGACGAGTGAATCCATGAATTATGCAACAGAATTCAAAATGGGGGAGGGTTGTTTTATAGTGAAGTGTTAGTGCATACTGAGTATGTATTGTTGTATTGCATATAAAAATCTTGACTACTTTTCTACTTCATTTTTCAATGTACTTCACTCCTAACTTTTACTTGAAACTTATCAAATGTTACTTACATTTAGAATTGTATTGGTCTGTGTTTTATTGCTTCATTAAACATGATTGTATCTAGAATAACAAAATATAATGGTATCAAATCAAAATCAACTTTTTATTATTATATAACTGGCTACTAACCCCACCACGCTTCGCTGTGGCTCAGTCTGATTTTTAGGAAAGTAAACAGAAGTATTACAGTTAACATAGATTCAGCAAGAAAACACTTCATTCAGTTTAATACCCTACATTGCGTTGCTGTGCACTGAAAGAAAAGATGTTTTTAACTAAAAGTCTTTTTATATTGTAAAGCTAGTGAATGGACTACATTTTTTGTTTGTCCGTTTTCTGCAAAAATATAAAGATCAGATGGTTTACCGACTCTGGGGCAATGTGACATATAATTGCCCATGAGAGAAGCATTCGTTTTCTAAATTCAAACCGCACATTGCAAAGTTTGTCTTTGCGCTTTATTGATAATTATAGCGAACGCAAGGCGTATTGGAAATTAAAGTCGTTTGAACTTGAACGACATATCTGTCGGAATGAGTGGTATTCGTGGAAGTAGTACGTCTTCACCTTTCTGAGGTCCAATGAGAATTGTTGCTTCAGTTTAGATTATTCATCAAATTTTTAACGATTAATCGTGTTCCATTGCATAACTTTGGCTGATTGATGTTTCGGAGTAATATAATTGGCACTCCAATTTTCAAATTTAGAATGTGAGGCGGTAATCCGGGAACATCGAGTGAATTAAGAAATTCTGTTGGAAAATTCACTATTTCACTTTGATCCCTCACGGAGTCAATGGATTTGTATGTCACTGTTTCACCTGCGATTCTGTTTAGAATGATGTTGTTCATAGCGAGTATGTCGAAATTTTTAGCCACTAGAATGGCTCTTCCGCTTAACCAAGCGTGATTTTGATCAATTGTTTCGATGCTTTGGAATATCTTGTCTACTAATTCTTCTTTTGAATGTACAGTGTTGCAGAAATTAGATGGGAAGGTGATTTTTCCCGTTTCTGGATAGGAGCAGAGTTCGAGTAATTGTCTTGAAAATATGGCAGCTGTTGGATCGTTTTGAAGTTGAACTCTCATATTCGTTGTTAAATGATTTTCTTTACTTGCTCCAAAGAGTTGAATGTTTCAAGGCATGCAATTCATCAGCTGGTGTTGAGCTAGGTATCACTGGAAGCGTTTGCCTGATGTCACCGGATAGTAAAACCAATCCACCAAATGGATCCTGATTATTTCGCAAGTCTTTCAATGTAGGTCTAATGCTTACAATGACTTCTTATGAGCCATTGTACACTCATCCCATACAATCATGCACGCCTGAAGAACCTGTCCCATTCCTGATGTTTTAGAAATGTTACATGTTGGGTTTTCTGTAAAGTGATGTTTAGTGACAGTTTAATTGCTGAATGCGCTGTTTTATCTCCTTTCATCAACGTAGTAGCAATACCTGAAGAAGCAAGTGCTAACGCAATATTGCCATTTGAACGGATTTTAGCTCGGAATTTCCCGTTTCCATGGGAACTTCGGAGTAAAATTTATATATAAACACTCTTACATAGAAAAGCAACGTTGTGTAAAAATTCAAGTCAATCCATCTACTACTTTTCGAGTTATGGTTAACACTGTATTAACTAATGCACTGTATTAACTAAATAAGTGACACTGTCTGCATTGACTGTACACTTGAAATGATAGAGTATGGTAGAGTGGAAAAGGGGTAATGACACGTAGTGACTGGCGAGTGATCTCAGTGGTATGAACTATCCTTCTTCATATGAACTAATCATTCTCGTTGTGTCTCCCGTCGCTGTATTTATGTGGTTTCTCCCACTCCAGTCCGAGAGAATGGTCCTGTCATTTTTTCTCTCTCTTTCTCTTCTACGAATACTCTCTTTGGATACTATTACAGTCCCAAATACCATTTTTATCAGTGTGACTGATGGCAGTATATTCAAGGCGAAATCAAAATTAAATATTTTTGAAACAATGTCCTCTTTTTTTTTGTCTTTCTCAGTTGGCAACCCTGCCCGAAACCTTCGTGTAATTTGTAGTACCTTAATGAAATACCAAGTTTAAACTTCTTGCGATTTTTTCGTTTTCACACACACACAGACCATTCGATAAATTTTTCGTACTCAGCGGATTTCTGAAAAATTTCCTATCACATTTTTCTTTTATTAGGAGTTAACACAAATTAGAAATGAAATTGTAGGGTCTCTTGACAAAAACTTTGGACCATGAGTTAACGGAATTCCTTGGTTTCAATTAACCAAGAAAGCAATGTAAAAAATTTTTCCTATACATATCATGTAACTATGTTCAATTTTAAAAAATTAATTAAGATAGTTTGTGAAAGTATTTTTTTTAAGTTTTGAATTCGAGAGTAAAAACTTAGTAAGAGTGAAAGAAACGTAAGTTTAAAACGTTTGTGAAATTGGTGGTATGACCTAATTAATTGTTTCTTTATATTATAGTAGGTATCTATTTATAATACAGTGACCACTTTTTAAAGTGTATAAATAAAATACCTTTTACATTTATACGAATATAATGCCTCAAATATAGTTTTTTACTTTTTATTGTGGTCATTTATGCGCAGCGTATTTTTACGTGTTCAATCATAAATTAATTAATTCAAACAACAATTAATATAAATAAATTATAGTAGATAACTATAGATTAATTTAGATTGTACTCATGCTCTTCTTCTTTAATTTTTCCAACATTAATAACATTAATTGGATATATAATAGTTGCATTTTGATTTATTGTTATTCGGACCATTAACTCTATCTAGCTGCATTTAAAATCTGTTAATATGGTCATTAAATGTATATTTTTAACTTCTTGTTCCATTATTATTTGCATATTAATACAAATTATCTTGTTGCTTAAAAACATTTTTTTACGAAGATAATAAACATTGCAATGTAGATATTTATTACTCGGTCACGTGTATTTTATTTATTTATTTATTTATTTTAATGAACTGAGATTTTTTAATAAAGCTATAAATATTGTTTCAGTTTTTTTTTTTACTTTCTCTTATATCTAATGAAATGGATGTGAGAAGGAGAGAATTGGGTTTGAGAGAAGAAATATACTAGAAATAATTCTGCATAGTCAGAAAGTAATACAAACTGCCAGGACTTTACACGAATATAAAAAATGGTAGCGGGAGATTTATAGAGTGAGTGAAGAGAAGGTTAGTAGTTGGTTGCTGCCACGTTGGGACTGCTGTATAAACTGTTCTAAAGACTGTCTCATGTAGAGCTAGCGCAGCGGTATATATACAGAGACTCCCACTCTAGCCTGGCCTAAGTGGCGAGTGAGATTCTCAATTTTATGTCTCTCTCTCTCTCTCTGCTTTAGCTCCCTCTGTTCGGATCCTATTACACAAGTGTAAAGAAAAATCCCCTTAAGTTATTATTACAAAAAATTCCAGGACCCCTCAGAACATTTTTCTCCGATAGCATATCAAGTATTTGTGTCAGTTATGATTACAATATAACCCGTATCTAACAAGATAAACAAACAGGTTACATGTTAGAAATTAGTAAAGGTGATTAGTAGTTTCAAATATAAATAATAGTTATAAGTTTGGTCATTATTAATGATACCACGTACGATCACGTATACGATATCCATTATAATAACTTGGTTTGTACAGCAAAGTATAATAGGTTTTAGAAAGAAAGAAATGAGTGAGGAAGGGTTTTGTGAGAAATAAACTAGAATGAATGCTGAACACTGTATAATAAAATAGAGACACAAAACGGCCAGGACTTTACACGTAAATAGAAATTAGGTAGCGAGAGATTTAGAGTGAGTGAAGATAAAAGTAGTAATTGGTTGCTGACTGTGTTGTAACTGTTGTATAAACTGTTCTAATAACTGTCCCTTGTAGAGCTAGCGCAACTGTATTTAAACAGAATCTCCCAGTCTAGTCTGGCCAAAGTAGGGAGAGAGAGAGACTCTCAATTTTGTGTGTGTGTGTGTCTCTCTCTGCTTTAGATCTCTCTCTTCGGATCATATTACACTAATTGTTGTGATCGTGATGAATTTTAAAAATTGAGATTTCACCCGAAAATATATGAGTTGATATTTTTTTGCTCAAACTTGGGTCATTTGATTACCACCACCACTATCGCAACTGACACGAACGTTTCATGTTAGAATTATTCATCAATCGGAAGTAGGATTTTACTGAATGGATTTTCTCAGTTTTTCGCAATATTAAAAAAATAAATAAATAAATAAAAGGCTGCAATGATTTTCTTTAAACTTCGTATGTATTATCTAGACACATATTAAATTGCCTATTGTTT
This sequence comes from Triatoma infestans, assembly GCA_011037195.1. Lineage (NCBI taxonomy): Eukaryota > Metazoa > Arthropoda > Insecta > Hemiptera > Reduviidae > Triatoma > Triatoma infestans. Next base: position 161,509 of record JAAEAF010000047.1, read on the forward strand.
CTGTGTGAAACGTCTCCAGGGAATTTGATTTTTCGGGGGGGGGGGGGAGTAGGAATGTTATACTTTCCTCTAAAAGTACCATTTCAGTACCATGTATGGTTCTACCACCTACTTAATAGTGAAGTACTATAGATACGTTGCTAGAATTCCGAATTTGAAGAAAATCGATTAACCGGTTAGTGCAACTTTACAGAATAGGTTTTTCGAGTTTTTTAGGAATTTTTTCCGGAAACGGGTATGGGGATATTTTTTATACTTGGAATGATAATTGCACACACATAAATCTATCACTTTTATTTGAAACATTTTCCCAGATTAAATGTATTGTAGGATGTACTAGAAGACCCCTTATCTACCAGTTATCTCCTAATTTGAGCTTTGTTGATTTGAGCTTTATATCGTATAACCCCATATATAACAGTGTATTTTTTTATGTCAAGCCCAACTAAATCTTTTTTAGTGCAAATTTGTTAATGACATTGTATTAATTGCCGCATGAGGAAAGTTGTGTGTAAGTGATTCACACCAAATATTTTTTTTTTGGATCAGTATTTTATTTTCAATTTTATCATTTATTTGCCATAGTTTCTTGTTTAACTTGTACAAAATGAACAGTAATTTATTTATTATTGGAATAATGAACCAAAAAAAAAAAAAATTAATTGATTACATCAACCACGTATAAAAATATTCTCTTTAAAAATGAGCAAGCTAAATCGTTGTGCGTGTTTAAACATATTATGTATCTTTAATTCTGAAGCTATTTGTAATAATCATCTACTAGTTACCAATTAAATTGTTTTCTTTTGTCCATTTAAAGCTATCAAGAATTTTGTAGGGAAAAGTTGATTAGCCATTTCTTTCAAGGTCCTTGGCGTCTCTGTGTGGGACGCTTCATTCTTAGACAGGATGGAAAACATAAAAATGGCAAATGACTATCATCCAGGTCATAAAGTAATTGTACATTAATTATCTCTGCAGTCATTATGTGATTTTTTTTTTTTTTACTTTCTCTTACTCCTAGTAAGAGAAAGTATTGTAGTCGTGTCAAATTTTAGATATCGAGGTTTCACCGGAAATATCCGTTTTGAGGTCCCCTGAGTCCAAAGTGGTTTTTAGCAAATGGTCTGTGTGTGTGTGTGTCTGTGTATGTGAACAGCACAGCTCAAAAACGTAAAACCATAGAAAGTTGAAACTTGATATTACGTTTAGGTATCACCATCTGACGGTGCGTTATCTGTCAAAATTCCTCAACCGGAAATATCACTTTACTAGTTGTTTTTTTTTACGATTTTCTCAAAAATGGCTCCGACGATTTTCTTTAAACTTGGTATATCAACTACACATATAAAGAGCTACAACGTTTATTTGAAACATTTCTCCGGGAAAATTCGTTTAAGGGCACTTTTGGGGGAGGGGTGGGATTAGATTTTTTTTTATCTTAGCTGCTATTTCAGTTTATTAGGACAATTCTGTCATCTAAATAATATTAATTAAAATTAAATATGTTGTTGAAATTCCGAGTTTTGAAAAAATCGGCTAACCGGAAATGCGTTTGTTTTAATACTTTACTAAATGATTTTTTTTTTTCACTTTTTCGCGATTTTTTCAAAAATGGCTCCGACGATTTCCTTGAAACTTCATATATAAACTAAACATGTAAAGATCTACATATTTTTTTAAAAACATTTCTCTGGGATAATTCATTTAAGGGTACTTTTAGGCGAGGGATAGGGGTTACAACTTCCTCTAAAGTGGTATCATAGATGATTATATAATTCTATTATCCAAACATAATTAATTAGAAATAAATAGATGGCGAAAATTCAAAGTTTTAAGAAAATTAGTAAACCGGAAGTGCGCATTTAGTGAAAAGTTTTGTCAGTTTTCGACGAATTTCATTATGTTTGGTACAGAAACTATATCATTTGTGAATCAGAATTTTGAGAACAACAGTAAGAGAAAGATGTGTGAGTGTTTCACACCAGATTTTTTTTTTTTTTTTTTGAAGGTATACTTGAAGTGATTCAGAAGATAGCGCCAATAACATTGAACAAAACTCAATATCTTATTTTAGGGGAAATACGTTTCACTTAAAATAATACATTTATATCTGTACAGTAGTTTAGCATTTTAAGTTTCAAGAAAATCGTTGGTGTCGTTTACGAGAGAATAATGAAAAACTGAATAAATAAATAAAAAAATCCGAAAAGTTGCATTTCCGGTTGATGAATTGTGGAATTGAGGAAACTTCCGGTGAATTTTAGAGATTTTGTTCACAAAACACAGATATTATACTAAAAAACACATATCGCTAAAAAAAACAAACACGTATTTATGGTATCTCATAATTTATATATCCGGTAAAAAGTTAAAAACATTAGTATCCTGAAAGTAACATTATTCAACCTGAAATCTAGCGGTAACTTGAGGAAACAAGATCAAAACAAATCAGTGGATTTGAGGTTATACCAAACGGGACAGGTTATAGATAGAGAGGGAAGTGTTTAACTTGAATAATTAAAATACATTATTTACACCTTTTCATTTTTATTTATTTATTTATTTATTTATTTATTTTTTATAGAACCAATTTAATACGGTTGCAGCAAAAAAAAAAAAAATCTCGTGTGAAACACTCACACAACTTTCTCTTACTCCAGTTTTGAAAATTAAAATAGACAAATTTTATAGTTACCGTATCAAATTTAATGAAATTCGTCAGAGTTGGTCGAAAACTGAAAAACTGTTTAGTAAAAGCGCATTTCCGGTTTAGTAATTTTTCTTGAAACTCCCAATTTTTGGTCATCTATTTATTTCTAATTAATGTTTTTGGAATAGTAGAATTGTATAATCAACTATGATAGCACTTTAGAGAAAAACATAACCCCACCCCTCCTCTAAAAGTGCCCTTAAATGAATTTTCCCAGAGAAATGTTTTAAATAAAAATTGTACATTTTTGTATGTGAAGTTTATATACAAAGTTTCAAGAAAATCATCGAAGCCATTTTTGAGGAAATCGCGAAAAAGGTGAAAAAAAAAAATCATTTACTAAAGTGGTAAAGTAAACGCACTTCCGGTTATCCGATTTTTGTCAAACTCGGAATTTCAACCACATATTTAATTCTAATTAATATTATTTAGATGATAGAATTGTTTAGTAAACTGATGTAGCACTTTAGAAGAAAACCTAACCCCACCCCTCTCCCAAAACTGCCCTTAAATGAATTTTTCCAGGAAAATGTTTCAAATAAAAGTTGTAGCTCTTTGTATGTGTAGTTGATATATCTGGTTTCAAAGAAAATTCGCGGAGCCATTTTTGAGAAAATAGCAAAAAAGTAGAAAAACCAACTAGTAAAGTGGTACTTCCGGTTGAGGAATTTTGACAGATGACCCTCAGTCGGATCTTATGGTGATACCTAAACGGAATATCATGTTTGAACTTTCTACGATTTTTCGTTTTTCACATACACACACTTCATTAGATTTGCTAAAAACGAATATTCCCGGTGAAAACTCGATATCGAAAATTTGACACGATTACAATACTTCCTCTTACTAGTTGTAAGAGAAAGTAAAAAATAGAAAAATCTAAACTCGTGAGCAAAGTATTTTTTACACAACTGTCGTCCAGTTTGACGCACGAGTATAGCACTCGATACTCACTTGTCCAAATAAATAACTATTTCGTACTCGGGATGACCTCAAAACATGTATTTCCGAAAATGCGAAACTCCGAAAATTTGACACTATTGCGCAACACTTCGTCTTATCAGGAGTAAGAAGACAGCAATAAATAAATAACATGACAAATATTATAAAAAATGTTTTAGCTCTTACTATATATATATATATATATATATATTTATTTTCAACAGAAAATAAAGTTAATAAACAAAAATAAAATAAAAATAAATAGAAATATAATATGTTACTTTCTCTCATTTTGTGTAAGACATTTAACCAGAAATATAACAATGGTTTCCCCTCTTTTTCTGTCGTAACAATCTGTGTATCTCACTGTCTCTATTCTTATTATAGAGCTAACAAGCAGATAGGAGTATGTGCGCGTGCGTACGTTCATCACATCAATTTCCGGTTGGTAGAGTTCTCAGCATTACACTTACCAAGATACGTATATGTGTATTATATTCCACAACTAACGGCGCCTCTTTTACACTTTACCTTTTCTTTATCCTGATAGTTGTCTCAATTTTTTTTGTTTTTGTTTTATACATCTACTTTGTATTTCTTAAATCTCCATATTCCTTCCTCTTAGTAATATGGGAGTGGATGGAAATTATTCAAATTCATTAGCTACACTTACTTGTTTTTTAACAAACACAAGTAGAGTTTTAATATATGGGATTTTGAAATTTAATAATTAATAATAATAAACTGGTTAATGTTTGGTTAATTATCAGCCGTTAGAATATATATATATATATTTAATTAAAATTCGTGAAGTTCGGATAGAAGTTAAAAAGGAAAAACAACAAAAAATAAAGCAAGAGAATTCCTGCGAACGTTTCGATAAATTTATGTTCTTTTTCAGCGCGTATTCTGAGTGTGTAGTGTGCGAAGTGTAATGTAAATGTTGGGTGTAGTAGTCTTGTATGTCTAGAATGTGATAAAAAGAGGGTTCCTAAACCGGCGATTGGTGGGAAAGGTGATAAAATTGGCTGTATACAAATCCACATTCCTCCCACAATCCTCACATACTCTTGTGAGTCCTGGGCATTGGCGAGTAAACACAAATCAGTGATCCAGGCCACAGAGATGAGCTTTCTTCGGAAGGTGGAGGGGAAAACCAGAAGGGATAGAGTCCGGAACGTGACAATCCAGGTCTAACCTCGAAGTAACGTCCGCCTTAGAAGTAATAGAGCAGAGTAGGCTAAGGTGGTTGGATTACATACGGGGTATGGAACCAAGCCGCACTGCCAGTTACTCGTACCATTATAGAGTTGAGGGAAATCGAGAAAGAGGAAGGCCAAGTAAAATGGGGCGATTCCCAGAAGAAGGTTAGACTGAAGCAAACGGGAAGAACTCGCACAGGACAGGGACAATTGGAAGAAGCTCTACGAAATGGCCACCTTACACTGCTTAGGCGGTAGAAGAGGCTAGACTGTGATGATGGTGAGATTAAACTGGAGTAAGAGAAAGTTGTCTGAGTGTTTCACACCATATTTTTAATTAATTTTTTATTTAAGTTAGTATTTGTTTAATTTACCTCATGTATTTGATAAATTGACTCACGCGTTGGTCTAGTGGCTAGCGCACTCGCCTTTCGTGCGAGAATTCAGAGTTCGATTCCCGTGAGGGCAAAGACGGTGTTAACCCAGCATCGTGAAAAAAAGTAGGTAGCGAAGGACAGAACTAAACGGCTTGGGAACTGCGGCGTGCTTACCACACGCCCCCATCTATTCAAATCGCCGTCTGCCAAGCCTAGGCCCTTCATGGGTGGTTCCGCCATAGGGAGTTTAGGGTTATTTAATGAATTGTCATTAATTACTTTTCTACTAAAGTTAAAAAATCTGGTGTGAAACACTCACACAACTTTCAATTATTCCAGTTTTCAAAATTGAAATTGACAAATTTTATAGTTAGTGTATCACATTTAATGAAATTCGCCGGAGTTCGTCGAAAACTGAAAAACTGTTCAGTAAAAGCGTACTTCCGTTTTATTAATTTTCTTTTTATTAATTTATTTCTAATTAATTTTGTTTGGATGATAGAATTGTATAATCAACTATGAAAGCACTTTAGAGAAAAACAAAACCCCAACCCTCCGCCAAAAACCCCCTTAAGTGACATTATCAGGAGAAATGTTTCCAAAAAAAGTTGTAGCTCTTTATATGTATAGTACACATTCCTTCTTTAAAGAAAATCGTTGGAGCCGTTTTTGAGAAATTCGCAAAAAAGTAAAAAAAACAACTAGTAAAGTGGTTCTTCCGGTTGAGGAATTTTGACAGATGACCCACTGGCGGATCCTACGTTGATACCTAAACGGAATATCAAGTTTGACCTTCTACGATTTTTCGTTTTTAGGCTATGCTGTTCACATATACGTATATACATATACACACATATACACAGACCATTTGCTAAAAACCACTTTTTTGGACTCTTGGTGCACTTTTTTGGGGGGGTGAAGTAGATCGCGTCCTCGTTCGTGCCCCCTGGACGCAAGCGCTTTTTCCTATTTTACTAAATAGCCTTTCAAATAGCTATTGTTTTTGCTTGCGACTAAACGATCTACAGTCTCGTCCATAAAGCAGCCCACAAGCTTAAGCTGAGACTATATAGGCCGCCAAATGCAGCGGCCGGCAAACGGCCTTTTTCAAGGCCAAGACAACATCCAACTCAAAACTATCTTTTGGAACGCGGATGGCCTTACTAACGCAAAGTTTACCGAATTGAAGACGATTATCACAACTAATGACGTAGACATATATGGAATCGCAGAGGCAGGCGCTGCCACAGATCATGTACACTTTTTCCAGATGAACGGATATCAGACTTACTCCTTAAAAAGGGCGAGACAAAAGTCTTCTGGCTTTATAGTGGCCGCAAAGGCGTCCTTATTGGTTAACTTTCAAGTACGAAAAGAAATGTCTGATGGGGATAAACTGGAACTGGTCGAAATGACTGCGTGGAAGGGTGACAGTCGATATCGCATCCTCTTCTGCTACAATCCACCAAGGAACAAACCAGATTTACATCTGTTAGATGCCTGCTGGGACAGCAACTGTATACTCCTCGGTGATATGAACGCTCCTTCTCGCCGCTGGGGGTACCCACAGACAGATGCGGTGGGACGAACCTGGGAAGACTTCATTGACTCTAACCCCGCAATCTTTGTTGAAAATGAGTTGTCTAAACCTACTTTTCTGTCTTACAACGGCTGCTCTACTTCCCATCCCGACCTGGTAATTGCGCACCCTTCCAAAGCTAACCGTCTGAGGCATACTTTGCTTGACGCTCCAGGAGGTTTCGGGCATAGGATTATGCTCGTTGAACTGGCCTTTAACAAAAACCAGGCCCCTCCCCAGCCCTCGCTAAGAGCTTTTTGGAACTTGAGGAAAGCGAATTGGGAGAAGTGCAATAAACTTACTGATGAGGCAATCACATCCGACTTGATTGATGACAATGTCGACCGATCCCTCAAAAACCTACAGAACAAAATAATAGAGTGTGCCATATTGGCTGTCCCACGGGGTAAATTAAAACGCTATAAGCCTTTTTGGAACTCAGAACTCCAGAGGCTTAAAGATGAGCGAGATGAACTGCGAGCTAATGTCGAAGAAAGTTATACAGCTGAAAACCATCGCCACCTGAAACAAAAGACAGCATCGCTGAAGAGAAAGATCACAGAAGCAAAAAGAACGTCCTATAGAAGCTTTTTACAGAAACTGGATTTTAGGAAAGATAGCCGGAAAGCCCATGCACTTATCTCCAGGCTAACTAACACTAAGGATTCCACCCATAATCCGATTCAAGCTGGCAAAAAGCTGCTGACAAAAGGTGAGGACATAGCCACACACTTTTGTAAGCATTATGCCAAAGTTAGTAACTTCCGTGCAAAAAAAGAAAATGGCAATCCATCTGCAAAACCTCTTCCCACTTGCTTTACCAAGCAAGAAATGGAACTATTCGATGCAGATTTCACCCTTGAGGAGCTAAGCGATGCTTTAGGTAACACCCCTCTAGGCAGGAGCGCTGGTCCGGATGTGATCTTCCCCGAATTCCTTGCTAAAATGGGCCAAAAAGCAAAATTTACAGTCCTGGGGTTCCTCAACCTAGTGTGGAAGAATCACTATCCAGCGGAATGGAGAAAGGCAGAGATTGTGCCAATCCTTAAAAGGGAAAAAACAGCTGACAGCCCGGAAAGCTTTCGACCAATTGCCCTAACCAGTGCCTTCTCTAAGTTACTCGAAAGAATGATGTTGAGACGACTGGAAATGTTTCTGGACTCTCGCGGTGTCATTTCCTATGATCAGGCGGGCTTCAGGAGACACAGATGTACAGTGGAACAGGTGGCCCAACTAACCCAAGAAATTAAGGACGGCTTTCAGAGGAGACAGAGCACGTTGGCGGTGCTGGTAGATTTTAAAACAGCGTTTGACCGGGTATGGCGAAGGAAACTCCTAAGTAAGTTGATTGAGGCGGGTGTATCGGGGCGACTCTTTGGAAGCATTTCCTCCTTTTTGGCTCAAAGATTCATACGGGTGCGGCACCAAGGGTACACCTCTCCGTATCGACAGATAAAGCAGGGACTACCTCAGGGATCTGTATTGAGCCCATACCTTTTCAACCTTATGATCAATGATGTTCTGGAGTGCTTAAGCAGGTTCCCTGGCGTTAAAGCATTATTGTACGCTGACGATCTTATTATATGGGCCACCAGCAGTAGTATCCCAGCACTTGAATCGTGTCTAAACGACGTACTTCAGGCCTTAAGCATATGGGCGGACTCTAACGAGATGACAGTCAACACCGCCAAAACTGTTTACCAACTGTTCACTCTTTCCACCAAACAGCATGACGTTAGGCTAAGATACTGCGATTCCACCCTAGCGCGGACTGAGGAGGCAACCTATCTGGGAATGGTTCTTGACAGCAAGCTGAAATGGACAAAACACATTAATAAACTCACCGACCAAGGAGAAAGGAGGTGCATACTTCTAAAGCGTTTGGCAGGCTCCAAATGGGGAGCCTCGCAGGATGTGCTATCACTAGCCTACAAGACGTACGTTCGGCCAACAATGGAATATGGCGCTGAACTCATCATAACTGCATCAGAAACAGCCTTGGATAAACTAAAGATCACCCAGAACAAAGCATTGAGGATCATTACGGGAGGTGCTAAATCCACACCAATACAGGCTATGGAAGTTCAAAGCGGAGTTGAGCCACTAGGAAGTAGAAGAGTGGCAGCTGCCTTGAGGCTACACGAAAAACTTAAACGAAGCAAAGGTCAATACTGGCAAAATTACTCCCCTCCAGCAGAGAGACTGAAAACGCAAGAAGGCTTCATAAGAAAATCCGAAAAGCTTCTACAACTCAATGGTCTGGAGATACTGACACTTTCACGTCAGCCCCTACCAGCCTTGAGTGATCTGATAAGGCTTTGTAAGGTTGCTGCAGGATCGCTGAGCCTTTGCGCACCCGTGCAAAAGGACGTTACCCCCCCTTACGAAATGAAAAGCATCTTCTTGGAAACAGTATATCGGTGGTACCCCCCAGCTATCTGGCTACATGTTTACACTGATGGCTCTGCGCAGGGAGCCAGCAGAAATGCTGGAGCTGGGGTTTTCTCCAAAGAATTTCAACTCGCCGAGCCAGTCGGGGCAGTGGGGACTAATTTCGAGGGAGAGGTTTTTGCTTTGCTCTTGGCTCTCAAATGTTTGGTGGAGAGGCAGGATTCCCACATTGTCATCTTTGTGGACTCCCGAGCTGCTATCCTTGCTTTGACAGAAGGCTCAAGACAGGAGCTGCCCACCGTGATTCAATGCAGAGCCTTAATTGACAGAATTATTTCGAGAGGCGCAAGGGTGGTTTTGCAGTGGGTACCCGCGCACTGTAACGTCGAGGGCAACGAAGCGGCCGACCTCTTGGCTAAGCAGGGATCGCACATGCCCCAATGTATGCAGCCAATCACACTCCATGGAGCGAAGCGGCTGATTCGTGCGAGGACCGGGGACTTACTGCTGGAGTATTACCGGGAGGCAGCCAGGGAGAGAAAATGGGAAAGCTTGTTAGACAACCCTCTACCTCCAGACTTACCAAGAAAGGTGAGTGTGGCCTGTTTCCGCCTGAAGACTGGTCACGATTACCTCCAGGCGCATCTCCACCGCATTGGCGTTGTGGATTCCCCCACCTGTCCCCTCTGTAACCACGGCGAAGTTATGACCGCGGAGCACTTATATGTTTGTCCCGCCTTATCGGACATTCGTTCTTTATTCAAAGCGGACGAGACCACTTGGTCAAAAGAAAGTTACCTATATTGGGCTGCGAGAGACAGAATGGCAGAACTGCCTCAATGTCGGACGTAAAAAAAAAAAAAAAAAAAAAAAACTTTTTTGGACTCAGAGGCCCTCAAAACGGATATTTCCGGTGAAAACTCGATATCGAAAATTTGACACGATTACAATATTACCTCTAAAAAAAAAAACTCTGGTATGAAACACTCATACAACTTTCTCTTACTCCAGTTCTCAATATTATAATTGACAAATTTTATAGATTGTGTACCAAATATAATGAAATTCGACGAAAACTGAAAAAAAAACTGTTCAGTAAAAGGGCACTTCCGGTTAACTAATTTCCTTGAAACTCGGAATTTTGGCCGTCCATTTATTTCTAATTAATTTTGTTTGGATGATAGAATTGTATAATCAACTATGATAGCACTTTAGAGAAAAACGTAACCTCACCCCTCCCCTAAAAGTGCCATTAAATGAATTTTCCTAGAGAAATGTTTAAAATAAAATTTGTAGATCTTTGTTTGTTTAGTTTATATAATATGTTTCAAGAAAATCGTCGGAGCCATTTTTGAGAAAAACGCAAAAAAGTAAAAAAAAACGAATAAGTAAAGTGGTACTTCCGGTTGAGGAATTTTGACAGATGACCTACTATCAGATGCCATGGTGATACCTAAACGGAATATCCAGTTTCAACTTTCTACGGTTTTTTTCATTTTTGAGCCATGCTGTTCAGACACACACAGTTTTCTTTCTTACTAAAATATTTATAATTTTGGAAAATGGTGCTTATTATAACGTATGTATATTTTGTCATGAAAAATTTAAAAAAAATACATCCTCACTAAATGATAGTTTGGTTCTTGCAATCCTTGGCTGGCATTTTACGTATATGAAAAATTCAGGCTTAATAGAGAGAGGTATGAATGAGACTGTTTAACTAGACTGTGTTTATAATCTGGACCGGACCATTAGCTTTACGGGGGTAAAAATAGGAGGAAACAAGATCAAAATGATTGCGCACGAAAAGAAATAAAAGATAACTAACATAACATATATAAAATAGGTGAGACATCATGACTATCTCTTTATGTTTTTGTATTTTATTAATACAAGGCTAATATAAAAGTAACTGCTTTGAATACATGAAATGTAAATCCTGTTTTATTCCAGAATAAAACATCATACACGCTTTTTTTTATGTATAGAATTGAAAAGGTTTATATTTAAAAGTGTTTTTTTTAATTTACTCACTGTTAATATTTTTTTAGATATTTTGTTAACATAGTGTTTAGTTTTATTTAGTAAATTCACTTCAATTAGTAAAGTATTCAATTAGTAAATAACATTAATGCTGTTTCACCTATTTCATATTAATAGATTAAAAGGAAATCCTTCCTTGTAATATTCATGTTACTTGGAATAGAATTCTTGCAAAGTACAGTTTTTATATCGCTAAAGTAGTTTCCAAAAACAATCAAAAATAAAAATAAGAAAAAAAACGCTTTTCCATCTGATTTTCCGATTTTCTTCAAACTTAAAAATTTATCATACATTTAATTGGAGAAAAACTGATAACTTGTTGGAAAAACATTTTTTTTATGAAAATTGATTTTCTGGGGGCCCTGGGGGCGGGGGAGGAGGAAGCAATAGTAAACTTTCGTTTAATATACCACTTAATCTTTATAATAAGTTTCATTGTGGGGAGAAATTAGTGAGGAAGAGTTTTTTTGAGAAATAAGCTAGAATGAATGCTGAACACTATAGTATAATTTAACTAGAGACACAAAACTGCCAGGACTTTACATGTAAATAGAAATTAGGTAGCGAGAGATTTAGACAGAATAGTAGAGAAAGGTAGTAGTTGGTTGTTGTCGCGTTGTAACTGCTGTATAAACTGTTCTAATATGGCCACTGTCTTTCAGTCCGAACTTGTGAGTATGTATGTTGTGTTATCGAATGTTGCTGTCTTGTGGGGGAGTGTCAGGGAGAGATTAAAGAGGTGCGGATATTCTCAGACAGCCCAGGCCGCACTGAGGTCTTTGAGCAAGCCATGTTGGAGTTCGAAATTGGTGGGAGAGTGTAGGAGAAGTTTTAACGCCTTAGCTCGTAGGGGAAAGGTGCAGCTCTATTGGGTATCCGGACAGGCGGGAAGAGGGCGGATCGGCTGACTAGGGAGGGATCCTCTGTTTCTTTTTGCGGTCCCGAGCCAGCCCTTGCCGACACTAAGAGGTTTTTGTGATAAACAGATAAGACTTTGGGAGACAAGAGTATTGGAGAAATGCTGGGAGGACACGCAGGGGTGCCTCGAGGCTAAAAGATCCATTAAAGGAACCAGGCAGGTGGTTTCAGATTATCTCCTGTCCCTTAGTAGGACATGACTGAGGGTTTAGTGACTGGACACACATGGGTGTCTAGTCATTGCATAATAAATGGAGGACATCTAGTCTCATATGTCAAAACTGTGATGATGGAGTTAGGGAAACCGTGTATCACTACTTATGTCAGTGTCCCCGTTTCGCTGGTACTAGGTTTGTGTATTTGGGAGGGCACCACTTTCGTAGGATTGCCTGGACGAGTTGGAGTTGAAGGATATCTTGGGATATTGCAGATTGACCGGTAGACTACCGGGGGAGATTAAGTAGGAGGATGAATTGGGGAGATCAGGGGGGATAAAAGCCATATCGGCTTAGGTCTCAAGTCAGTAGGCACCCAGATCAATAATAATAATAATAATAAACTGTTCTAAAGACTGCACTTGTAGGGCTAGTGCAGCTATATATATACAGAGTCTCCCACTCTAGTCTGGCCTAAGTAGCGAGAGAGATTCTCAATTTTTGTCTCGCTCTCTGCTTGAGCTTTCTTCCGGACCCTATTACAATCTTCTAACACAGAACGGCTACAATCGATTTTCTTTAAACCTGGTGGTACGAATACAAACAGTCCTCACTTTTATTTGAAACTTAATTTGCAGAAAAATTGATGTTAGATGATTCTATGACATTAGATATCAAATGTTTATTGGGTAGTCACTGTTTTCTGGGCTATAATAAAATCATTTCAATCATATTTAATATTTTTATTTTTTATTATTTTAGAACAACTGTGTAGAAATTTTAAGTTTATAAAAAATTTGTTAATGCTAGTTTAAACGGCCAAATACAAAATGGCTGACTTACATACATTGCATTTCCGCCTAAAATTCTCTTTTGCCTTATATTTCAACAATGGATTTATGAAAATTCTGATTTTTTTTTTCTTTATAATTCATATTAATTATTTAAAAACGGTAAATAATATGTTAGAAATAACTTAATTTTTTACTTCCTCTTACTAAAGTAAGAGGAAGTATTGTAATCATGTCAAATTTTCGATATCGGGTTTTCACCGGAAATATCCGTTTTGAGGACCTCTGAGTCCAAAAAAGTGGTTTTTAGACAATGGTCTGTGTGTGTGTGTGTGTGTGTGTGTGTATATATGTGAACAGCATAGCTCAAAACCGAAAAACCGTAGAAAGTTGAAACTTGATAATCCGTTTAGGTATCACCATGGGATCTGACAGTAGGTTATCTGTCAAAATTCCTCAACCGGAAGTACCACTTTACTAATTCGTTTTTTCACTTTTTTGCAATTTTCTCAAAAATGGCTCCGACGATTTTCTTCAAACATGGTATATCAACTACACATCCAAAGTTCTACCACTTTTATTTAATACATTTCTCTAGAAAAATTCATTCAAGGGCACTTTTGGGGGAGGAGTGAGATTAGGTTTCCTCTAAAGTGCTATCATAGTTGATTGTACAATTTGATCATCCAAACAAAATAATTAGAAATAAATAAGTGGTCGAAATTCCGAGTTTTAAGAAAATTAGTAAACCGGAAGTACGCTTTTAATGAACAGTTTTCAATTATAATTAACATAACTTAATATATGTTATAATTAACTTAATATAACATTTGTCAATTATAATTTCGAGAACAGGAGTAAGAGAAAGTTGTGTGAGTGTTTCGCACCAGATTTTTTTTTGCATTTATTTTATAAAAACATTTTTATTGCACAATTAGGATAATTTATAAAATACCTAGGAAGGGAAAATTATTAAAAAACAAAAAAAATTAAACTTGATTTTTTTTCATAGAAATAATTAGCTATAAATAATTAACCAATCACAGGGTAGAAGTGAAGACGTCAAATGTGTAGGCGTGGTCAACATGATAATTCTAGAATTTCTGATTGGCCCTAACATACGCGCCCACATTTAACATCTACCTTCTACATTCTGATTAGTTAATTATTTCTTTGAAAAAAATTGAATTTAGAATTATTTTTTACTAATTTTTCCTTCGTATATATTTTATTGTGCAATAATTTTTTTTAATAATAAGGTCGTTTAATTGATGAACACGAGACCTTTTTTTTTTTTACAAAAAAAACAACAAGAAAAACAATGAGAAAAAATAATAACAGAGCACTGAACACCTGGATACATATTGTTTACAATTTTTCGTAATTCAACAATAAACAAGTCGGTGAGGTGTTTATTTTAATAGTGGCATGTGCAGAGAAGGAAATAAGCCTGAGTGAGAGGATCGCTGCCCGTTAGGTCCGTGACCCTAGAGTGCGTTGAACAAAGGGGCGTAAGCTTCAAGGTCAGACCACTCCCCTGTCAGAAATACCGCCCAACGAAGGGCAACAGGTATATAAATATACACCATATAGATATTTAAAGTAAAATAAAATAACATGAGAAAATGTCCATCGCCTTATAAATATTTAAAAAAAAATATATATTTTAAAAAAGAAACGATAAACATTCTTTTATATATTTGTTGAAATGGTTTTTATTTTTATTTCCATTTTTTTTCTGGTTTTGTCTTAAAAAAAAAAAAAAAAAAAAAATTACAATATTATAATTAATAGTCTGCCCTTCAAAATTACAATATTAAAAGTCTGCCCTTATTGTATCAAGGAAAATTATTCAAATAAAATACTCCGTTCAATTAAACTGTACAGATTAAAATGAACAAATGAATTGAGGACGCAAGGATTTGTGTATATCCGGTACACTGTCACTGCTAAATAGATCTACGCTGGCAGATAACATGTTACATTTTAAAGTATTTTATTCACGTATATACATATTTTTTTTTTATTTATTTAGATTCCGCTCGTTGTAAACATTTGTCGCATTAAAATGAGTTCCTTTTTGTTTGTTTGTTTGTTTATTTTTTGCAGGGTTAACGAACTAATTATGGGATTTGTAATAACATTGTCGGATAATTAAATTTTCATATTAAATGAGTGTTTTTTTTTTTTTAACTGCCCACAAATTTTTTTTTTTACTTTCTCATAATGCTGACTTGTCAAAATTTCGAAATTGAGTTTTTTTACCAGAAATACAAACTTAGTGGTCCGTTGTCTACGCAGATAATTTTTTGGGGTTCATTGGGGAAATACCAACGTTATGCTTACTTGTAAAATTACATTTTCAGTGCAATATACATTTCTATCAGCTATATAATATCAAGATACATTACAAGCATTGGTCGATTTCCAAATTGGAAGATAAGCGGTTATCCGGAAGTTATTGCTCAACTTTACAGAGTAGGATACGAAGTTTTTGTTGTGGTAGGTTCCGCATAGCTGGAAAGCATCAGAGATATTTTCCGTGATAGCCTGCTTCTTTTTGTGGTCATCTACCGGTTTCGGGCGTTCGCGCATCATCAGGATGCTTTCGTTAAACAGTGTAATAACTTAGACTTGCACAGAGCAAGTCCTTGTTATTATACTGTTTAACAAAAACATCCTAATGATGGGCCAACGCCCGAAACCGGTCAATGACCAAATGAAGCAGGCTATCACGGAAAATATCTCTGATGCTTTCCAGCTATGCGGAACCTACCACAACAATTCTATAATTGTTTAACTGCAGTAATAGAAAGTTGTGTGAATGTCTCACACCGATTTCAGGGCTCCACTGTTTTCCTCTGGCCTCTGCCTGGAGTCTTATCTTTACCTTCTGTCTTAGCTTTTCTCTTAGGATCTTCTTCGTCTCTTTGAAATCTACTGGAGTCGCTGGTCAGTTCCATCATTTCCCTGCCTGGTAAGCTCGTCCGCTTTTTCATTTCCCGGTTTCCCAATGGCATGTACATTTCCCAACCACAAGTAGTCACCTCCCCTGGAATATTATGGGACTGGATGGGATGTTCCTTATAAATACCAGTATTACCGTTTGGAAGTCAATAAAAAATACCACTCATCGACTCAGAACGCCTATCGGTCTTTAGCCTTTTTGCGGCATCTATTCGAAAACCGCCTGTGGGGCCATTAAGAAATCGCTAACATGGAAACACATATTTTATTGAAAAACCTTACAAGATCTTCTTAGGGGACCCTTCAAAGATATGCACAACCTACCTCTTAAGCAAAACAAAAGTTGAGCTAAGAAGAATCACTGCTCTAGACTAACACGGCATTGCCTTTTGAGGAAGCATCTACATGTATGAGCCTCTCTATGGATTCACTCTGCAGGAAATGTGGCCAGAAGGACGAAACGCCGTTTCATCTTCTTAAAGAGTGTAAGCACTATGTTGCAGACGATTCCAGATATTTAGCGCCTTTAACTTGGTGCTGAATCCAGGAATTACAAGGGTACAATGGCGGCCTACGTGCTGAACTTTCTTAGGGAGGCCCTTTAAGTTCTGGATTAGATTAGAATATTGATGAATGCATGTAATCTAAATTATAATCAACTTGCCTTTCATAGCCTATAATTTTGTGGAAATTGCAATAATTTTATATATTGCACTGCTTTTGAAATAGCTTCTTACATATGTGATTGAAACGTGCATCATACGCGTACATTAGAAGAGAGTTACAACATTAATCTCAACCAAGATCGATTTTTCCTGGAATAAATGTTTCAAATAAAAGTGATAGGTATATTATATGAATGTAGATAGTATACGAAGTTTAAAGAAAAATCGTTGGGAGAGGGGTAAAAATTAGGATGGAGGGTATGCGATAAAGTGATGGAAAAAAATATCTGAAGAAGGGGGGTGGTGTTTAAGAAAAGTTTAGCGGGAGAGGGAGGTGGACAGCCCGAAGGTAAGGTTTTTCCGGCCCATCGTCCAGGTTGACCCAGAACCCACCTTTTATACCTACTCATTTTTGTGAATATGCGATTTTTCATATTTGCTGTTCACACACACGCGCACATAGACCATTCGCTAAAAAATATATTTTTTTTCAAAACTTAGGGATCGATCTCAAAAGACATATTTTAGGTTCGAAAGTTCGAAATGATGGCAGTATTTTCTCTTACTAGGAATATGAGATGCTAAATTTTTAAATAAAAGTTCTTAATCATGTTTTAGTAATTAGGACATAGATAATGAAAGGAAGTAAGGTTAGAAAGTGAAAGAAAAGTTCTAATTATCACATTAGTTCCAAATTCTGTCGCGCAGGACTACATAAATCTTACAAAAAAAAAATAATAATAATAATAATAATTGGCCAAATAGATTATGTTTTACAACCGATAAACAAATTGATTACATTTTTAACCTTAATGATTTACACTCATTAAAATTATAGTTGTTAATTACTTTAAGATAGTTTTGCTTTCACATTTTATTGAAAGGACGGAATCATTTTTTTACTAGTTATGTTCGGCTATATTACGTATTTCCTGTTCTTAATTTCATTTATTCTTATTTAATTGTTTTCCTCATGATCTTTTATTACGTCTGGCCGGGTTCAAATATTATTATTTTTTTTTTTTATTGACCAATTTCATTCATCAATGAAACCATTCATTATTGGGTCAATTGTTACATCATTAGTTTAACAACAACTTCTTATCAGTTTTGTAGCTTGTATTTCATAAACTGCACTGTTTCTATCTTAATTGTAATAAATAATATTCACCAAAAAAATTACGATGTTTTTAATGCTCATATTCTATACAAATGTTTTCCTTTTGTTTTTATATTTAAGTTCTACCCGTTTTACAACAGGAAAGAAGAAATTATGAAGCAGTTAAAATTTTTGATTTCTATAATTTACGTATCAGATTATGGTAATGATTTATAGTAGTGCCCATGTCACACATTTCACAGTACCGATTTCTGAGACTGATTATGAATGTGGTATTTCCGGTTATGTGATTTTCTTCATGATCGGTTTCGGTGTAATGGTTATGAGCATGAACTTGTAACTGGGAGATACCCAGTTCGAGACCCCATCTATAACTGTTAAATTTTTATTAATCTCAAAAAATGTCAATTGTAAAGTATGTTGTTGTGGTTGGTTCCGCAGAGCTGGAAAGCATCAGAGTTATTTTCCATAATAGCCTGCTCTTTTTGGTTGTCATCGATCGGTTTCGGGCGTTTACCCATCATCAGAATGTTTTTGTCAAAACAGTGTGATAACTAGACTTGCAAAGAGCAATTTCAGTTGAACACTCACTATTTCTACATTCTACATACTACTACTATTACATTGAACAAAACGGAACCATTTGTGTAGAATTGCGTGCATAAAAACATCGTTATTTACTGGTGAATATTTATTACATTTAATAGAAACAGTCCTAGTAATCGCAGGGGTGATCCCGATTGATCTTCAGGCCAGTGAGAGATTGGAAGTTTGGGAGAGCAAGGGAGAGCCGGTCGCATCAGATGCCAGGCTGAGGGCCATGCTGCGAAGATGGCAGGAGCGCTGGGAGAATGAGCACCGCGGTAGGTGGACCGCGAGGCTCATCCCAGACTGTCGGAATGGATAAGTAGGCGGGCACGGCGAGGTCGACTACTTCCTCACCGAATTTCTTACACGGCATGGCTCTTTTGCCGTGTACCTGAGGAGGGTGGGGAAAGTGGGAGACCCGTCTTGCATCTGCGGAGATGCAGAGAGAAATGATGCGTTTCATACCTTCTTTAGATGTGGCTGATGTGAGTGAGAACGAAAGAGACTGAAACCCGAAATCGGGAGGAACTTCCCGGAGACGGTGGCGAGGGCCATGTTCGCCCGGCGGGACCGGTGGGACTGGGTGGCTATTTTTGGACGTTCCTGCGGATGAAGGTTGTAGAATGAAAAGGCACCTCGACCTCCCGAGGACGGAGTCCAGCTAGGCCAGAGGCAGTGGTGGCATTATGAGGCACCATTCCGAAGTAGTACCATAAACAGTTCCGGGGTGGGTAACTGCCTGTGAGGGAGGGGGGATTTTTTAGCCCCACACTTCGGGCAGAGGAATTTTCCCCCCGCCATTAAAAAAAAAAAAAAATTATAGAAACAGTGCAGTTTATGAAATAGAAGCTTAGTGTATCAACTAAATTTACAATGTGCAAGTCTGTGTTATCATACTGTTTTGACAAAAACATCCTAATGATTGGCGAACGCCCGAAACCGGTCGATGACCACAAAAAGAAGCATGCTATCATGGAAAATATCTATAGTAAAGTATGTACTTCCGCCACCGTCCACGGCATCTAATTTAATAATTGGACGTTAAGCCCGGCTTGAAAAATAGACATTACTTTACTTTTTACTTCCTCTTATTCCTAGTAAGAGGAAGTATTGCGATCGTGCCAGATTTTCGATTTAGGGTTCCTTGAAATATATAAAAAAAATGTTTTTAGCGCCTCAGTTCACGGCACGTAATTATTTATGTTAAACCTGAAAAAAAAAATAGACATTACTTTACTTTTTAAGAACAAGAAACTTTACCTAGATCCATTATTAACTATTCAACCAGTAATAAAATGAGACATTAAAAAAAAAAAAAGTCACATGAAACTAACAATAACTATACAGAACCTGTATGAAACATTATGAAGGAATAAAAACCGTTTGTTTTTGAGCCAGCTATAATACACACACCTGTTATTGCCTCGGCCCCCTCCAGTTCACAGCCTACATACACACGCACACAATACATACATACGCATATCTGTAACTACTAGTTACGCCCACCCTTTCATAACATTGCAACTTTTACCCGTTATATCTTTCCTTACATTTATTACTTGATGCTCCGGCCTAGTACAATGACCTGCACACTTCCACATGTTATTATCCTACTCTTTTTCCTAAGTTTTACGACAATCAATTTTTTTTTTTTTTTATTGTAATTCAATCTTCACAAGTCATGCGATTTTTTTTCACTTGTTATAGCTTTTTACTTTTTTTGCTTGTTTCAAAAAAGTGGCGCCCATAATTACTGGAAACTTGTCCATATTTTGAATAATCGAATGATTATTACAAATTTATTTATAATAATATTTCGTTTTTGAAACTAAGATTCACCCGGAATTGTATGTTTTGAGGTCCTCTGAGATAGAAAAAAGGTTTTTAGAGTGTCTGTGAGGATGTGTGGGTTGTAGTTGGATTTATGTGTGGGTGAACAAAAATATCGAGATATTTGGCCTTTTCAATGCCTTCTCAACATCATGAAGCTCGTTCAGAATTCTTGCACGGGGACCTTCTGCCTTATGAAAAGGCAACCTTGTAGAAAGAAAACATATCTTATCCCAAAATGTGAGTGGTTCCGCAATGCTGGATAACATCAGATACGTATTTTATCCGTCGTAGCATGCATATTGATTTTGTTCCTGAACGGTTTCGGATTTTCATCCATCGTCACAGCAAATATATATACAACCAACATGTGTGAGTCTACGAAACATTTCGTTGAAGTGAACTCTCCATAAGAACTTGGTGAATTTCCTCTGACGATGGATGAAAATCCGAAACCGGTCAGGAACAAAATCAATATTCATACTACGACGGTTTAAAATACCTGATGATATCTTGTCCACTTTGAAATGACTGTTGTATGGGAGACCCACACTGCTAGGCTATTTCTTTGCCAGTCACAGGAAGGACCTTTACGCCTCTTAGTAGGAAAATATCACATTCATGCATCTGTATCACATGAATCGAAATTTTTCTTTTATGTAGTTATTTATACGCAAAACCTCTTTTGTATTCCCATTTTCTAAATATAATGTTGTAGGTGAAACCTTGCATTCAATTGGCAGCATTATTCGGTTTATCTTTTATTTCTTATTTTTCTATACGTGAACAATTTGGGTCAGGCAAACTTTTTTTGAGGGGCGCCCAAGTTTTTCAGTTAGTAGTTTCTCATCTCGTCCCCTGACCATGTTTGTTTATATTTTCCTTTGTTTCTTCATCTGTTACGTTTTTCACTATTTTCATCGCTTAATAATTCATCTTTAATTTGTTCGTTTTATTCATTAATTTTTTTTTTTTTTGTTCACCCTTATGTTAAATCATCTCTCACTTTCTTTCATGTGCTACAATAATTATTAAAATCTCTTGTTTAAAAGTAGGACTGAAATTGGTGAAATACTAACATAAATTAGTAGGTTCATTTAAACATCCAACTCTGGTTATTTAATAAAAATAATATAGCAATAAATTGAGATCTAATTTTTTTTATTAAGCTTTTATTGGCTAGAAGTCAAAATTAATCACTATTGTTCTGGTCCTGGAAAATTAGTATATTTGAAAGTCAGTAGATTGCAGTAGAGGTAAGGAAGGTTAGAGAGAGAAGGTTAAGAGAGAAGTAGTATGGCGACAAGTGAAGTAATAAACGGTTTCCGTTATTGTTTTTGTTTCTGTTTTAAAGTTTTAAAAAAATATACAACGTTCTGAGTAGGGTACTTTTCGTTTTGGACTTTTTCTTGAATATTGTTGTAGCTGCATAAAACCAACTTAATTGGTACAAGAATGCCAGTACAAGGGCAACTATATTTTTGTATTTTCAGTTCAGTAAAGGTAACAAATTGGGCCTCGTCCGGGATAGTAGCTGGTTGCTGCAGTTATAATTTTAGAAATTAGAAGAATATTTGTTTGAAGATAAGGTGAATATTTTTTTTATTATTATTAGGTATACTCACTGTTTGAATTCCAGCCTGTCTGTTTTGTTATATTCAATAGAATTTGTTATAAGGCTGTAACAAAATGTCTTTCGATCCGGGAAAAGATTTTAGTTCCTACAATGGAAAATTTCAATTTAACTAGAAAAAATGATCTGATCTTATTTGCCAGAGATTATAAGATTGATGAGGTGAAGTCAAGTCAATTGATGAAAAAGCAAGAGGTTAGAAATGTTATTTATAAAAAAAAATTAGTTGAGAGAAAATTAGATTGCAGCTTTTTAAAGTTTTTCACTAGATACTCGTGAATCTCATGAATTACACGATAAAGATAAATCGAAATTATCTTAATTACAGTTGGAAGTGGAATTATTGAAAGAAAAGGTTAAAACACTGGCAGAAAGGATCAGCTCTGAAAGTCCGAAACAATTCGATCTCATAAAGAATTTAAAGTTAATTCCGAAATTTAATGAGAATGATATAGATGGATATTTCATTCATTTTGAGAAATTAGCAACAGCTCTGAGTTGGCCAAAGCATAGTTGGTCTATTTTGTTACAAAATGTTTTAGAAAAATATATACACAGTTGTCAATAGAACAAAGTTTAAATTACGATTTAGTGAAAGATTTCATTGTGAAGGAATACAAATTACTACCAGTGGCAACAGAAATTTCGACAATTGAAGAAAAGTAAATATGAAATGTTCATTGAATTAATTTGCTTCAAAAAAGGAACAATTATTTGACCGTTGGTGTAGTTCTATTCAGCTAAATAGTTTTGACAAATTAAAAAACTTAATTATGTTAGAAGATTTTAAACATAATATTCCAAAAATCATTCAGATTTATTTAGAAAAAACTAGTAGCTAATTTAGAAGAAGCTTCCAAGTTGGCAGAGGAATACTCCTTAATTCATCAAGTCCCTATCCCTTCCAATAGTAAAGAAGGTAAGAAACCGAACGTTTTCTGGGATAAAAATTTAGAAAATACTGCACTCGCCAGCAGTATAAAACCTTAGATTCGGAACAAGATGCTACATCCAAAAATTTAAAACTTAATTTATTTTTTGTAAAAAAAACCCAGTCATGTAATTTCTAAATGTGTGGCTCTTAAAAGGAAAAATAAGGCAGATTCTACGAAACCCTCAAGGGATGGTTATCCCAAAAATGGACCAGCATACATTAGATGTAAAAAGATTTGAACCTTTCCTATCCGGTGGAGAAATAGCATTGTTTGGTGACCAGCATCATGTTAGAGTACCTGTTAAAATTTTAAGAGATAGGGGATCATCGCAGTCACTCGTATTAGCTAATATATTACCTTTTTCAAAGGCTTCTTATACTGGTAAAAATTTCGTGATAAAGGGAGTAAGCAGGGAGGCACTTTCAGTGCCCTTGTATAGTGTATATCTGAGCTCGGAACTGGCCACTGGTTGTGTCAAGGTAAGTGTTATGACCTCTTTGCCATTTCCTGGGATATATTTGGTGTTAGGGAATGCTTGGCTGGAGGAAAAGTCATTCCCAGCCCAATTATGATAAATGGCTTGCTAGAAGAATACAGAAAGCCCACTTTAGAAGATCTCTATGATCAGCATTTTGGTCTTAGATTATTAAATGATGATATATTTCGCCCACGTTCCGTTATGATATCTTTTACCATTGAGGTCAGGATACATGAGACCTTGGTGGAATATGGCTGCTGGAGATTCAGGCGTTTCTACAGTTCAATCTGACAAAAACACCGTTCAGAGTTAATCTAGACTTACGTTCAGTTCAAGCCGGATGAACTAAAATTTAAAGTGGTTGATGATTTTCTAATCGTTCAGGGTAAGCATGATGAACGTTCAGAATCAGCATGACTTGACAATTCACCCGGCGTTATAAGATCCCAGGAAATGTTGACAAAACTGTGCTCGTGTTAAATCTGTCATCGGATGGGCTGATAACATTGAAGGTACCTAAAATTGCTTTGCCAGAGAAAGAAGCTCGTGAAATTCCGATCACAGAAAAAAATGTGCCAGCAATAAAGATTAAAGAAGGAAGTTCTTGCAAAGCAGAAAGAAGAAAAGATGTACATTGTAAATTACTAGTGGAATCTTTAATATTAATAGTCCCTTTTGGCCAGTTGATAAATACTTTATTCATGAATTATTTCTAAATTATATTCCTTTTTGTTTTTTAGTTGGCCATTTTGATTGATTAGTTATTAATATTTGATAAATTTTGATGTTTAATTGTTAAGTATTATTTATAAGTACATATAATTTTGTAGTAAGTTAGTTTAAACTGTGTTAAGTTTGTTTCTGGATACTCTCATGTAAGTAAACATTAATATTTGATAATGTAGTTCTTTAAGTCACCAGTTTCAAGAGTTTATTGTATTATTATTATTTGTTTTATGATTATTCGTGATGCCCTGCTTGACAATATTTTTTTTTTTTTTTTTTTTATAAAGGACCGACTAATTAATTTATCACTGTGAAAGGAAAATTTTCTTTTGAAGGAGAGAGATGTGTTAGGGTCTTGGAAAATTAGTATATTTGAAAGTCGGTAGATTGCGGTAGAGCCGTAGAGGTTAGAGAGAGAAGGTTATGAGAGAAGTAGTATGGCGACATGTGAAGTAATAATAAAAGGGATTCGGTTTTTGTTTCTGTTTTAAAGTTTTAAAGAAAATATACGAAGTTCTATGTAAAGTACATTTTGTTTTGGACTTTACCTTGAATCTTGTTGTAGCTGCATAAAACCAACTTAATTGGTACAAGAATGCCAGTACAAATGCAACTATATTTTTATATTCAATTCATTAAAGGTAAACACTATTTGAATATTTTTATTTATTTAATTTAATTGATACAGTTAATTTTTACATTCTGTGGGAAGGCGAGATGAGATATTAATTATAAAAGATATAATTATGATCTTTAATTCCAACCTTGGAGGTGATAAATTCTGATTATTAAGTCTAGCAAATTAAAATGGGTAATTATATTTTATTAAACTATAAAATTGCTTACCGTTAAAACATGTACAGCTCGTTTAATTCTTATTTATATATATTGGGCAAAAATTGTTAAGTTCTAAGGGTGATATTTTTGTGTTATATTGTACTTAATACCCTATAATTGTTTGAGCATAAATTTGCCTTTGAAAAACTTGCCTTTGTTCTTAGTAACAGAAAAGTGGGATGAGGTCAGGGATTTCTGTTCTTATGCAAATTATATGTTTAAATTTAGATATTATGTGTCATTTCTACGTAATATATTTTTGTTTTGGAATGATTCATTCACTTTTATGAAAAAAAATAAATATTAGGTTGATTTCTTTTCATAATTTGTTTTTTGTTTTATTTTTTTTTGGATTCAATTTTATTTGTTGACTTTTTTGTTTCAATAAAATAAAAGTGATGTTAAGCAAGAAAAGGTTAATTCGGCAATTATATAAAAACAAACCCAACTTTTTAAAATTATTAATTTAGTTATTTATTTATTCTTTATATATTGGCGAGCGAGGTCAAAAGTAACATGCATAAAATTATTATTAGTGATATGCAATAACATTAAAATAATGTCTGAATGGAATTTTATGAATTTTTTTTTTTTAAATGCAACTCATATTTGGTTAATCTTTAAAGTAATATTGAATCATTGATTAATAGATTTCAATTTATAAGTGAATCGTTGATCATTTCTATATCAATATGTCATATGTTGACTTTTTGGATCAGACTAGCTGTTTTCTCATCAATGAATTGTTTATTATTAAAATGACTAAAGAAATCTCTTAGGAAACAAGAGTCACTAGTATAATCAATCAAGTAAAGAAGGAAATAGGGCGGCTGGTTGATAGTGGGATAAGCTGGCACTATTTTCTCTTCACCCAGAAAAGGGCTTAACGCCATCAATTTTATTCTACATTATCACGCAAAAATACACATCGAAAACATATAAAGACATAAATTATCCTTTTAATTTTTTTTTTCCATTTTTTTTTTTTTTTTTCCTCGGGGTTCTGTACCGCGACCATTTTTCTTGATCTATTGTACGGCCCCTGGTGCCTAAGATGAGCTAGCTCATCTATAGCACCCTCTCCAGGTTTAACTCCCTGAGGAATCTCAGGATCCTGGAAGGTTCTAGGGTAGGTATTTCTTCCTCCCCTATCTGGTAACAGCCCAGACTACTAAATCTTCTTTGAATGACGGCATCACAGTCCGTGAGGAGGTGTATCGGAGTTTCCTCCGCCTCTCCACAGAATCTGCATATGCCGTCACCTACTAGGCCAAGCTTTCTCAGGTGCCCCCTGAGTCTGCAATGCCCCGTAAGGAATCCCGTAAGAATACGGATCCTATTCTTACTCAGACTGATGAAGGCTTTCGACCTTTCCTGGTTATAACCGCCCAGACAGACCTTGGCCTGCCTCAGTCCCGGGATGGTGTTCCAGAGACGAGCTCTTTTAGCCACCTCCTCCTTCTTGATTTCTTCTAGAAATACTTGGTCACTGACTCCACAAAAGGGCTCTGGCCCAATAAGAGGAGATACAGCGCCTTCCTTTGCCAGGGCGTCAGCTGCCTCATTACCATCCACGCCGACATGTCCCGGCATGGATTTCCATTTTTAACTTATATACATGTAGTAAATCAAATGATATTAATCGTCGAGAGAAATGTATATTTAAAAACAAATTCCTTCTGAGCAAATTTTGCCAAGAGTTTGAACGTTTAATTTTTCTCCCCCCCCCCTCAGAAAACCTGTAAAATCAATTTTCTTTGATAATGTTTTTAAATAAAAGTGACTTTTATGACCTGCAAAAGCCTTCTACAAAAAATTTTACGTTCTTGCTATGAAAATTTGACGTCAACCTAGAAGAAGAGTTTAGGAGAAAAATGGTGATTGCATGTTTGCATGACCATGCAAAATTATGTCTTCTAGGGAAGGGGAATAGCTAAGTAGTTAGCATACTGGACTCCCACGTGGAAGACCCGGGTTTGAGTCCAGCTGTGCTACCCTTAGATTTTTTTTTTCTTCCTAGCAGCCTCTACAGTTCACTATACGGTGAAGGACAGTGTTGTCTGTGACGAGTGAAGCCAGGCAGTGTACTGAGTAGGCTCCGGGCGCCAATGACCATAGATGTTTACCCGTCTTAATAAAATAAATAAATAAATAAAAATAAGGGAAGGGAATTGCTAAGTGGTTAGCGTACTGGCCTCCCAAGCGGAGATCCCGGGTTCGAGTCCAGCTTTGCTGCCCTTAGATTTTATCTTCCTAGGAGCCTCTGCGCTCACTGCCCGGTGATGCACAGTGTTGTCTGTGACGAGAGAACACTGTCTCGAGGCCGGCAGTGTACTGAGAAGGCTCCGGGTGCCAATGACCATAGATGTTGACGCGGCGCCTTAATACAAAAATAAAAATAAGGGAAGGGCATTGCTAAGTGGTTAGAGTACGGACTCCCAAGCGGAGATCCCGGTTTCGAGTCCAGCTGTGCTACCCTTAAATTTTCTTTCTATGAGTCTCTAAGCTCACTGCCTGGTGATGCACAGTGCTGTCTATGACGAGAGAACACTGTCCGGAGGCCGGCAGGGCACTGAGAAGGCTCCGGGCACCAATGACCATAGATGTTAACGCGCCTTAAATTAAAGAAAAAAAAATTATGTCTACTCCAAATCACATGGATGATGGATCTCTGTTCGAAAATGTAACAGTTATAGCCGATGCTATTGATTGACAATGGGTGCTTGTAACGAAATGGGGCTACAAATAAATAACTATACCAATGCATCGCCGAATCGTCAGTGGTCGCACAGTTAGGAAAGGATCTCAGATAGCTGGTCAGAACGTTTTTTGGAGGAAGTACATAATTTGCAAACAAGATTAAAACCTTAGGTGTTTTGAAACTCACGCGAAAACGAGAAACCATTTGGCTAGGCTTTGTAGATGGCAAGCCATTTAACCATTCGCCTTTACGCAAGACACGTTATATAAGGCAACTTTTTCTTGATGGATGGATTCTGGGGCAGAAATATCAGCCATAACCTCTCCCGCTGAACACAGTGATTCTGGGACATCAGGGCTGCAAACTGTACGTCTGTCAAAGACATTTGGCAAGAAAACATTAAATGTCAACGCAATGGTGAGGAGGGTGGTTAGGAACAACATAACGTTGCCATGAAAATAACTTATTAAATGTATTATATGTAATACGAGTATGTAATTGAACTAAAAATCTACTTTTTTAATTTCCGGATATCTATTAGACTAGAATAAATAAAATGTCCGACCTGCAATAACCGTTCAAATAAAATTTATTGGTAAAATTTGATATGTTCTGTTAGTATTTTATGTTTAAAAATAATAGTTGGATCTGCTTCCAAGAAAATCTTGATGAGCTAAAAAAAATAAACATTCAGTTTTGTGGCAATTGACGGAAACATTGATGTCGGTTGCATGGTGGTACCTGAAAGGTAGTAAAGGTATATTTCATTTTTGCAATATTTTGTCTATATACCTGGGCAAAAACATGAAAGTAGAGAAGAAAGGCTGTTCAAAATATCATGATAGATTGTTTTTTTGTTTTTTTAAATCTAGTTACAGGGCATACAATATCATGCTATAAATAGAATATTGTCGAATAGGTAAACTGGAATATACCAACTCCACAAAGCAAATAAACGAAGAACTAAGTGAATTATGAATATGCAAAACCTGGTTTATTGAACGTTGACGTTTTTTTTTCCTTGTGGCTGATCTGGGAAACGTGACAGATAATATGATTATCTTTTTTAAAGTCATTAATCTCAATACACAATTTTATGCTGTAGAAGTACGATTTGTAAAAGTAAATTAAAACATTTTAACATTATTAACCAATCAAAATTGGCCATGTCCAAAGCTGGACTCAGTATAGTTTCATTAGCAACCATATCAAGGCGCCACCATCATGCTACCTAACTAACGCATGTCAACGACACATTACTCCCTCTGTCAAGCCACGACAGCTAATCTTTCACCTAGAAGCTATCTGTAGCGGCAAAATTGAATAAAGATGACCTCTCTGAGGACCAACTTTAGTCTATTATTTCAACTCTGAAGAGTACAATCACTACATCATTATCAAGTTAGCATACTACCTTCACTATTATTAGAAAAAGCAGTACTTCCAACAATACTCAAAAACACATTTCACGGCAGCAATGCTACTCCACTCTATATTTACTATATTATTAACAACAATCATCAAGGGAATGGAATAGCTAAGTGGTTAGCATACTAGACTCCCACGCGGAGGACCCGGGTTCGAGTCCAGCTGTGCTACCCTTAGATTCTTTTTTCCTAGGAGCCTCTACAGCACACTGTCCGGTGATGGACATTCTTCCCCATACACCCGTTTTCCTCCTGGTACTTCGGGGGATCATCTACACCGTACCTACCCTTTCGGGTTTACAACGGGATCGTTTAACAAAAAGGGGATGTCACCACCATGGAAGGACTTTCAGTGCCATGCCCGACCTTAGCCGAAGTGCCGAAGCACTCCCCCGCTTGATCCATTTGAGGGCAGGTTGAGATACGCTCAACCAGCGCGCAGAGTGATCCCACAACGTGGTCACACTCCACTACCAGAAGCTAGAGAAGCACCCTCTCTAGCAGGCTCTGGTGGATCGCGCACACCCAGCAAATGCGCTTCCAGCACGAGCTGGCTCCGGGGTTAATTTTATATTGCGAGTCTCCTCCCGCTCAGTCATGACCTCGGTCATTGGAGTTATTGGTTAAACCACGGCCACTATGAATCCTACCTCGATTGCAAGCAATTGGCTCGGAATGTAAGCTTGCGCCCTTAGTTCAGTATTTCAACTCTAACGAGCTAGCGTGACTGATCGCACGCCCATCTCCTGATTCCTGTCCATTGCCTCAAGTACACGGGTTTCAGTAACCCAGGTAACTTGCAGGCAACCCTGCAAGGGGAAAGGATTAGGATGGGTTAGGGGAGGCAATCCTCAACCTGGAGAGCCAGAGGCTGATTGCACCTCGCAGGGTGGGCGATGTCTTCGCCACAAGCCTACGCCGAATCCGGTGGTAGACAGTGTTGTCTGTAACGAGAGAACACTATCCGGAAGCCGGCAGTGCACTGAGAAGGGATCTCCAATTACCTAGATGTTGACGCGCCTTAAATAAATGAAAAAACAATCGTCATAATTCTTCGCTCGGTTACTTACCCTTAACCTTACATTTACCCTTACCTTCACCCTTATTATAATCTCCTTACTCTTTCGTCGTAATGTCGTACAAATTATAAATTGTGAATAATTAGTGCCAGTTCATGTGTGTTTTCTCAACCATTTTCACTATTCATTATTTACACAGTTCAGTTAGCATCAATTTCTGCAACTATAACGTTATTAATAGATAGAATTATAGATTAGCAAAGCAAGAGCAAACTCTTTAATAGAACGGATATTTTTTACTTTCTCTTTCTCCTCCTAGTAAAAAGAAGTATTCTAGTCTCTATCAAATTTTTCGATATCAAATTTTCAAACGGAAAAGTACGTTTTAAGGTCTCTTGAGTTCGAAAAAATTGTTTTTAGCAGATTCCATGTTTTACAACATGGTTAAAAAAGTATAATTCCCAGAAATTTGAAACTTGATATTCTGTTTAGGTATTTACCATAGTATTTATTAGACAATAAGTTATCTCAACCGGTCATAATTTCTCAACCGGAAGTACTTCTTGTAATAAATGGATTTTAGTTTCTTTTTTGTGATTTTTCTCGGAAAACGATTATCTTTAAACTTGATATATCAATTAAACATAATATAATATAATGAGCTGTAACTTTTATTTGAAACATTTTTACAGGATTTAAGAGGGGGGAGGGCTTTTGGTGGTGGGGTAGGGTTATGTTTTCTCTTAAAGTGCTATATTACTTTATCATACAATGCGATAATTACAAACTTCCCGGGGATAATGTTTTTAAATAAAGTGACAGGTATTTATGGTGTTGTAGTATATGAAGTTTAAAAGAATATCATTGTAGCCTTTTTTACAAGAAAATTGCGATGAATTGAACAAAACATTCCAATAACCTGGCATTTCCGGCGGATATATTTGGACAGATACTTTTGTGGTAGCTAAACGGAATACCAAGTTTATGTTTCCTAGGAATTTTCGTTTTTTAACATATTTTATTCACACACGCACACACCCATTGATTAAAAACATTTTATTCCGACTTAGGGACATATCTGTATCCGGTTGAAAACTCGAATTTCGAAAAATTGACACGATCGGAAAATACAACTCTTCCAGAGTTAGAGAAGTAAAGATTGAATTTTAGGGGTATTCTGGGGGAACGGTGTCGTTGAGAAAGGTAGAACAATTCATTATATAACTTGAAATTTTGGTAAAATTACTAATTTTAATTGTTTTATTATCTAAAATTGTTATAAATAATAATATTTTAATAAGAGAAGGATTATTGGTGAAGCCGTATTCTGTTATATTTGTACAAAGCCCGTTCTGTGGACCACATGAATGTTATGAGTAAATATCCATATTAATCAACATCATTGCTTGTAGGAAATTTCAGGCTCCTTTTATGTGATATGTTTTTTGGGACATTGACTATATCAGGGATATCATTATTATCATTTTGTGAAATACCGTACGAGATTCAAATACCACCGTCATTCAATAAGTAACGAGATAAAATCGCTGTAGCTCAGAAACGGTTTGTTTAACCAATGCAATAGTGGTTAGTGCATCAAGTTGGCATCCCTGTACTTTGTTTCTCATCAGCTGTTCGAGACAATTTGGTAAGCATAACCATAAATGCATTCAAATTAACAATGGCGAGTCCGCTCGAGCATTGTACCGCGGAAGAACAACGCTTAGTGATTAGATATTTAGTTAGCAGAAGATATCAAAGTGTCTGTGACGAGCAACAAAGTGGTTGAAGTTGCAACTTCCTCCCTCGAATCTCGCATTAACGCATTAATTCAGGACAAAAGGCGTATTTACTGTTGAACTGTTAGCTGAAGAAGTGCACGGGAATGTTGGAACTGTCCATCTGTATCTGCAGTATAAGAAAATTTGCTTCATGACAACGCCTGCCTACACACAGCACATTTAACTCAAGACACATTTCAAAAAGGGGAGTGGGAGATCCTTCCACATACCTCCTACATCCCCGACCTCGCCCCCCATCGGACTTCCATTTGTTTGGACCCCTTAAAGAGGATCTACGTCGGAAACTTGAAAAAGTTAAAAATCAGGTGCAAAAGTGGCTTCGAGATCAACCCATAGAATTTTATGCTAGAAGCAAACACAAATTAGAAAAACGATGGGACAAGTGTATAAGTGTTGCTGGGGACTATGTTGAAAAGTAGCCAAAGTTTTGTATTGAATAAATAAATCGTTTTTGAGCTACAGCGATTTGTCTCGTTACTTATTGAATGGCCGTCATATAACAAGAACAACAATTTAACCAAGTTATTTCCTTAAAGAACAACGCTCAGTGATTAGATTTTTAGTTGTAGAGTGTATCAAAGGTAGTGAAATCCACGAAAGAATGTTGAAAGTGTACGGGAATAATTGTTTGAACCGTTCGAACGTTTACAAATGGGTAGAATAGTTTAAAAGTGGCCGTGTAAGTGTCTGTGACGAGCAACAAAGTGGACGATCGGTTGAGGTTGCCGTTTCCGCGTTAATTCAGGACAACAGGCGTATTACTGTTGAACAGATAGCTGAAGAAGTGCAAGCGAGTGTTGGAGCTGTCCATAACATTATTCAGAATAAGCTGCAGTACAAGAAAATATGGAGATGGGTTCCAAGACAACTTATGGACGCCCACCAAAAAAATGGGGTGGGAGATACTTCCACATCCCTCCTACAGCCCCGACCTCGCTCCATCAGACTTCCATTTGTTTGAACTCCTTAAAGAGGCTCTACATACGCAATCCAATGAAGAAGTTAAAAATCAGATGCAAAAGTAGCTTCGAGATCAACCCAAAGAATTTTATGACAGAGGCATACACAAATATTTGAGGAACGATGGGACAATGTATAAATGTAGCTGGGGATATGTTGAAAAGTAGCCAAAGTTTTGTATTGATTAAATACATCGTTTTTTTCCGCTACAGCGATTTGTCTCGTTACTTATTTGAATGACCATTGTATATACATTTTTCGTAATATTACTCGACAGAGTTGTGAGAGATTCGCAACCGTGATTGCTTGCATATATCTGGCTGCTTCATGGTTGCAAATTGCAAAATAGAGAAAAATCCTAAGCGTTATCAATCATTACGGCCAGCAATCAATCATTGACATGTATAACCGACGTGTGTACAATGGAATAATTTTTTTTTTTTTTAACCTTAAGTGCTATAACAAAAGATTTGCTTCTTAATATTAACGTGATATACACCTTTAATATCCCTTCAAGCTAAAGCAAATTCCTGCTGTGGAGACGAATATTCAAGCTGACAAGCCTCAAGGAGACGTAAACAGATACTTGGCGTGTGTGACGTTATTCAATGTCCACCCACACCTATCTTTTGTCAGCTAGGAAGATAAATAATTCTTCAACATTTTAATTAAGATATATATTACTAATCTTTTGCTTTTTTATTAAGGTAATACAATTTAAAGTTTCTATAAGAGGTTTTTTTTTTAAAAAACATTGTAATGTTTAGAATTTCGTCATTTATAATAATAATGTCTTATTTATAAATAATAAAAAAAAGGACAAAATAAGAAGAAATGACTTTTTTAAAATGAAATAAAACATAGAAATTAATCTATTGTTTATATGCATACGTTACACAAGTAAGGGAATAAATGAAAAAATCAACTATATGTACACTTGGTGGAAAATAAAATTAAATAAATACAAAACCGTGTAAATATACAATCTAAATAAAATAAAAGTAACACCATTGACATAAAAAAAAAAAAAAACTATGACTGAAAATGAAAATATGACTTTCTCATGGTTATAATTGACTAATTTCTGTCCATGAATGGAAGAATCTAAACTTCATAAAATCTACTTTTTTTTTGAGGAAAGTATAACCTTACCCATCCCCAAAAACCTCCCCTAATTGAATTTAATCGACAAATTAAGTCTCTATATGTATGTATGGTTAGTATAACAAGTTTAATGTAATTCTTTGGTGTCCTTGTGGAACAGTTAGATAGTTAGATTGTTAGATAGTTGGATTGTTAGGTAGTTAGATATTTAGATAGTTAGACAGTTACATAATTAGATAGTAAGATTGATAGATAGTTAGATTGTTAGGTAGTTAGATACTTAGATAGTTAGATAGTTACATAGTTAGATAATTAGTTAGTGAGATAGTTAGATAGCTAGATAGTTAGATAATTAGATAACTAGATAGTTTGATTGTTAGATTATTAGATTATTTGTTGTTGCTACTAAAAGCGCAAGGACTTGATTGTGGTGTTGCCCGGGAGACTAGCTTAGTAGAGGTAGAAGAACTTCTCCGTTTATCTTATCCTTCAGCTTGTCTACCTCAACGAACAATAATAACAAACCTCGGGAATGTAGATCACTATTGTCACCAATCTTGAGATGATTGCAGGGAATAACGCTATATGAAGCTAGATCGGATATATATATATGTATATATATAATTTTAATGGTAGCAGGATGTGGCGGTGATTGGTGATGAAATGAAAACTACACGAACCTTAAAACTCATAATTTTTATTTGAACAAATTTTATTTGGTTAAGGAGAGAAGAGTGGTTCAGGGGAGTAGGGTGTCCGAGCGAAGAATGTGGATTATTTGTTGGTTATTGGTTACCATGATGAATGTAGAATGATAGAAATGCTTCATTGTTGTGAATATCGTTTGAATAGTTATATGACTAGTTACACAACTCTTGCTTGTTCTAACGATTGTCAGCTAGTGTGTCTAGCTTGATAAACTTCTCAAGGTTGCAATTGATTTAGTGACTAATGTTTACTTTTTATACTTTATCTGGTAATTGATTCTTGAGCCCCTCAGTTTGGTATGCTTTTATTTAATTTCTCTCTTATAGCTAGCTGTAGATTGTAGATGACAGATTGGAGGTTGAAGTTGAAGCCCATTTGTAAATATATTGTAGTGTGTGTGTGTGAGAGAGAGAGACGGAGGATGTAATTTGTTGGTGACGTGTTTCGGGATGCTTGATGGTGGTGCCTTGATGCAGTAGCTAATGGAACTGTTAGATGCTGTTGCTAATAGATTGTTAGATAGTTTGATAGTTAGTTAGTTAGGTAGTTAGATATTTCGATAGTTAGAAAGTTCGATAATCAGATTGTTAGATAGTTAGACATTTAGATAATTTGATAGATAGTTTGATAGATAGATTGTTAGATAGTTAGGTTATTAGATTGTTAGATAGTTAAATTGTTAGTTAGTTAGTTAGTTAGGTTTAGTTAGATAGTTAGAAGGTTCAGTAGTTACACTTCCGGTGAACCAGTTTTCTTCTTATTTGGCAATTTTGGCATCACATTTCATTGTAATTAATGTTATGAAGATGATAGAATGATATAATAAACTAAAATAACACTTTAGAGGAAAACATAACTGCACCCCTGCCTCAACACTTTTTTTAAATGAATTTTCTCCGAGAAGAATAATGGTGTTTCCAGATATATAATAAATGTAAAAATATCTTCATTCATAATTCTTGATAAAAATTAAATGAGGTGCGTACAGTAATTAACTGCTGAAGTTAAGGTAAATAAATAAGGAAATTAATGATAAATACATATTTTTTTTTTGTTGCAGGTAAGGTGGAATAATGCATTTGGGAAATTTTAAATTGATATTCAAATCTTCAACCTGTGAGTTATTATTGTTTTATTTTTATTAATTATTTGTAAATTTAATGAGATTATTTTTTTTGAATAGTTAACTCTTAGATTTTATACAGATTATCAACATATATATTTTTTTTTTATTGTTATATGTATCTTATTTTAATTTAAAATTCATTCTACCAATTAATTGTAAAGATTATCACTTGTAATGTTGGTTGTTATAGGGAAGTTTGTAGAAATGAAAAACCAGGTATTTCCATGGGTCGATGATAGTTTCTAGATCGACGACATAACATACACTTGAGATTACGTTGAGTAAATTAGATAAATATTTTTTAGATGGACGCACATAGTGAAAACGGCAAATTTCAGGAAATTATTATTATTATGCCGGGTGCCTGATGGCGTGGGACCTAAGCGTAGTGGCTTTTATCCCCCCATGCCCCCCCATATTCCCTTAATTAATCTCCCCCGGTAGCTTACCGGTTAGTCTACAATATCCCAAGATAACCTTAAACTCCAACTCGCACAGGCAATTCTGCGAGAGTGGTGCCCTCCCAAATACGCGAAACCTAGTACCAACGAAACGGGGACACTGACATAAATAGTGTGGTACACCGTTTCCCTGACTCCGTAGTCGCAGTTCTGTCAAATGGGACTACACGTCCTCCCTATGTTAAACAAGTGACTAGACACCCAAGTGTGTCCAGTCACTATCCCCACCAAGGTCCTCAGACCTGTCCTACTGAGGGACAGGAGATACTCCGAAACTCCCTGCTTAATTCCTTTTATAAATCTTTTAGCTTGGAGGCACCCTTGCGTGTCCCCTCAGCATTTCTCCAAGACTCTCATCTCCCAAAGTCTAATCTGTTTGTCGCGAAACTTCTTTGTGACGGCAAGGGCTGGTTCAGGACCACAAAATGGTAATGATGATCCCTCCCTAGCCAACTGATCTGCCTTCTCATTGCCCTCTATTCCCGCATGTCCGGGTATCCAATAGAGACGGACCTTACCCCTCCGAGCTAAAGCATTAAGCCTTCTCCTACATTCTCCCACTAGTTTCGAACTCCACCATGGCTTACTCAAAGCCCTCAGTGCGGCCTGACTATCAGAGAAAATCCGTACCTCTTTGATCTCTCCCTGCCACTCCCCCACAAGGTGGCAGCATTCAATAATGCCCACCACCTCTGACTGGAAGACAGTGCCAAACCACCCAAGGCCACCGAACTCCCTCTATCCAGCTCCTGCAACCATGCTCCCGCTCCTGACGGGCCAGTCGCCTCCAGCCTAGAGCCATCTGAATAACAGCGAATAATGCCGTTACCCGGCAATTTCGGGAAAGATTTCTTAAGTCAAAAGAAGAAATTACAAGACCTAGATTAGACTTGCCCGAAAATGCTTTAGAAAAGAATTATATTAAAATAACGGATAAAATAATTTTTATTTATTTATTTATTCATACATTTAACTAGCCATAAAAGTAAGCAAATGGAGATTTCTTCTGAGACTCTGTATAGTGTTTCTTTATACATAATGTCCCCTTCAAATAGTCATATCAGTTGTGAGCTTTGTTTTAGAAAACCATGACTATGTATTACGATATGTTAGTAATTTTAACTCTTTATTGAAAACAAAAAACAGCGAACATCTTGTAAAGTTACACGTTTTTTATGTGAAATCGAAGGGGAAGATGTTTTTGATCAGCATATTGCCCGGCGTTGGTTTTCAAAAATTTACTAGTGGTGATACGACATTAGAAATAAATGTCGGGGTTCAGGATGGCCATCATGTGATTTTATGGGAAACCTGTGGAGTCAAATCTGACCCCCTAAGTATTCGTGCATTTACTGCAAGAACTGGCGGTGTTTAATGAAATTGTTAGCCGCCATGACTACTCTATAGGGAAAGGTAAAAAGAAGATGTAGGATAGGGCCGCATGAAATTGCACTCAACAGCCCACCAGGAGAATTTCTTAAAAAAAAAAAAATTCTGAAATGCGCTTTTACAAAAGAATAATGACATGTGATGATGAGAAGTGGATTTACTGACGAAATCCTGAAACAGATATCACGGTCAAACAGTATTTTCAGTTGATGCAAATGGGCTATTTGTGAAAAAAATCTATATTGTACGTTTTCTGAAACCATGAAAGAGTAATTCATAACGAATTTGTTACCGATGTACTTTCCATGAATTCCGATCTTTACTGCTAACAACTAGGTAGATAACTAGATTCAATGTACAAAA
>JAAEAF010000048.1:0-22142 GCA_011037195.1 Triatoma infestans
TTTTTTTTCTGTCTTGGTTTGTCTTATCATCAAATCTGTATTAAATTTACACTTCTTTTTTGTACTTACTCTTTTTCTCTTTTTACTTTCTCTTAGTCCTTGTAATTTTTTTTTTTAATTTCAGCATTCTATTTAATTTTTACTTTTCTTTGTAGTTTTTAATTATTTAAGTTTGTATTATTTGTTATAATATTTTTATTCATTTAGAAAAGTAAAAATGTTTGGAAGAAAAAACAAACTTAGTAAAGTATTGAACATTACTACCGATATTAATAAACGGGCGCCAAGTGAAATAATATCTTAGCCAGAATAATGGCAAATTTGGAATCCTCAAAAACACTCAGTGCACGGGTAATGCGATAATGACTCTTTGTACATCGACCATAATTAATATCGAAGCCTAGAATAATGATGTTATCGACAAAGTTTTAATTTCCGGAAATGATTTTACATATGGAATCAGTAATCAATCTTTTCGCTTTAGCACCAAACCTACCCTATTTATGTGTTGATGAGGTTTTATTTGTTATATACAAAACAGCCATCATTTCTGCAGTTTTAATTATTCTTTGTTATTTCAATTTTTTATATACAAAGTAGCCATCATTTCTGGAGTTTTAATTATTATTTGTTATTTCATCCAGTATTGCATTGACTATAAAAACCGATGTTTTTGTTTAAGGTAACTTTATTTTAATAATTTAAACACATTCTGTATTTCATTAATAATGTTTATTGTTAATTGGTATTCAAAATAAAACTTTTTGTTTAAGGATCAATCGGTCTATAGTTATTAAGGAAACCAAACATCCCACATTATAAATTATTTAATATTGTACATGAAATTATTAATAAAAATGTAATTAAATAAAATAGTGTTAATATTGTTACTTTATATGTAGGAAACTATAAGTATGACCGATTGAATTCTTTAAAAACAGCTCGGATAATTTTTTACTGAGATTACTTGATTTACTTAATTATATTTTTGATACAGCTACGGTCCCTCCAAGCTTTTCTAAATCTATAATTTTCCCGCTATATAAAAAAGGAGATGTTAATAATGTCGGTAATTATAGGGGAATTTCCTTCTCAGATAGTATTTCAAAGTTATTTAGCGGCTTATTGTTGAAGCGATTAGATACATTTATTAATGATAAAGGAATATTAATAGAGTATCAGTCTGGCTTTCGAAAGGGCTATTCTACGGCTGATAACGTGTTCAACCTTGTAAATATAATTAAATTAAAGACTTACGATAAAAAAGGAAAACTTTTCTGTTTTTTTGTTGACTACAAGGCGGCATTTGACTCACCAATCAGGAATCATCTTTATTATAAACTTTATTCTATAGGCGTCTCTACAAAATTTATTCGAGTTTTGCAGGGGTTATACACAAATACAGTAGCAAGTGTCTGGACGACAAACGGAGTCACTGAGAGCTTCATTACGCAAACTGGATTGAAACAGGGATGTGTGATTTCGCCTCTCTTATTCTCAGTTTTTGTGAATGATATTCATGAGGTTCTGGAGGGCGGAATATGAGTTGCAGGAGTAAATATACGCTGCCTTATGTATGCGGATCATCCATCCATACTGCAGGCAGTGATTAATAGAATGAGCGCCTATTGTGATCAGTGGAATTTGACATTGAATTTAGACAAGTCTAAAATAATAGTATTTAAGAATGGAGGTAGACATGCAAAGAATGAGCGGTGGTTTTTTAAAGGGAAAAGGATTGAAAATGTCAGTACATATAAGTATTTAGGCATGCACATGACCCCAAAATTATCTTTCAGCCGTCATTTTCGGGAGAAGTTATCTGTAGCTAAATTTGCTTTGAATGTGAGTTATGCTAGTCTGAAAAGTAAAGATGTTCCTATCTCCACTAAATATGAGGTATTTCAAGCGGTGGCCAGAGCGATTATATGCTACGGTGTGCAAATCTGGGGCTTCATGCGGTATGATTCGGTAGAACAGTTATATACCTTTTTTGTAAAAAAAATATTTTTATTGCCTAGAAATACTCCGCATTACGTAATTTATTTAGAAACTGGAGCTGAAACTATATTCTTGTTTACATTGAGGCTCTTTTTGAAATATATTAAGAGCGACTATCGTTACCGGATAATAGGCTGCCATGTATGCTTGCGAAAGAAATTATAAAAAGAAAAATTTATTGGTATGATGTCTGTTCTTTTCTTTTTAATAAATATAGTTATAGTTTTGATGAGTTTCTTGTAGGAAAGAAGGGCGTGGATTCTTTGGAGGGACTGTTTGAGCGGATAAAACAAGCGTTTAGAGAAGATTGTATAGAGAAAGCTCAGTCATCTCTTTTCATTGTCTTTAAAGATTTGAGGTTATGTTTGGATAACCATTATATGACTGATGACAATAATACTTATTTAATAAGTAATATATTTAGAGCGAGAGGGCAGCTTCTTAAGTTAAATTACACTGTAGTTCGTACGGAAGCACAACATTACTGTTCAATGTGTAATATGAGGGCAAAAGAGGATGTGATTCATTTTATAGCTGTTTGTCCAATTCTGAGGGAATTTAGAGTCAGGTGTTTTGGCAAAGGGCAATTAAGTACAACAGAATTGATGGATTATTTAAATGGAAAAGATCGGTCGGTATTAGATAGATTTATTCGCTCAGCTGGTAAATGCAGAAAGATGCTGATTGAGCAATTTAATGATTAAGTACTTTTTTTGTAGTAAATAAAGGGAATTACTAGTTTGTGTTGAGTGTCAATTTGTAAACAGAAAGAATTTTTGCTTTTATTGATATTATTCCAATTGTTTATTATGTTTATTATTATTTATATATGTTTATTAATGCGTGTAGATAGTTTTGTATTTTCGCTACAAGGATCTGTATTTATTTATTTATTTTGCTTTATTTTATTTTACCTTTTTATCTGTTTAAAAATCTTAAAGAGCAACTCTGCCGATGGCCTATGACCATGCATATTGTTTTCTTCTGTATTTTTTTAATGATGTAAAATTGTAATAATTTATCATTAATAAACAATTTATTATTATTATTATTATTATAAGTATGAAATTATAACAAATTTGTTTCAGCGCTTTACACAATGTACAGTATACAGCAGAGTTGGGCAAAAAGTAATTTCAATTATAATTACGATTACTTACCAATCACTCTAATTTGAAATTGCAGAAAAATAATTACAATTACATATAATTGTAATTGCAATTACTTTATGAATCACTGTAATGTAATTGTGGTACACAATTACAATTACTGGTTGAGCCAAAGTAATTCAATTACCAATACAATTACATGTAATTGTACTTCTGCAATTCCAAGTAATTGTAATTGGTAATTGCAATCATTAACGCCGAAATGACACTAAAAAAAGTAATTAGATATTAGTCAACGGTAAAAAAAAGAAAGGAAAAAAGTCATATGTTAGGAAATATTTTTTATTTATTAAATTCTGACTCACAAGAAATAAATTTACTTACATTAACAATGGAATTTCTACTGAGATATATTTATTGTTAAATACTTCTTTCAAGAGATTATTGAGTGGAAATGTGGCAGAGTCTTCTTTTGTTTAATTACTCAATTTTTTTTGTATTTGTATTTGTAATTCTATTACTGCAATTACAAGTACATGTAATTGTAATTGAATTACTGGTAATTGTAATTGTAAATACAATTACATAGCTACAAGCAGTAATTGTAATTAAGAGCCTCAATTACAATAATTGAAAGAAGTAATTGCAATTACTTAAAACGATTACAGTAATTCCAATTGGATATTACAATTACTTCAGTGTAATTGTTCTTTGGAACCAGTTATTTTTATATTTTGGACCATTCAGCTGTTTTCCTATTGAAAGCATGCTCCAATTTTACTCATGTAATGAAGGTGTAATTAAATACTCATGTAAATAATTACTGCCCAACTCTGGTATACAGTATGCAACCGAAGAAAGACAGTTAATTTTTTTTCAGAATAGAATAACAGCAGCTTTATTAATTTTTTGTTTTTCGGTTGGGAGGGGGTTCTATATTAATATGAAACATATTCGTGATATTGCCCAGTAATTTACTAAAGTTTGTTAAATGTTTAATTAAAGCGACATAATTTATAGGATGGGGGTAAATTTAATTTTATGATAAATCTAGTTAAATTAAACTGTAGAACAGGCAGGAAAGCCTGTGGGTTTTGCACATATATAACAGCTTTGGGATTATCTTTCGCTGGCTTTTAATAAATAATATTTCGTTTTCACAAAAAAAATTTACAAGGGGAGGATAAAAGGAAGGTATTTATAGTAAACAGTGTTACAACTAATTACCAAACAGGATTAATCAATATGTGTTTTGCAAAGTATTTACTGTATTAGGCAAA
Organism: Triatoma infestans; assembly: GCA_011037195.1. Taxonomy (NCBI): domain Eukaryota; kingdom Metazoa; phylum Arthropoda; class Insecta; order Hemiptera; family Reduviidae; genus Triatoma; species Triatoma infestans. Next base: position 4,391 of record JAAEAF010000048.1, read on the forward strand.
TATATGGAAGTATAAATGAAAAAAAAGGAATATGAATTCATGGCCAAGAAAACGCTTTTGGAGGTGAGCGGCGATGAAGTAGGAAAGTATAATGAAAGAGAGAATCAGGAAAGGATAGGTTCGAAGCGAGCAATCTGCAAAGAAAAATCGTCCTTGAAGCTATTGAGAAAAGAAAATTGATCAGTTACAATCTTATCCAGCAATTCAGTAACACCTTCCGACATAAAAGAACAAAGGATGGTTTCAATTAAACAAGAAGTCTGACGAGAACACAGTCAATATTGAAGATTTTTATTTTTTTATTTAAGAGGATAGTGCACGCAACCTGAAAGATCTATTGGGTTTCCGGAGTTTCCTCAGTGTACCGCAGGTTTACGGACAGTGTTCTCTCGTAACATATAACAATCACCTATACTATGATTCTACAATATTGTAGAATCATAGTAAGCTCTTGAATACTTGACTGGCTGTATATTATTTGGTAACTTATTTAGACCATAAAGAAAATAGATAACCGCAAATGCAACTTTACAGAAGCTCTTTTGCAATTTTCCCCAGAATTTTATGCATGTTTAATCTCTTGACGCCTTTTTGTCCCCCAATGTATACTTTTTGTAACACATATGTCACTTTCGGCCGTTTTCGTAATTACGATAACTTCCGATTGTAATTCTCCGTATTACCTACAATCAGTTAGTTCTGCGTTAGTTCTCAGTTCGTTCTCTGCTGGTTTTGTACTTATTCTGTTGTACCCTCGCTCGTACGCGCACGGAAGTGCTCTACATTTTCCACGTACTACCCCGCATATTGAGTGTTTCGTTTTCTCTCTGTTTGTTTGCCGCAAGTATACGAGCGTCTCGTTTCTCACCTCTTTCGTTACACCGCATTTTCACGGGTACACAGTTTTCCGCTATTCTCGTTACACCGCATGTTCCCTGCTTGAGTAGAGAACATCATACAAAGGAATCTACTTATGCCTAATTGGCCTTCAATCTGCTCGCCTTTTAGACTGGAGTACACCATCTACGTTCACAAAGGTATCTGGGGCCAGGGGAGTGGGGGAGTCGACTCTCTTTTCCTTTTGGGATCCCTTTCCTTGGGGCGTTGCTACGCCGGTGTCCACATCTTACAAGGTAAGCGTTCTATTATTCATTATTATTGAAATTACTATTCTCTGTTTCCCCGCATTAAGAACTACACCTCAAATACAGTCCACTTACCGCATTTGTTTGACAAGATCAGACAAATTTTTGGTCCTCCTGGCCGAATGAAAAAACAAATTTTGATCCTATTCAAATTCAAAATAATAAAAATAACAAATTTTGATCTAACACGTGTCCAATTCGTGAAAATAGTAACTTTCGCTTTTCAAATCGGTGAATTTATTTCTAAATTAAAATCCATAATTATTTCTAATATACTTTAACGAGTCGGATTCATAAAAATAATAATTTTTCTCTTGTTAAATCAATTAATTCATCTCAAAAAATTAAAAAAATCGTAACATCTTCCAACAAAATTGTGCATGTTCAGAGCATGTCTGTATAATCATAACATTCGAAGTTAAAATTGTACATATCTATAGTTTTCAAGTTGGCCTCAAGTATAAAGTTCAATTTCAAAAAACAGCCTTTAAAAGTTCTTGTTGCTAGGCGAATTCCCGCCGTGTATCGCAGTGTTACGTATAACCCCGCTAGAGCGCTGTTACTCACTTCCCACAGCTGGCTTGTAACCTCATGTAACCTGCCTTGTTTACATTCCCATTGTTATTGTTTACGTTTGCCTGCCAACGTATGTCATTAAAGTAAGCCTTTTAATTCTTCAATTCAATTCAATCGCTTATTCATTTTTTCTTTTCTCAGTATTAATTATTATTAATTAAATTCGATACAATTAAAGAATTTTACGAATCATAAATTATTTTATGTGCAGTTAAACTGTTTCATTTATGTGTATCTCTACAACTCAGTTGTTTCATTTCGATTAAAATATTTTATATTCCGCTTCCTTCATATCCTGTGTTCACCTCGCTCTGTTGTCCACGAATACGGAACCATGCCTAACACTGAGGCCAAAGCACAACCGGGTTCTGATCCTGGGTACGCCAAGTTGCTCATGACCAGTCGCCGTTTGCTTGCCGACCGCGATGAAGTATTTTCAAATCTCACCGCTATTCATGACAGAGTAACAACTTTACAGTTACCTCAGTTAGCTACCCTTCAGGCGTATGTATCGAGAGCAGAAAAACTCAATGAAAAGTTTGAAATCATACAAAGTAAAATGAAAGATATTAATTTCTTACTCGAAACTAGCGATCAGCTTGAAATAAACCAGGTTAGCAATTCATTCACGGACTTAATTGTACATATTGAGTCACGGTATTTACTCTTAAAGAAGCAGGAGCCACCTCCTCCTTCTACCGCAGATACACATATTAGTACCTCGCCTCACCCTATTTTCAATCCGCTGCCTCGAATACCCATTCCTCAGTTCGCTGGGAATATTGATCAGTGGCCTGAATTCCACAGTACTTATAAGTCGCGGGTTCACGACGTTAAAGAATTATCTCAGTGTACGAACTTTACCACAGTCACTTGTTGAGGCCGCGGCACTAACAGTAGAGCTCTGCGTTATGTACTGGGCCTTTCCTTTCACGGAAACATTTTATCCGCGGTACTACAACACGCACGCGTGGGGCCGGACGTATACCCTGTCGCAACATTGCCGCTATGTATTTATCAAAGATAACTAGTTTCAAGAGAAGTTCTTCTCCTTCGTTAAATAATCTCAGGTCATTTTTGAATGTTCACCAAAACTCTGTCAGTGCCCTTAAGGCTTCAAATTTGTCAGATTTATGCGACTTCCTGCTGTTTTCGATTTCGCTTCAAAATTTAGATCCCGTAACAGCTCGTAAATTCGAAGACAGGATTGCCACATCTGGTATTCCTACCTATCAACAACTTATAGATTTTGTAGTTTCTCAGGAACAAATATTGGAACTGTCGCCCGGTATTTCATTCAACACTCATGGCCCTACAGCTGTCAAGGAATTCAAATCGAATTCTAAGCAAATATTTATGTTGAATTCTTCATCTTCACTCAGAAAACCAATGTCAAAAGTACAGCGCTCCAGATCATCCGCTCAAATCTGTGTGTATTGTAAATCCGCTCACTCGGTGTTTTCTTGTCCCCAATTTGCCGCTCTCACCATAGATCGAAGATATGACTTTATACGCCAACAAAAAAAATGTTTTAATTGTTTCGGTTCACATGTCCGGCGATACTGCAAATCTAAATCGGTTTGCCGCTTATGTAATTCCAACAGCCATCACACTCTGTTGCATCCACAGGTTATCCGTGATTCACCTATCTCGCAGTCAGTCAATAACGATTCACCTCAAGTTAATTCTGTTTCTACCGCAGATTCTAATGTTCCTGAACAAACTTGTTTATTCAATTCATCAAACCCCCATATTCCAATGGTGTTACTAGGTACCTTAACCGCCACTATAATGGACTCAATGGGACAGAGTCGTACTATTCGCGCCATTATTGACCCGGGATCACAAGTATCGGTAGTCACACAATCTTGCGTACATGCATTAGGTTTGTTTGTGAATCGTCTACGAACTCAAGTGTCATGTGTGGGTAATACACGTACTTCCGCTACGGGCATCACCGGCCTAACGCTACACTCTCGTGTTTCCGACTTCAAATTGTCATTCCAAGCATTGGTTATGCCTTCTATTACGCCGTTGCTACCCGCTAAACAGATTTCTTCTGACGTCATGTCTCGTTTCAGGCACTTAGCATTGGCCAATCCTACATTCGACACTCCTTCTCCTATTGATGTTTTACTTGGCGCAGACGTGTTTCCGCAACTGCTTTTGCAAAATTCTTACGGCACCGATACTACTACTCCTTCCGCAATCTCAACCCAATTTGGATGGGTTATACTTGGACCTCTTGAAAATGATGAAACTTTCGTAGACCCCATTTCGCTTCATATGTCGTGCGATATATCCGCTCAACTGCAAAACTTTTGGGCTATCGAAGAAATCCCCACTTCATACATATCTAACCCAGATGATGATAGAGTGGAGGAGCATTTTTCTACGACGTACACTCGCAATTCTGATGGGCGTTATGTCGTTTCACTGCCTTTTAAGACCGAAGCCTCTACACTTGCAGTTAACGCTTACTCGCCGATCCATTCACTCAATCGTCTCGAAAATAAACTCAATAAAATTCCGTCTCAGTTCAGTGCTTATAATGAATTTATGCGCGAATATCTAAGCCTGCAGCATATGTCGAACGCTATCACCTCCGCGAAATATATAATTCCTCATCACGTGGTATGGAAAACTCAGAAAGACTCGTGTAAAATCAGAGTGGTTTTTAACGCATCCGCTAAAGATGTCAACAACATTTCTCTTAACGATTGCCTAATGTCAGGGCCCAAACTTCAACGGGATATTCATGCCATTTTATTATCATTTCGTTTGCATGCCGTGGCGTTGTGCGCCGATATTGAGAAAATGTATCGCCAAATATTGGTGCGTCCGGAGGATCGCGTGCACCAACACATTGTTTGTCGTACTGGCTCCAACGCGACCATTCAAGAAATGGAGCTCAACACTGTAACATACGGTTTAACTCCTTCTGCCTTTCTGGCTCAGCGTGTTCTCATTCAACTCGCTCATGATGAGGGTGAACGATTTCCTCTTGCCTCTCAGGCGCTCCAGCATTGCACATATGTCGATGATATCATCACCGGTGCCCCTAATATTGATGCCGCACAGACACTTCGCCGTCAACTCATTGAATTACTAAATAAAGGTGGATTCACCTTGAAAAAAATGGTCATCAAACCACTCAGACCTCTTCAATGAATGGCAGCATGATCCGCATTGTTCTGCGATACGATTTCACGCTGATGATATTTCAATTAAAATTCTGGGAATCCTGTGGGATCCATTATCTGACACGTTTCGTTTTTCTGTTTCGCCATTCGAAGGTGACTCTCCAAAAGAAATCTACTTTCATACATTGTTCGTATTTTCGATCCTCTAGGTTTTTTAGCTCCCATTACGTCCACGTTAAAAATTCTGCTGCAACAGTTATGGATCGCAAATCTAGATTGGGATACCCGTTACCTATTCACTTAAATTCAACCGCTAATAAGCTTCTCGAACAACTACCTATTCTATCACGATTTAGCATTCCCCGCTACATATCACATTCAAGTCCCTCAATCGTAGACATTGCTGGGTTCTGCGATGCTTCCGCACAGGCCTATGCCGCTGTTTTGTATATTGTATTTCGTGATAACGCCCTCGTTACGCCTACGTTATGGATTGCTAAATCCCGTGTAGCTCCATTAAAGCCGCTCACGATTCCTAGACTCGAGTTGTGCGCTGCTTTACTTTTAACTCGTTTATATGCTTCGCTCGATTTTTCTCTTTTCGCTCGTGCTCCTCCAAGGATACATTTCTTCTCCGACTCGCGCGACTGGCTGCCCACACCTCCTCACTTGTTAAACACCTTTGTTTCAAACCGAGTAGTTACTATTCGCGAGCTTGCTTCACAAGCCCAGTGGGCTCATGTACCCACCTCCGACAATCCAGCTGATTTAGCCACCAGAGCTATATTGCCGTGTAACTTCATTAACGATGACAAAATGCGATTTTGGCTTCGTGGCCCTGCCTTCTTAAATTCTGCTGTTGATGATTGGCCTGCCCCGTTTGACAGTGCCCAACTTAATCATACTCTTGTGTCACCCGCTGAACCGCAGTGTTTAATTTCTGTAAATTCGTCAAACTCTGATTTAACAGACTACATTCAAAACTTTTCTTCATTGGTTAAACTCAAATGTGTTTTCGCCTGGATAACCCGCTTTATTAATAACGCTCGAGCTGCTAAATTTAAATCTGATTTGTTTCAAGGACCGTTGTCCGCGTCAGAGCTGACTCAGGCTGAGTTAACGTTAGTGCGAATCACTCAGCGTCGGTATTTTCCCCAGCTCACCAGAGACTTGAATTCTAACGCTGCCATAGCCATTCCTTACTCCAAATTGTCGCCTTTTTTGGATTCAACCGGTCTCATCAGGGTGGGCGGGAGACTGACCCTCTCTAAGTTGAGTTTTCATTCAAAGCACCCCCTACTGTTGCCAAAGGTGGCGCATCTATCTCGACTTATATGTGTTCATTTTCATGTTATGTATTTACATGTGGGCCCTAACACTGTGTTACCCGCTATTCGTTCGCAATTTTGGATTCTTTCTCTTCGTAGTCTTCTTCGTCAATGCATACACAGCTGCATTACGTGTCACCGTTTTAGGGCTCAGACTTATCAACCCTTAATGGCGCCGCTTCCGGCACACCGCGTCGAATTTATACGACCGTTCGCTCATGTTGGAGTGGATTTCGCTGGTCCGTTTTCCACTCGCACCTCAACACTTCGCAAATACCAACTAACTAAGGGTTATCTATGTTTATTCGTATGTTCCGCTTCCAAAGCCCTTCATTTGGAGTTTGCCTCGGATCTCTCCACGAAGTGTTTTTTAGCAGCACTTGACCGATTTGTCGCCCGCCGAGGATTGCCCAACACTATTTATTCAGACTGTGGTCGCAATTTCGTCGGTGCTTCCAGGGAGTTGCGTAATGCATCGGAGTTTCTTCGAAGCTCTTCCGCATCAATTCATGAACATCTATCTGCCAGATCGGTGAACTGGGTGTTCAATCCGCCTTATGCACCTCATTTCGGTGGCTTATGGGAGGCTGGGGTGAAGTCTGTGAAAACCTTGTTGACGCGCCTTGTTGGGGATCGACCCTGTACGGCGGAGGAATACTTCACTCTCTTCGCACGCATCGAGGCGGTATTGAATAGCCGTCCGCTTATTCCTATTTCTGTGGATCCGCATGAATCGAGTGGCTATCTAACCCCAGGACATTTTCTGATTGGCTCTCCGCTATTGTCTCTGCCGGAACTTCCGGTACCCGCGTCCGCATCGATTCCCCATCGTTTGTGCTATTTGCAACATATTTTGCGGGTTTTCTGGAAGCGTTGGACCCGCGAATATCTTAATTCTGCTATTCAACGCCACAAGTGGAATCGTCCTTCCACTCCAGTCAACGTGGGCGACGTGGTGTATATCAAATCTGCCAACACCTCTCCGCTTTCGTGGCCATTGGGGCGCATCCTTAACCTCTTCCCTGGACCCGATCGTATCTCCCGCGTCGCCTCCATTCGCACCCGTGACGGCGTTGTCACTCGTCCGGTGCGCAGTCTCATTCCTCTTCCTATCCAGGGCTGAGTACAACTCACCCCACTATCCCTATCTCCCTGCTTTCCCTGATTCCTTATACCCTATCCTTCCTTGAATTTTCCCATTATGGTACCCTCAGTAAAATCTTAACGATTTTAGGTGGGCGGTATGTTTAATCTCTTGACGCCTTTTTGTCCCCCAATGTATACTTTTTGTAACACATATGTCACTTTCGGCCGTTTTCGTAATTACGATAATTTCCGATCGTTCATTTGTTCAGCTTCACCTCCAATCAGTTTGTTCTCAGTTCGTTCTCTGCTAGTTCTGTACTTATTCTGTTGTACCCTCGCTCGTACGCGCACGGAAGTGCTCTACATTTTCCACGTGCTACCCCGCATATTGAGTGTTTCGTTTTCTCTCTGTTTGTTTGCCGCAAGTATACGAGCGTCTCGTTTCTCACCTCTTTCGTTACACCGCATTTTCACGGGTACACAGTTTTCCGCTATTCTCGTTACACCGCATGTGCCCTGCTTGAGTACAGAACATCATACAAAGGAATCTACTTATGCCTACTTGGCCTTCAATCTGCTCGCCTTTTAGACTGGAGGACACCATCTACGTTCACAAAGGTATCTGGGGCCAGGGGAGTGGGGGAGTCGACTCTCTTTTCCTTTTGGGATCCCTTTCCTTGGGGCGTTGCTACGACGGTGTCCACATCTTACAAGGTAAGCGTTCTATTATTCATTATTATTGAAATTACTATTCTCTGTTTCCCCGCATTAAGAACTACACCTCAAATACAGTCCACTTACCGCATTTGTTTGACACGAATCGAGACATACTCTATAGATTTTTCAGTTTTTCTCACTTCTTTTCTTCTCTTTAAACACTGTTTTTCTTTAAGCGTTGAACATATAAAGCTCTACAGTTTATATTTGGATACACTTTTCTAGAAATATTAATTTTATAGCCATTTCAGGGACAATATAGTATTAGACCATCATCCTACAATAGGCCTTTATTATTATGATTTTTCTTTGTACGGTTCCATCATCTCGTTTTTGAGAATAAATTAATGAATTCAAAAAAATAGAGTGTTTCAAGAAAATTTAAGATTTAGAATTGTGAGAACTGCAACAATATAAAGTTATGTAAAGTATTTTGGATTAGATTTTTGCAAGTAAAATTGTAAATTTTAATAATACAAACAAAAAAACCGAGTGCTGGGTGAAAACTTAAAAGACATACTAACCCTAAGTATACTGCAATTATTAAATTAGTTTTACCAATAAATGTATTCTAAACTTCTGATTATTTTTGTGCAGATAATACTATCCAGTCCAGACGCATTGCAGAAAGATGAAACGGTATACGATCGTATAGGTTTGATAGGAAATGGTCTATTCGTCAGAAATGGTAAATAATGTAATATATTCATGTGATTATTTTTATTTTAAATTTACTACAGTAGAGGGGAAGTGGCGGTTTGCAGCATCAATTTCGACGAGTACCTAAGCCACGCCTACTTGAAGCGTACGGCGATTGAAAATCCAAGTCTAGAACCCCAAAGATCAAGCACAATTCTTTATAATTCCAAATCGCCATCTCCGTTTACCTGTTTAATATAAATAAATAATGTATTAATATAATAACAGGAAATAACAAACTAATGCAAAATTACAAATTAAGCCACTTACAATAAGATCCTATGAGAATTCAAGTATGCCATATCTCCCAATCATAATGCACATAAAGATCCTTAATACTTTTTCTCTACTAGAGATTCCTAGAGATTATCCCCTTTTAATCAAAATTGCCATTCATGTTTTCCATTTTTATTCATTTTCTTTGGCCAATCGTTCTTGCTTCGTTTTATAAGTTGAGTTTATTTAAGGCAGTCAAAGCCAAATTCAAACAAAAACTAAATCCTTGTCAGTCACATAAACTCTAAACTCCTAATCTAGTAAAATGAACTACTCTTATACTGATAGCTCCAACATCCACATAAAGGAACAACAAATTCTCTTGGGTTTGATAATATCCCATCCCGTTCTAACTATTACCCGTATATTCTTTTTTATATTAAATCTATGTGAACCTCGTATTTTAAAAGATCCAGCCAACCCATTAGTGACGCCTCTACAAATTCGACATGAATGATATTTTTTTATTTGCTTTATTATCCTCTGATCAATTCTGAATAAACTTGGAGGAGTAATCGCCATAGTTTCTTCAGTTGCAATAATAAGGACTGCGGAAATAGTTGAGGTTATGCCATTTTTCTTGGACTAGCTATCCCTCAAAGGATAACTCTAGATCACGACCCTATTTACAGACAACCTTCCAGACGATATATCTTATGTTGTTATCCATCAACGCCAGATCTGATATACTTCAAGACTAAGAGAGCTATGATACCTTTGAGCAAAGGAAGAATGATTTATATGGATGACTGCCAAGTTCTGCCGAAAGAGGTGTGTACTGGTCATAAAGCAGTTAGCAGGTGCAATGAGTTTCGCTAGCTTATCCCGCTGTCTTTCGAGGAGTGAGTCTTTGGCAAACGAGTTTGTGAGGAGTGAAACTTCTGAGGAGTGGAGAGTGAGTAGGGCCATGATCCTACCTAATTAGCAACTTAGAGGAATCAATTAGAAGAAGAATGACGACTACGATCTAGTTTGAATAGCTACTCAATGCCAAAGAGCAATCAAAGAGGGCTCAGCAGATCATCGACGAGTGGACTAACCACTGAAGACTTTGAGGAAGAGGAAATTCTCTGAGCTTAGCAGTTTCGTCATTGGAAAAGCACTAACCGCCGTATCCAAGGTCAGAATAGGGGAAGAAGCACTTATCATCCTGCCGAGATACCTCAAGCGATCTAGGTTCCAACTGGCGAAGGCTGCAGATGCGGACGACTAAGAGCAAAGTAAAACTCATGGAACTTTCTTTGTGAAAAACGAAACAATGTTGGTTGAGATAGTGTGAAAATAAGTATGAAACATTTAGAAATAGTGAAAAATAAGTTGTGAATATATAAACTTGTGCAATGAAATACTTAGAGAAATTAGGGCACTGTTGAGTTGACATGACCGCGTTGTCATTGCAGCGTAGCGATTGTATTCATTCTGGTGCGTTTCGCGGCGAGTGAAGATTGATCCTGAATCTGTGGCTAATCTGCGATAGGTTCTAGCCCAGTAAAGTAGCTAAGGAAAGATATGTACTTGTTATGCCAGAATCGGCTCAGCAGTTGGTCAGGAGTAGGTAGTAGGGTGAGAATTATTCAAGTGGGGATTCCTAATATAGTTTAAATAGGTATACAAACATGTACTTTTGTCTATTAACTTGTAATAATTGTACTAGTCAATCAGTGAAATATAATTTAGTAATAAATCTATGAATTCTGAGTATGACCTGCTTTGGGTTCTTAGGCCAAATATTTGGCTTACACCGACAAAATCATATTCTATTTACATTGAGAATAATAAAATTTAGATAGCTCGCTATGATGCAAGAACACTCAACCCACGGCGGAATAGACTACGGGCATCAATGAACACAGAAGTTAACACATCATAAATAATTAATCGCTTTGTAATATTTCTGATTCAGGTAGAGAATGGCAAGAATTGCGTAAACCGTTGGATAAATTGCTTACTAAAAAAATGATCGACTCAAATATAGGCATGTTCCATGAGAAATCATTGAAACTGTTGAAAATATTAAATAAATATGCTAATACAAGAAACGAATTCAATTTGGGACTTTACTTCCCAAATCTTACGATTGATTTTTTATGTGGTAAGTATGAAAATCATTGATAAAAATAAATTTATTTGTAAGAATTATCTTTTATATATATATCTACATATATAAATTTTCTTGTTCTGTTTATGCTTGACACAATTTATAGATCTCTAATTATTGCTTGACACTAGATATAACTTTTCTTTACACGCTCAGAGAACCTGGAAACATGTCTGAATGCTGAAAACTTACGAAAATCTGACACAATGCTTTGAAAGCAATGTTTTTAGCAATTGGTGTTTGTGATTATTTGTAAATCTCTGATAGTCTGATTTAGACAAAACGTTGTATTTATTAATGACCCTTGTCTGGGCGTAAACCAGATACTCTATGTGAAAATAAACGCGGTTGCAACACTCGACGGGATGAGACGAGTTTGTGGCAGAAGTAGAGTTTCAATGAAAGTAAGCAATGGAGGTGAAAAAACTTACTTCGTCGCGAGCGTGATGGTACCCTCGGTGGAAGCTGATAATTGTTCCAGTTGAAGAGAGAGGGGGAAGAGGAGCGAGCATGTCGAGAAGAGATAATGGGAGAGGAGGAGAAATGTATACAAGTAGCGAAAGCGATATGGAGGTATGGCTATGTGGAGTGTGTTTATGTGGATGTCAGGAAAGAGATGTGATAAGGAATGAAAAGCATATGAAGAGCTGAATGGAAAAAAGCGAAGAATGGTTTGAATGAGGCTGATCACTTTCTATCACTTAACGTTCTGAACGGAAGGTTAATGTGTCACACTTGACCGGTGAGGAGCACTGACGAAAAAACCTGATGCACTGAAGAGGTGCGACTACTAAACTTAGAAAAGTTCTCTGGTCAGAATTTAGTTAGCAAATGAAATAATTTTATAAAGGGATAGAGGATATTTGAAGGATGTGGGAAAATAGAAAGGGGGCAAACTCCGCGATATAAAGGCGCCAACATTTCCACCATCGAAAGAGACAGAGGGAGAAAGTGCAGGGAAACGTGGGAACCAGGCCGGCAATGTTGAAAAAGAAATAACATTTTGGAATACAAACTCGGTTAACAGAGTTATAAAATAGCAGTGTAAAAAGCAGAATGAAAAGTTAAGCCCCAAAATTGCCGCGACCTAAAAACCTTAACTACCTATTCTAAAATCATCCATATCATAGTGATTTTCAAAACAGAATGCCAAGTTAACTTATTGCGATTTCTTATTCTTGATCCTTCATTTTGTTAAAAACAACCCAATATATCCATCTCATTAGATCATGAGGGAGTAGTGTTTCCTTTAATTAGTTAACAGAGATATTTTTTTTTCAATTTTATCTTAGTCATGTCTATTTTTTTTTCAGTCTCAAGTTTTGGACACGATATGAATATGATTGAGAAGAAGGGAATTAATTTTAAAGAAACTTTGGAAAGGTGAGAAAACCATAGTTTATAATTGGAATAAAAAAAGTGTTTTGGAGTAATCAAGCCAGGTTTATTTTCTCTACAGTTTACATACAATTTCTTTCTTGATACTGCTTTAGGAAAGTGATTTCACCTCTTCTGTCATCACCCTATTTTATACAAGGAACTAGTAAGTGTATTCTAATATCTGTGAAATAAACTGGCTGGATTATTCAAAAAACCTTTTTTAAATCCATATTTTTATAAATATATTTCTATTTGCCAGCCAAGAAATCAAATATATAATATTTTGAATGATTAATCATTCATTTTTTGATGAATTTTACGAATATCTTTTTTTCTATTCATGACAGAGGATTGGAAATAATGATGAAATTTATTCTTAAACCTCCCTACAACGTGTGCTTAAATTATGCAAAACTTTCATTACCTGGTAGACGTCTTAAGGAAATGGCTAAATCTTATTGGCGCTTTTGTAATGAGGTAAGTAGAGATGGTAAGAGTAAACAATATTAGTAGTTTGTATACGAAATGATTCTAAAAAAATCGGGGACGTCTTTCAATTATTTACCCTAATTATAAAATTTGATTAATTAATTTTCTAGAAATTGCAACTGTACAAAAATCAATGGACTGGCCATAAAAATAGTGGCGAAGATTTTACTTGTCTATCTGAGCGGCCTTATGTGGGAACGCTCAATGCCAAAATCAACATAGTTGTGCAAGTTTGCAAGTTTGTGCAAATTTAAACTAACTAACAGCCCCCCCCCAAATAACCCTCAAGATCAAATTTTTCGGAAAAATGTTTCAAATAAAAGTGATAATTTTTTTATCGATCCAGCAAACATGCCAAGATTGAAGAAAAACTTCAAAAATCCCAAAAACTTACTCTGTACTTTCGGTTATCCGATTTTCTTCAAATTTCTATCAATGCGTTTAATAACTATTAAGTATATTTAGGTGGTAAAACTGATAGTTATTGGCAAACTACGAGGGTCATTCAATAAGCAACTAAACAACTAAACTCAAGCGGACTCGCCATTGTTAACTGAATACATTTGAGGTTATGCTTACCAAATACTCTCGAACAGCTGATGAGAAACCAAGTAAAAGGATGCCAACTTGACGCATTGAAACAACATTTCGATTTGAATTGATTAAACAACAGTTTCTGTGCTACAGAAGTTTGTCTCGTTACATATTGAATTACCCTTGTATATTGATTGATTTATGGATCGGTACAAACATTTAATACTTTCTCTTTTTCAGCTGCTACAAGGCAGATTAAGGAATAAGAATCTACTGGGAGGTAATGAACATTAAATTGTAGCCTAAATTATATTAAATTAATTAAAAAAACAAATTGGAGTGAAACAGTTACTCAATTTTCTCTTATTATGGAACGGTTTAGCTTAGTGGTAGCGCGCTGGACTAGTAACGCGGAGGTTCTGGACTTGTGTCTAGCAGGGCTGCTCTTAGATTTTCTCTTCCTGGAAACTTTACTGATCACTGTCAGGAAATGCACAGTGACATCTGAAATGAGAGAACACTGCCAGGCGGCCGGCACTGTATTAAGAATGGTCTGGCCGCGAATGACCTCAATATTGAAGCGCCATAAATTAAATAAAAAACAAATTTCTCTAATTGCAGTTTACATAGTTATAATTGATAAATTATCTTCAAACGTAATATAATTTTTAATAAATATTTATTGTTCTTCAGTGTTATATCAATAGCAGAATCTAAACTTAATAAATGAACTTGTTTTGTGAGCAGCGGGCCTTTCCAGCTCCACCAAAGCCCCCATAATAAAAACTTAACCGAAAAAGTTACACACAAAAATTATAGGATACCAAGTTTAATGAAACCAATTTTAGTCTGTGACGCCGCTATGCTTCTAGCCTTACATTATCGCTTTCTCTTGTAATAGATTTTAATATTTGCAAAGTGCTTCCTTTCTAAAGTCCAATCTTATAATTGTAATGATATACCAGGAAATCTAAGCATTGTTTTATGTACTTATTATTATAATTATTTGTCTGTGGGGAGTGACCATCCCTACGCTGTCCAAATCCTTACTGGGCTCATACAGAAACCGGAAGAAAAACAAGAACAAACGGGGGCTAGAAAAAATATCCAGACCCGGTTCTAATCCAACTAAGATTAACCGCAGACTGAATAAATTGGACAATAATCTTAAAGTGAAATAGCCTAAGCTTTTCCTAAAATATCTTCTTTCGACCAAAGGTCCTGAACCTAATTTTCTCACAACAAGCAATCTACATAAGATGAATGGGTGTTTCCACTTCTGCCTCACAGACTCTACAAAGTGGTTCCGGCATGAGCCCCATTACAGAGCTGTCTTCTTCAACCAGAATGTCCAGTAAACGATCCAACCAGATGGCTGAGAGATTTCCGTGAAAGACGCAGCACGTCTCATTATTATCCTGCTTGTACCCCAGAATTTAATGTATCTACTCCCTCCTACAAAAAAAAACATTCCAGTACTATTTGATCTATCAATCCTTCTGTTGCTGACGATAGACTGAAACTTCATGTAATCCACAGCTCCGAATATTTTTTCTTTCTCTAGTGCATATTTCAAATATTTTCAATGAATTCTTTGTTGCTCCGAAGGAAACGTATTTAGATATTTTACTTTTATCTGAAGTTATTCATCACCAATATGATAATTTATTGCTATCCACGTTTTGATTTTTCTGATAAACTTCTTTCATATTAAATCCAGACTTCTTTACTCTTTCTTCATTTTAGATAAAATTATTTTACACATCATATCTCTCACCTATTTTGTGTTATTTGCGTCAGTACTACTAAATAAAATATCCGATTAGAGTCATTTTATTAATTCGATTGCCTAGTTCACTGTTTGATTTGCTTTTTATTTAGTGTCATTTATGCATATATCCTTATATTGATAAGGAAATAAACTGCTTTCTTTTATAGAATCCACATGGACCAAGTACTAAAACTTATCTCTTAGGAAAACACCAAACTGTGTTTTCTATTAAAACTAATTTTTATCGCAGCAAAACATACACAAAATATTGTGGCATTCTTTTATATGAGGAATATCTCGCGTTTTTTTGCGCATCAACTGCCAGGGTCATTAGCGCCCTCACAAAGTGCCTTTGGCATTCAACCTCACATCGCTATCATACGAGAATCACACAAATAAATACACTCATTCCATAAATACATTCATCCCAAAATAAACACCATTTACACCACACATTTATACACACCTGCCATTATTGGGGTGGAATACTCTATATTCTTCGCAACCCGTTGCTCTTACACCTAGATAAAAAACAATATATGCACACTCCAAACCGAAATCTAAATATTAAAATAGATATCTAAAGATTTTAAATAATTAAACAATTGCTCTTTATATTTTACTCCTGGCCCTCGGTAGAATCTATCTATAACTTTCTTAACGAAATATTTCAGGTACTCTAGTCGAATTCGTATATTTAGATCCGGTCTTTGTGAAGCAGCGGCTCTCGCTGCTTCAACTGCCTTCTCGTTCCTTTCAATCCCAACGTGACTTGGAATCCAAAGAAATACTACAACTCTTCCTCGTTTATGCAATTCTCTTAGCTGCTTATTGATCATATGGACTAAGGGGTCATTTGAAAATTTGTTTTCAATAGTCTTCTAGGAACTTTCCGAGTCCGAACATATTACAAGGTTACCTTCATTTGTTTCCTTCGCATAGAGTAATGCCTGATAAATTACAAAAAGTTCAGTAGTATAAACTGTAGCGTGAAGGGGAAGTGTCCATCCTTTCGTTATTCCTTCTACATATATAGCACTTCCCACCCCTTCTTGTGTTTTCGAACCATCCGTTATAAAAGATTATATAACCATTATACCTACACATTACCTCTAAAAACCTCTTCTTATACTCCACCGCCGGTACTTCTTTCTGTACGAATATTGCAACATCTAGGCTAATTTGAGCTTTAGAAAGGATCCAAGGTAGTATACGACAGGGTTCAATGTTCAGAGTTGGTGCCAGTTCAGTTCCTTCTTCATGTAACGATTCTCTCGCTCTTATCCCTAAAGTACGAGTTCTCAGCCGATTGTATACCAAAAGATGAGGGTTTTCAAAAAGTATAGGATAAATAAAATGATTCCTGTTACTCCATTTCCCAACAGCATATGTCAGTGTAAGTGCTTCCCTTCTTAATTCTGGGGGCATGATTCCAGATTCCACATAAAGGCTAGGAAGGGGACTTGTTTTATATGCACCCGTCGCTATACGTATACCCTGACTGCATAGCCTATCCAGTTGAGGCAAACGATATTTCCGCGCTGAGTTATACACCGCTGCACTATATTCAATTTTTGCCAAAACAAGCATTTTAAGTATACGAATCATTATTTCCCGTTCAGCGCCCCAGTTGAAATTTCCAATAATTCTTAATAGATTTAACGCCCTCTTGCATTTTTTAGCAGCGTACTCTATCTCATTTTAGAGTCTAATACCAATCCTAGAAACTTAACTGATTCCCTATATCCAATTGGTTGCCCATATAATTGCAGGCTAGGAGTTATATATGGCCTTCTCATTCTACAAAATTTCCTGTTTCCTCAGCAAGATTATCAATTGTTTTCTGTAGAGTTTCTCCAACATATTTCTGAGTTATTCTTGGAGGGACTGATTGCTTATTCTGTAATAGAAATCATGATATCGAGTTTGTTCCTTCTCATGATTATTTTGTATCATCTCATGATAGGAGTGTTTGTTCCTTTTCTTTGCTCGAGTGTCGCCATATTTTTACCTTCTACTCAACATGTCCTGGCACAGTAGCAAAGAACAGTTAATTTTGAAGTGATGCTCGGTCTATTCTGACATATTTAATGATTTCTTGTTTATATTGATTTTCTATTAAAATACAAATTATATTCAATTAATAAAGAGGATATCGACGCAGTACCAAAATACTACTCGGATGTGTTGTTAGAAAAGGCCACAAGAGACAAACTCTCCTTGGAGGATACAGGAAAACTGGTCACTGATTTTCTTATTGCCGTATGTAAACATTGATGTTATTCACATATTAAAAAAAAAATCCTAAATTGAACTTCACTTAATGAGAAAAACTTTACAGGGATTCGATACATCAGCTGTAATTTTATCCTATACGTTATATATAATGGCCATGTTTCCTGAACATCAAGAAGCTGTTTACCAAGAACAAATAGATATTTTAGGAGAAGATCCTGAAGTGCCACCAACATGGGAACAACTATCCAAAATGGAATATTTGACTAGAATTA
>JAAEAF010000049.1:0-215561 GCA_011037195.1 Triatoma infestans
TAATTATTTTCTTTCCGTTTTTTAAAGAATGAGTTGCAGTTAATTTATGAACATTTCAAAATTGAGCGTTACTTTGTATGTATATAGATTGATTTCTAAGTTTGTTTGTGTGTGCTGTTGCAGGTTTTCTAGCTATTCATGTTTTAAATGTTCTTTCATTCTATTGATGATTATAGGAATTAATTATGAGTTAATTTATAAACAATATAAGTTGAGTACATCTCATTTAATATAGGTGGATCATTTCTCAGGTATCAGATTACTTATGGTTATCATTTTGGCATCTATCAGCCAATATTTATCTATTATATGTACATATAACACTTGTATTTGTGACTTCGCCCACTAACCTAATTTATTTATGTTGCCAACTAATTTCTGCTTTATTAATTTGCAGATACATCACTTACAAAATGCTGAATAATTCTTGAATTGAAATTTTATCATAATTTTCTATAAATTATACCTTTATCATGGCAACTACCAACCCACCCGATTCCGCTCCTACTAGCGATATTCCTACCCTTACCATTGACCAAAAAATCACCTTAGGGCGTAAAAAATTAACCGCAATAGTAAAAGAAATTAAATCAGTTGTAGATGAGGCCAGAGCAGCAGTTGCGGGTCAGGATAGCCGTGCTGAAAATAGGTTCTTAGGAGCATTTAGATCTTTGGACACGGTCTATGAGAACTTTAAGACAATTTGGGACCGATTAATGGAGTTATATTTACTGAAGGGTTCGGAAAGCATTTTTCCCTCTGACGAGGACACACAATACAGCAGGCTATTGTAAGATACTATCAGGAATGCTGTGAGGTATATGTTTTATTTACTAAACCAATGTCTAAATCTATATCCAATAGTGATGTTACTGGTGCCTTTGCTTCTCGAGTTTCACAACGAAACTTGCCTGAGATAAAGTTACCCCAATTTGATGGTCGATTGAAACAATGGCCCATGTTTAGAGACACATTTACTTCTTTGGTGCATAGTGACGCCTCACTCACTCCCATGGAGAAATATCACTTCTTATTGGGCTCTTTGAGTGGGCGCGCTCTCTCTGCTCTCAAATCTGTCCCCTTAACCGCAGAGAATTATGAACAGGCCTGGACAGCTCTGAATACGCAATTTAACAATCGGAGGCGCTTAGCGCAGTCCTATTTAAATCAAATTATAAATTTTAAGCCACTACAAGGGAAGTCATCTTTTTCTTCCTTGCAAGAGTTTCTCTCAGTAGTAGGAGAGAATATCACATCCCTTAACCAATTGAAGATAAACGAATTAAGTGAATATATTTTGTTCGAATTAGCTGTAAGATGTTTGGACTCGGTTACCAGAGAGTCTTTTGAGATTTGTATGATGGAGGAGAACGTTGAATTCCCAACTGCTATTAGACTTATGTCTTTCGTACAAAGTCGCTGCAATTCGTTAGCTTTGGCTAATCCTCCCTCAGATGAATCAACGCCACCGAAAGCTTCCACTTGCCTGAACACGCCAAACAAATTTCAACCAAGGGGGACCAGCCTGACTTCAAGGAAATCCGGCACTTCCTTGGTTGTTCAAACGTCCTCTGCTTCAACATCTAGTAATAAGGGAGTTGAAGTAAAATCTCCTTCTGATGCTACCAAATCTAAACGTTTGTCATGTTTTGTTTGCACTAAGCCTCATATATTGAGGGAATGCCCCACTTACCAATCGAAATCCCCTACGGCGAGACACCAGTTATTAAGCGAGTGGTCTGGTTGCAGAAACTGTTTGCATCCTGGTCATCGCACCAACCAATGTACCTCAAGAAATGTTTGCCGAGAATGTAGTCGTCGTCACCATACCACATTGCATTTTTCTACTCCTGCCAAACCTACCCAACAAGCAGTTACTATTTCAAATACACCTGCCCCCCCTGGTACTGAAGATCGCTCGACCTTGACCTCCATCACTAATGAAAATACTGAAGTGCTGTTAGGCACGGCTCTAGCTCGCATTAGGGATCACCTTGGTCACTATCAACCAGTTCGCCTAGTGATTGACTGTGGCAGTCAGCACTCCTTTATATCTCAACCATGCATTGAACGCTTGCACTTGACACCTGTAAGCTTTAAAAAAGGCATCTCCGGTATTGGACAAACGAGCTTAAAAGAAGTTAAAGGGAAAGTCTCTTGCTCTTTAATCCCCGTTGATAGTAATAATGTAGAACTTCAAGTGGACGGTGTGGTGGTTCCCACAATTACCTCTCATCTTCCTGGTTGGTGGTTCCCATTGAGGCTCGCCAACACTATATTGGTTTAACTCTCGCTGACCCAGAATTTTGGAAACCGGGTCCCATAGATTTATTGTTGGGTGCTGATGTGTTCGCTCAAGTAGTGTCTGGTCTGCCATCTGTTATCAAACCCTCTCGGCCACAAGTCGTGGATACCATCTTCGGGAAGGTATTGATTGGACAGTTTGTCAGTGCATGTTCACCACCCAATCATACCTCTTTATTTATATCTGGCGAGCCAAATATTGCAGACATAATGAAGAAGTTTTGGGAAACTGAAGAAATTCATAAATCGATTCCCACATCAGCTGATGAACAGAAGTGTGAAAACCATTTCCAGCACACATATCAGCGAACTGAATCTGGCCGATATATGGTTTCTCTTCCCTTTAAAGAGGAATTCAACCCCGGATATGATAGTAGATCTTTAGCCCTGAAACGTTTGTTTCATTTAGAAAATCGGTGGAGTAAGGATCCACAATTACGCCTACACTATCAGACCTTCATGCAAACATACTTTGAAATGAATCATATGAGTCGAGCACTTAGCTCTGCTCATTATATCATCCCTCACCATGCGGTAGTGAAACGAGATGCGGCAGATATTAAGCTACGAGTAGTGTTCGATGGTTCTGCCAAAACCTCAAACGGTTCGCTTAATGATCATTTATGGTAGGCCCTAAACTTCAGGCAGATATCTCCTCTATTTTGCTTAATTTCCGCCGCCATCGAATTGCCTTCACTGCCGATATAGTTAAGATGTATCGGCAGATATTAGTTGCACCAGCTGATCGCAAATACCAACATATACTGTGGCGTGCTGATCCCTCTGACCCTGTTGAGGAATTTGCTCTTAACACTATCACCTATGGGTTAGCATGTTCCCCATATTTAGCAATGCGTGTAATCAAGCAACTTGTTATAGATGAAGGTGAAGCCTATCCCCAAGCTTCAGAAGTATTACTCGGCGATATCTATGTGGATGACATTGTGACTGGAGCAGCTTCTATTTCAGAAGCAGTTCATCTACGTGATCAACTAATTAATCTCCTGTCTCGTGGTGGTTTTCTTTTAAGCAAATGGGCTAGTAATTCTTCAGAAGTGATTGCTCGTGAAAATCCGTCTTCCAGCCCACTCATCTCTCTCACTTCAAGTGAGGATCATGTAGTTAAAGTTCTAGGCATGCAATGGGATCCCCAAGAGGATGTTTATTCATATAAACTGCAGGATATTATTTCCTCCTCTATGACCAAACGATTAATTTTGTCAACTATAGCTCGTATTTTTGACCCATTGGGTTATCTCGCTCCAATAGTTTTTGCAGCTAAACTATTGTTGCAGGATGTTTGGCAAGCAGGAATTGATTGGGACACCCAAATTCCAGAAGACCTAGAGCAAACGTGGCTGGCACTTATTAACGACCTGCCCCACATCACCCACATAAAGATCCCACGTTTTGTACCTGTAGCTAAGGACATAACTTGTAAATTAGTAGGGTTTTGCGATGCATCAGAACGAGGTTATTGCGCATCTATTTATCTCCTTACTAAACATTCCTCAGGTTTTCAGACCTTTCTGATTAAGGCGAAAACTAAGGTTGCACCGGTTAAGCCACTTACCATCCCTAGGTTGGAATTATTAGGCGCATTACTCTTAGCGCGTTTATATTCCTCCCTCAGTAGTTTCAGAAAACATATGTCTTCTCCAAGTGAGGATATCTTCTTTACCGACTCTACCATCGTATTAAATTGGCTCAATATGCCTCCACAAAATCTTAAAATATTCGTCGCTCATAGAGTTGTCGAAATTACAGACCCGATTCCTGTTGCCCGTTGGCAGCATGTTTCAACTGCTGATAACCCAGCTGACTTGGGTTCAAGAGGTTTAGCCCCATCAGCGTTAGTCCATTCATCGTTGTGGTGGAATGGCCCTCCTTGGCTTTGCCAGAGCGAGGCTTCGTGGCCCGCAACACCTTATAATAATATCCCTTCTACAACATTACCTGAAGTTAAGTTATCTAAAACCGTATTAGCAGCTACCGCTACTTTTCCAGAAATTGTTTCTTGGATGGAACAATTTTCCTCTTATGTCACTCTAGTACGTAGCATGGCCTTTGTGTTACGCTTTATACAAACTTGCAAATCGAAAACCAAAACGGTAGGCCCTATTACTGCTGGTGAATCCCGACAAGCTAATCAAAAATGTATCTATCTGCTGCAACGGCATTATTATCCTGAGGCCTTTGCAGAATCACTTCCTTCATCGGCATCACCTTCGGTGGCAATATGTCGTTCTCTAAACACCTTTATCGCCCAAGATGGGCTTGTTAGGGTGGGCGGCAGAATTCGACATTCTTCTTTAAAGGAACATCAGAAACATCCTCTGTTATTACCACGCCGCTCACATTTCAACAATCTACTGGTGGATTACCTCCATCGTAGTCATTTACATGTCGGGCCCGCCACACTGCAGTCTATAATTCAACGAAATTACTGGATTCCCGCTGCTAGAAGCTTAATCAAGCAGAGGAAAAGCAAGTGTTTAACTTGTCTCAAACTATCCCAGGCAGCGAGAGCAACCTATATGGGCGACTTACCGGCTGAGAGACTCCAGGAGTGTCGACCTTTCTATCATGTCGGCGTAGATTTCGCTGGTCCCTTTCTATGTCGGGAGACGTCTCGGCGGCGTGCGCCCCTTATCAAAGCATACTTATGCTTTTTTATTTGCTTTGCTACCAAAGCAACTCATTTGGAGGTGGTTCCTAATCTTTCCACCGAAGGCTTCCTTGACGCATTTGACCGTTTTATAGCCCGGAGAGGGGTCCCGGCCAAAGTATTCTCGGATTGCGGAACTAATTTTAAAGGGGCTGCCCATTATCTCAAAGAACTAGCCCAATGGCAAGCGACTAGGGAGACTCGAGAAGCGCTCATTAATTACAGTCAACAGAAGGCAATAGAGTGGAAATTTAACCCTCCTTATACACCCCATTTTGGGGGGTTATGGGAGGCTAACATTAAGGTTGTTAAATCCCTGTTACTAAAGACACTGGGTAATCAGCCGTATTTAGAAAGAGAGCTAACCACGATGTTCACCAAGATTGAGGCCATCCTCAATTCTCGGCCTCTTTCGCCTCTGTCTTCAGATCCCTCTGACTTGCAGGCTCTCACCCCTGGCCATTTTTTAATCGGACAACCTTTAGCGGCCATCCCTGAAACTTCGGTCTCTGATGTACCAGATAACCTACTGAGTCGCTGGCAATTGCTGCGCAAGCGGATCCAAAACTTTTGGGATCGTTGGAGAAACGACTATCTCCATACCCTACAACAGAGGAAAAAGTGGACTAAGATCACTCCAAATGTGCAGATAGGTGACCTTGACCTCCTTAAGGACACCCTCGCTTCTCCACTACAATGGCCGTTAGGCCGTTAGCCAGGATCGTGGAAGTCCATCCTGGACATGATGGCGTGGTGCGAGTAGTTACAGTTTACACAGCCCACGGTAATCACAAGCGCTCGATCCTCAAACTGGTTTCCCTATCACCTATCACCCATCCAGAACATCCTCCTTCCAAGTAATAATATTAAAATTTGGTGGGCGGTATGGTACGTACAAGTGATATATTTTAATAATATTAAAGCAGTAAGTTGTAAATTTTAATATTCACCGTAAAATTAAAGGTTGAAAAGAAGAATCTGTGTAGCAAACAAACACACACGCACAGATGTACATACAGACACACACACACTCGTTCACACCAGCATTTTGTATCAGAATTTCGAACAAACTTTGACCTGTGCTACCCTGTACTGTTGTCATGTAAGTTAGTTAGTATCACTGTAGTTTTCGTACGAGTACGATCTACACCGCCATCAACTCTATGTATGTTATATCATTTGTAAAACTTAACAGATTAAACGTACATCATCATCATCATCAATTTGTCATTTGTTAAAGTGAAGTTATAGTGGAAATATATTTGTTTTATCATAGCACCAATCTTTTCTCTGAGCTACCCATCGGGAGACTACTACGTGGAACTCCAAACCGTCTTTATCCGAAGTATATCAAATATATACAAACAATAACCTTTGACGTTTGTATCCGTATGTGTTCTGCAGTAATGCTCTCGGCGAATTCAAACTTTTTTTTTTTTTTAATTATTTTTTTTATAAAATTTTATAAACAATGACAATATTATCAAGAAATTATTGTTCTTACAATAATACAGTAATAAAAATTTACAGTGGAATGAGTTTGAATTCTTAAGAGTGGAATGATTTTTTTTTTTTTTTTTTTTGTTTCATCATATAAAGAAATTAAAATAATAAAATCACACACAAAACCAACAGACATTTTTCGTAACTTTTTTTAAAAGAAGAGTTATATGATACAGCAAAAAAAAGATACATTGCAAAATAAATTATACAACCACACTATACACCCCGGGCGGATATTTCGCCATAATATACCATACACACACAAAACACTAATACTTATATATAATATATAAATATAAATTTAATTTTCGGAAACTAACAAACAAATAAGAGCTGTACTTTATTTTTAATGATTTCTTCTTTTTTTTTTTTTAATTTTAATTAATGAAGGAATGATATTTATTCATGAATTTTTATAAGATAATTATATTAAGTAAAAAATCCATTTTTATTAAGTTTTTGAGTCATCTAAAAAAAAAGCTTTGATCGAGGAGCTCTATACAATAATATAAGGAGGAGCACAATTTATGTCATTTCACAAAAAAAAAAAAACAAGGTACTATATTTTGAGCATTTTTTTTTTTTTTTTTGTATCTTACTTGTGATGTTTGTGTTTTTTTTGGCATAAACAGAGGATGCAGTTATGGGGAATTTCGTGTAATGGAAGTGCAAGCAACAAATAAACAAGCGTTAATTTTTGTTTTTTTTTTTTTTTTTTTTTTTAAACGAACAGATCCTTTACCTGTATCAATTTAATCTCATGTAATGAATGAAGTTATCACACATTGCAAGTTGTTTAAATAATTTGTCCCAATTTATTGTGACACAATATATATATATGTGACAATGATTTTTTTTGTTGGAACAGATTAGTTTAAGATTTCTAAACATAAAGTGTCAATGAGTTATTAAGTGATATACTTAAGCGATATTAACAGATTTCTCACAAAATTATATTAAAGGTAAAATAAAGAAATGGATTTTGCGTAAGAAGATTTTGTAGAGTAAAATACCAATAAACTATATTAATTTTTTTTTTTTTTAATTAAAACATCAGGTAGGAAAGATGAAAACAATAGCGCCCTTTCATTGAGAATGTTGAAATTTCAAATGCTAATATATTACCACAAGAAAGATTTCTAGGATAAGAGGAACTAGATAAAAAAAATTGTAAGTAAAAAAGAGTGAATTCATCAAAAGACTTATATGACAATTTAAAGTATATGCTGTTAAATTGCTACAATCATCATACAAGAAGAATTGCGAAAGATTTCCTGAAAAAAAAAACAATTTTAGCCAGGAAATCGCAAAGAATATGGAACAGGAGACGACAAAAACCAACTATAATTTGGATTTTGAAGAATTAAAACTTAAATGAGAAATTAAAAGAGATAAATCGGAAAAAAAAAATGGAGAAATAAGATTAAATTAGTTATACAAGTGTATTTTTTTGATCACAAAACTCATGAACATTGTAAACTATCAAAACTTATAATGCCCCACATTTCAGGGTGGACCTTCCAAAATGCTCAGAAAACTATATATTACTTTTATAAAAGATTTCTAAAGAAGTTTTTAACCACTTCTTTCTAAGATTCACTAACTGCTTGCCTTCATAGCAATCCTGGATTTGCAATTTCACTTTATCACTAAAAAAAAAAAAATACAAACACTTAACAACAAATATTAGATATAACGCGCCCCCGCTCTACACCAAAATCTGGAGTTTCGTCAGAATAATTCCTCTAATGTTTTCTAAAAATAAAAACAGTTCTTTCCAACAGTAAAAACCATTCCATTTACATTCGTAAGAACATGCATCCAAAGTAACCATATCTTATAATAGAATATTTAAAAAAAAAATAAATAAATAGAAAAGACACAGGCACAGCTCTTCAATAAAAATAATAATAATAATTTTGTTTTTCTCTCTTTTATTTTCTTTATAAGTGAGGAAAAAATAGGAAAAAGAAAAGAAAAATATTTATAAAAATGTAGATATCTTATAAATAAATTAATTTAAAAGAAAGAAAATATTTCGAAATAAAGGGTGCCATTTTTTTGAAATGAATTAACTGTGAAATTTTCTTATTTTATTTTCTATTATTATTATTATTATTATTATGTCTGTGAGTATTTTTATTCAGTCGAAAAATTGTTTTAAAAGTGGTTTCAAAACATGAAAATATATTCTTTTATAATTGGTGGCTCCCTTCACTTGAAAATACTGATGCGTTACTTCACTTAGTCTCGTGGTTTCTATTTAAATGTATTATCTTGTTGGTTTTCAGTGTTATTATTTACTTTATAGTTGTTCCAGCACTGAATGATAGCTGTTAACATAAATGTAACTAACAAATCTGTACAAAAATGAAAATATAAGAAAAAAAAAAACAAAAACAAATGGAACAAACACATTTTTCGATTGTAAAATAATAATAAAAAAATAAAAGGCAAAATAAAAAATGTCTGATAATTAATGTAAGAGAAAAAAATAAATTAAAAAGGAAAAGTTGATGCAATTAACTGTTTTTTAAGTTTCAAATATGGCAGACCCAGGTATATAAGAAAATGTTTGAAAGTACTTATAAAGCAAATTATAATACTTATAATGATTTCTCGAATAATGGAAGTGAACTATAATAACGAATAATTACGTCCGAATGATATAAATTAAAATCATATTAGCTTTAAATGCCTGTTTTTGTAGTGAAAAACTGCGAACGGAGCTCTAAAGAAAACCAAAAACTAATAGCGTGAAAACATTTCGCCAAGTACAAGAAAAAGTACTGATTGTTCTCGTCCTTAGAAAGTCGGACTGAAAACTGCAACTTCAATTCAAATGATTAATAAGAACATTGCTGAAGGCTTTCTTCCAACAAATCGTCTGTCATACACGTTCTTATCATTTTCTACTATTACCAACTCTTAAACTTCAACTTCACAAATAAATTGTTACATAAAGGTGTAACATTAATAGAAATAAAATTCAATTTTGATCTTAAAAAAACCCATGCATCTAATCTGTGCTATAATTGTTTCCGTAATACTTATGTAACTATGTAATCGGTAACATGTATTTAAATTCGTACGTTTTACTTTCTCTTATTTTTTTTTTTTTTGCATAGTCTTACACCATACTGCCAGCACTAGTGATATAGGAGGCCTAATCTCTCGATAACTTTAGCCGAACCTCAAGGTTTAACAGTTAACATCAAGTATTCATATAGTAGGTTCATGATTTCCACATTTTTAGAGAATATAATTTCCTCATGCAGAAAAGGAGCTTGCAAAAATTGTTAAAGCTCTTTAAATAATCTGTCCCTCCTTGCGAAAGTGAGGGCACTCCATTACTTTATGTTTGAGATCCTCCCGCTCATGGCATATCTCGCAAAACGGACTAATAGGTATAGGCATAATTGTGTATAGGTAAGCATCACAAATGCATGACTGGATTTCAATCTAATTATTGTTGCCACTATATGCCTGTTCAAATACATATAATACGACATAATTAAGAAAGTAAAAACTATTCGAGGGACATTTAATTAAACCTAAAGCCAGTTTCTATAAATAGAAGTAATTTTGCAAAAAAAAAACCTTGAAAGAAGGGAGATCATATTCTTTGGTATTAATTCATTTAGTGCGGAATTAACAAGGAAATTTAAAAATTATAAATAACGTTTACAAACAAAATAAATATGCACTAAATAATATTTGGAATGTACTACGTTTGAAACCTGAAAGGAAGATTAGAATGTAGCTAATTATTGAAGGGAACAAACTTATGATGGTACTTTTTGCTAGACTAAGCTGAGATAGTTTATTGTTAACATATGCCTGACAAATTAGTTTCTGGCTTTTTGGATTTATTTGGACTGCTGCTGGGATTAAGTTTGGTTTTTCTGTAAAGAAACCAGAGTAACCAAGTTTTGGACACCATAATCATCATTCCCACCTATCCGCTCATTACAGAATCCTTGAATAATAAATGGGCAGTCAAACATGCAAAGGAAATTCAAAGGAGGAACTTGTTCCTGCAATTTCTGCCTGAATTCCATGTATGTGAGAACATCGTTAAATGTATATTAATAAAGCAATTATTGCTAGGAGAAAAATGATTAAGTAGGAAAGGACAAAGCCAGGATACCTATAACCAACTTCGAGTCATTGCAAATATATGACTCTATATTTGTCAGAACATGGATACGTAACAAGTATATGTACAATCTAATGACGCTGATGTTTTTTAAATAATCGAATATACTCTCGTAATCCAGTTAGCAGAAATAGAGCAGTGTATTTTATCTCTTTCTCCATCTTTGAAACATCCGGAAAAAAATATTTTTTAAAGTCTCTTAATTTTGGACTATTTGCCAAATTGTGGTCATAAGATAAATAGCGTAGGCGTTAGATGATAAAAAAAAAAAAGGGTTCATACAAGAACTTCCAATGCAAAGCCGAAAGTAGGGCAACTTTTAGCGAACAATTAAACTATACTTGAGGCGTACATGCCGTTTATATTATGAAAATAAGTACCAAATGATTCTCTTTTTCCATTTTGTACACTGAGAAATAATATATTAACTAACAAACATATTAATCCTGTAATTTCGAGAATCCTTTAAAGGAATTACATTTTTACATTATTATTATTATTATTATAGTTTTCAAGAAATAGTTGGAAAAAACAAAAAAACTCAAAAACGCAAACCCAACAAACGTGATTTAAGCAAACAATAATAGAAAAAGATGTGGCGGTGATGATGATGATGATGATTATTATTATTATTATTATTATTATATTTTGTTTTAGAATCATTGTAGTAATAATTACCCGTTCATATTTTCGCCAACTACAGAATTAGCATCAGGTGATTGTGGTGGGAACATTGCATGCGGTGTTGGCGGTAAACTGCTACCTCCAGCAAAACCACGAATCTGTGTTACCAACATTGGTTTCACATAGCCGTTAGTGTTTGGCTGTGCATCTGTAAAGTATATATATCAAATTTTTAAATATTACTTTTCATATTTTTCAGTATTATTTTTTGCTTACTGTCAATGTGTATGGCATATGGGATCCTCTTCTTTAAAGCTCACATCAGAACCTAATTTGAACTAAATTCAAATTTTTAACGTAGAATACATTATTAGAGAGGGCACCTATTTGGTAAAAAGCGAACGTTTTTCTTAGATTGAAAACTGAACGAACGTTTTCTCATAATAAGAAGGAATGGAACATTGAGTTGGTGGTTGGAGGAGTGGTGGTGGAAAAACTTAAAAACATATTCTGCTACTGTCATATGATAAAAAATGTATTTTTTTTTAATCTGCTGAGGTTATTTATTTTTTCCTTATAAAAACTCAAAAAAGAAGTTCTATGTTTTCCCAACACTATTTCCAATGAAAAATTCAGTAATGAAGCAATGCCCTTATAACATAAATATAAAAATAGCAATAAGCATACCTGTAAAAGGTGTGTAATATTTGCTAAATGCTTGTTGTTTGCAAATATCTGGATACAGGTACACAAGATGTTGCAAGTCAGATATCCTGTCGGCTAGACTTCTGATTGCGAAATCTTTACTAGTGAATGGTTGGAGCATGAATACTTCTGAATGTTCTGTAAAAAAATTAAAAAAAACAAAACAAAACGATAAATAATAGAGATTTAGCAATAACAAAAGAATTTTATATAGCAATTGTAAGAAGTGGTAATACTACTATTTTAAAGAAAATTGTAATCAGTAAAAAATATTGAAAGTAAAATTAATTATTTTTCTTCTACTAAAATTTATGTAATTTAAATGAGTATGTCCATCTACTTTTAAGACAAAATGTATAAGCATTAAAAAAATCTTATCAGATGTCTTTCTTTAAATTTAATAACATTTTAATTGATTAATTTATTTTTAAACAATTTCTTTAAAAATTAGATAGTGGCATATTTATTTTTACGGCAGGCCAGATATGCGTTCGCGCATTTCAAGCGAACAAAGTTGGATTCAGAGAAGTTACACAATCACAACGAGTCTAATATCGTTGAAAAAATGCGAATTATTTATAATTTAAAAGAGAAACCGCGGATAAAAGCTCAGATGAAAAAAGTAAAAGTAGTTGCTTCTTAATATTCATACTTTTTGTGTTTAATTTTTTTTTTTAATTTTAAACAAACAAAAGATTCTATATGCAATGACTAACAAAATATTCGAGGTGATAAGAACACTTTATTTTGAACAAAAAAGTCAAATACCCCTTCTCCATTCGCTAACTCAGAGCGCTTTTTAGAAAATTTCATTTTTTTTTTTTTCTCAGAAAAGACACATTTCCCCTAATTCACTTCATCTTGAGAATTAATATGAACATTTTTGGAAAGAGTGATCATTTTTTTATCTAATATGAGATTGTGTCCCCACTCTACCAGCCTCTAAACAGAAGCATGCTTTCTAATAAAGAGAAAATCCTCTCAAATAAAGAAAAAGGATATGAAAATGATGAATAGTTTTAAAACCTAATATTATGAAGAGTTTTTCAAACAAATTTACCACTTTCTAGAAAAAAATTTGGTACGGAAAACCAAAATGAAACATTTGTAAAAAACAATGTAAACCTGTTATTCCTTTATTTTGGGGAATAATTAGCATTAATTCAAAATGTATATATAGACCTCAAGGTACCCAGAAAGTACTGAAAAGACACGGAGAGTTGAAGAGTTTGCCTTTGCCGGTCGGTCAATTGAAGTATTGGGACCATCTGTCACCGAAACTAATGAAAATGGGGGAGGGAGGAATCCCCCGAGGGCTGCAGGCAACAAATTTTTCCTCCTTTAAAATTTAAAGGTTAAACCAACAAAGCTAAGGTCCTGATACACAAGATAATCATCAAGTGAACCCTCAACATATGGGAAAGGAAAAGTACTCAAGAAAAAATATGGACTTGCCTGTGAGAATGGGCAATGCAGAATAAGGAAGAATGAAGAATTACGACAAATGTTCCAGTAACCTCATCTGATAGCTGTTGTTAAGATAACCGATCATGTCAAAAGGATGCCTGATCAAAAGATCTCAAAGAAACTACTGGTCGGCAAACCAGCAGGAAGATTCGAGAAGATGGAAGAGACACGTATTGGATAGAGCCGAATGGCTAGCATAGTAGATGAGACCCAGATTCTTGTAGGACCATAGCATTAATTCCATACATTAACAAATGAAAAGAGCCCGTAAGCACGAGGCTCCCTAGAAAATTAGTATAAATTAACAATATGTTTAAATATAATTGTTTAATTTTTAGGTATATTTGTTTTTAATTATATTAATAAGTGGCTAACTTCTTGAAACTCTGCCATATTTTCCATGGACAAGATTATTTAAAAATCCGCTGCACTTGAATCACTTTTTAACCATGCAGGCAGTTCACTAAAAATCATGTGACCTAATCACTGAGATATCAGTATCTAATTGAAGATTTCAATTAAGATATTGCCAGTCTTTTTCAAATAGTTGGCCTTTGTCAGGACCTATTACATCTATTTTATCTGGATAACTATAAAATCTGGTTTTGAAAAAAAATAGTCTACTGATTCATTAAACTTGTTTTTTTTTTCTAAATTTTTTTTATCTCAAGGTACCTCATAACATAGTATAACTTAATCTGATTTCGAAATAAAATGTTAACACTATTATGTATAACAAGTGGATCCATCATCAATTTGATCTTCTTTTTTCCCCGTGCTTTCTTACAATACAGCGACTAATTTGGCTTTCGAAATGTAATTTATTGCAAAAAAAATATGTCCTTTAAGTTTTCTTATAAAGCAATAAGATTTCGTGGACCCACCCACAACAACAACTAACTTTATCGCAACGGCCAACAACTGATTTTAGTGGAATTTATATTTATAATAAATTATGTTTCCTGATATATTTTTATTGTTATACTAATTTTGAAACTGTTAACCATTTATAAAAGAATTTACTTTAAACAAATATAAATAATTACATTTTCTACAAACTTTAAATTGATACAAGATTACATAGCCGTAGAAAAAGATAATTTAAAATATTTATATTAAGTACTTACCATTTGAATTTCCTATGATAGCATATTACAATCAACAAAAAATACCTCAGAAAACATAAACATTGTTGCAAATTTTAATTTTTTTATTGACTGAAGCTAATTAATTAACTATAATGTTGAGATGAAAAATTACTTCAAAGGAGCAAAACAGCGTTTTAAATTAAATAAAATAGAAAACATGATCTATGTAGTTTTTTTTTCTAAATAAATCAATTTTGACAGGTTACAAAATTTAACAAGTTCGTATTATGATAATACTTTAACAGAAGTTGATTTAAATCATGTAGATCATAGAATAAACGTACTTAATTATCTTAAAATGATACATTTAAAAGATTCTTGAAGGCGAATTAAACTTTTTTAAATTAGTGCTCCTCAAATGATTATTCGTCAATTCTAATATTCCAACCAAACTAAAGAATAAGATTAAACAAAAAACGTAGCCACATGAATTGGAACATTGTTTCTTTGTTTGTATATATATAAGAGCAGTTAAGAGAGTGAATGGGGCATGTTGAAAGGATCTCAAAGAAACTACTGATCGGCAAATCAACAGGAAGACGTCAAGGAGATGTAGATGGATATATATATCGAGTTGAATCCAAATGAATTATATAAACCGAATTATAAGCTGTATAAGCAGTTGTTACATTTGTTTTGAAGTGAATTTTCTAGGGTGATTATGTATTCCATAAAATAAATTTACTTTCAATCTTGAAATGTTTAGAAGCTTTACTATCGCTTAAATATTTTGTAATGCATGACCGTTAAGAATGTTCCGCGCTCTTGAGTATAATTTGATAGAAAACTTTAGTTTCTCCCGTACACATTCTTTCTTGGGCTTCTTACCGCCAGAAAACTGAACTAGACTAGAACCTATAATATTTCAATTGCTAGACATTTTTCAACACCATTCTATTACAATTATTTTGAAAATTGCCTTGCTTCCTTCCTACTATCTTGTTTTAATAATGTGCTGAGATATCAACACCAAAAGGCGATCATCTCTTATAATTAATTATAAACCTTCAGAAATATCCTGGACTTAGGGTTCTTCATTTTTTAGAAATATATATTAATGTTAGATGTGACAATAAAGACAAATCCACTGCAACCTAACTAATCTTACGATTATAGTAAATCTAACTAAACGATCTATTGCAGCTCTTTTGGATGTCAGTGTTTGTTTATTGTATGTGGACATCTGTAAAGTGTACATTATGTAAGTGTGAGTGAATGTATGTGGTGTGAGCTACAGCTTCTTGCCTTATGGGTAGTACACTAAGCTGAAGTAGTTGCATACATGAACTACCGTTCTAAGCCCTACATGTATTATATAAATGTTCGGCGCCGAATAAGCTGCGCTATCCGCTGGGACGCAAAGTTAACTTAAGAATTAGAAACATAAGTGATTCTGAGATAATATCAATTCAAATAAGACAAAAGAACTTTTAGTCTTTAGGTAAAGGTGAAGATCCATTTGAAGACATATTGCGGTTCCAATTTCTCAAATGAGGACAATTAAATGTATTCAGAGAAAATCTGACAAGTGGACAAAATCATGTGATTATTCTATATAGATTTGTTATTACAGAGGTCTGAAATTATTAATTCAAATTTAACAGAACTTAAAATCAA
This sequence comes from Triatoma infestans, assembly GCA_011037195.1. Taxonomy (NCBI): domain Eukaryota; kingdom Metazoa; phylum Arthropoda; class Insecta; order Hemiptera; family Reduviidae; genus Triatoma; species Triatoma infestans. Next base: position 16,196 of record JAAEAF010000049.1, read on the forward strand.
AGTCAAAAAAAATCAAACAAAAAGCAATAATTATTTAGCTCGTATTTTTATAAATCCATATTTATATATATTTAAGAATAAACACATTTTCTTTGAATACGTTGAATCGAAAAAGGAAAGAAAAGCCATCTTGTAAATAACAATACCCCCCACAGACTTTCTCTTACTGCAGTTCTCTCCCCAAAGCGCAACGTGTACCAACCATTTCTCCAGAGATCTTCCCCCAGGGTACCAAACCTAACAACTCGAACCATAAGCTCACACGTCACACGCAACACTCACACAATACACGTAGGATCAGCGGACTTGTGCAACTACTTGGATTTATCGTATCCGTAGACAACTCTAGCTCACTGCGAACACATCCATTATTATACATTTACTGACAACTGTATTCTAAATACTAGCACACAAGGTATCTGCAATAGATCTTTTAGATTCGCCATGGCATTGGTATAACAGCCAACCCCCCTCTACATTTCCAACATCTGCTTTAATTTTCACAGTTCTAAATGGTAAATTTTCATCAAACATTGAATTGATACTTGCCAGGTACTAGTTGATATACAGGTGACTAAATTTTAACTCTACTGAAATGGCAGTCTAGAAGAAAAACCAAACATAATAGCAACCCAGAAAACCTTAAAATCAAAGGGTTTTTCCAGAAAAAAGTTTCAAACAAAAATGATACGCCTTTATATTTATAGTTACTACTCCACGTTTAAACAAAATCGTCGAAATATTCACGAAAAAGTGAAAGAAAAAAAAAAGAACAAAGGAACATAGGATGACTATTTTGACAAAGACTTAGTCCTTCTTCTTCTGGTAAGTGAACATTACATATTCGAGCTTTTTCACTTCTGACTTACTTTGTTAGAACATACATACATACACAAACAGACGTAACAGAAAATAAAGATTAAAAGAATGAAGCAATAAATATCTGCCGTAAAAGTTATTTTAAAAAACTTACCACCCAAATTAAGAAAATATGGGGTTATTTGCAAAAATTACCAGCTCAGATTAATAATAAGTCTGATGTCTAAACAATATGTAAATTCTAAATATTTAATGAAAAAATATTTAACGAAACTCAAGTTGAAATTCAAATCATAATAATCAATTCAAGTGACATTAATCTCCATTAGTGCTCGAACTTGTGAATTGAAAAAAATTCAGTTAGATTTTTCTAAAATCACTCTCCCAAGCAATTATTAATTCTTCTATTGTAAATTGACGATGAATATAATTCATAATTCATTTTCACTTTAGCAGAGTTTAAATTCATTCAGTTGGTCAATCACATGCAAAAAAAATAGTTTAAGGAAATAAAATTACAAATAATTCAAGCTTCAAATAAAAATAATCTTACTTGAATCTTCAGAACATCCAATCCAAGCGATTGTTACTCCTCCGAGTTCGGAATCAGAAAATCTAAGAAGAAAAGTACCATTTGAGCATGTTGAAAGCATTTCTTCAGCTTGTTTCTTCCTCACAAATCCAAGAATACATCTAATCCCACAAAACATCAATTTAATGCCATTTTTTTAAAATTTAAATACCAGAAATTATTGCTTAACATAATATTTGTATAAATTTATAAAATACAATTTTACTTACCCATCTACCCATGGGCCTTTCAAATGTTCTCTTGTCAATTTCATTACAGCATAAAACCATTCCCAGAAGGTGAAACTTCTCTCTGGTAAAGGTTCTTTACAAAATTGTGACCAACTCAGCATCATGTTCGAATAATCCGTAATATTGTTATTTGATCTTTTTTTTAAAAAAAAAAAAAAAAAATACATAATTAAAAATACATAATGTTCCATTTGAAAAAAAAAAGTTGGATGCTGTATCTCGGGATATTGGGGTATAAAAAAATGGATCAATCACTGAAAATAAACTAGACTAAAAATGATTAAATACGTGTTTTCTATTTTTTCGAAATTTCCCGCCGTTTATAAAAAAAGTGGGTGGAGCATATAACTCTGGTCACCCTGTATATTGATGGATCCAAAATGCTGGATAATATCTGGTATTTTATCCGTCGTAGCATGCATATTTTCTTATATTCCTGATCGGTTTCGGATTTTCATCCATCGTCAGAACAAATTCAGAGTTCACTTCAACGCAATGGTTCTGGCAGCCCCGCACATACCAACGAGCCACAAGTACCACAAACCAGCAAGTGTCGAGTGTAGATTGTAGATTCTTGTAGGGGATTATTGCAATGCGACCTAAAAGATCTATTGTGCCCCCCGGAGGCTTCTCAGTGCACTGCCGGCCTCCAAGCAGTGTTCTCTAGACAAAGGCCATCACCGAACAGTGAGTTGAGAGGCTCCTAGGAACAGAAAATCTAAAAGCAGCATGCTGGATTCGAACCCGGGACCTTCGCGTTCCTAGTCCAGCGCGCTAATCTTCCTTAGACTCGAGTGTAACAGAAATATTGCGTTGAAGTGATCTCTCTACGTGAACTTGGTGAATTTGCTCTGACGATGCATGCAAATCCGAAACTGGTATGTATCATTTGTATATAAAGTTTAAAGAAAATCATTGGAACCGTTTTCGAGAAAATTTATCAAAACCTTATTATCTGATACGAATATTCTTTTACTTAATCTGGAATATCCAAAAACCTTAATATCTGACAGCAGTAAGAGAGAAAAAAAAAGAGTAAAACTCCTCTAAAATGTATTTACTCACGAATACTTTAAACATGATTCCAATGAAAATAATTTCAAAAATTTGACATGATCTCATTATATACAACAGTAGGAGAATGTAAAAAGATGATATCCAAATTTAATATAAGTAATTACCTGAATGCCTTATCAGCTAAAAATCTAAGACTGTCTTCAGACAATAAACGGCCAGTTTGGGAACAGAATTTAATATTTAACGCTTCTGCAACAAATGGCCATTGAACTTTATCAGGGACTGCAAAAGGTACGCGTCCACCTTCAGCAAAAGCATTATCCCAAGTCACGGTAGCCCAAGCGTGTGGTTCTTGATTGCCATGCACAATAACCACTACAGGAAGTGACAATGTCCAAACCTGAAAATGATGATTACAGCAATTTAAATTTCTTGAAAAAAAAAAAAAAAAAAAAGATAGGTATTTACATAGAAGTATATTTTCAATTATTAAAATGAACTTCCAACCTGGAACATTAGTTCGCCACCACCGACTGAAAACTGAGATGAAAAGAGTAGTGAAAATTTTTCATCCATTACTGATTCAGTGCCCTTCTTTTCAGCTCTTTTGATTTTCTTAAGTTGCATGTTTCTGGAAAATAATGTCCGATAAAATAATTCTACATTACAAAACAAATATATACAGCATTTCATGAGGGCCCATATATATATATATATTACCTAAAACTAGCAGCCAATTGTCTTGTAGCTGCATGATATTCCATAATTCCAGTATTATTTAATATCTCACCACTTGCTTCTCCTTTAACAAGTTTCTCGTTCTTCAAAAGTGCATTTGCCTGCGCCTCACTAATAATAGACACCTTTACTTGCGGTGGTGACATATGGACGTTCAATTTACCGCCAACTAAAAGTCGTACTGTAGCCGTAAATCTGGTATTTGTTTTCATTACTTGAGGCGGTTGTTTTTCTATTACAAATGTGCTAGAAAATAAAATAAAGTTTTGAGAAAAAAGAAGTAATAAAAATATTTAATCCAGTATTTAAATATTATTCTTTTTACTTTCTTTTACTGCTGTTGAAGTAATAGCAAGTCATAGTAAAAAAGAATTTTTAATTTTAAATATATGTTTTAAGTTGCCCAAGGAATGAGAGTGTTTTTGGAAAGTAACCGACCTGTTTTTTTTGCAAGTGGCATAGTTTAAACAGCGGAATGTGTGTGTACTGTGCAGCTGGTATATACTGTTTTGTGTTTCACCAGTGGATCCAAAAGTAGGTTTCGGTCAAAATCGCTTCTTAAGCACAACTATCAATTTAGTTTTTCAAGTTGTTTGCGATTTTCTCAAAAATATATTTGAAACGCTTTTCTAAACAAATTGATTTTAGTGAGTGATTCGCGGGAATCTGTGACATTCTTTCCCTCTGAAGTGCAATTTTAATAGATTTATACACTCTATGCGTGTCGTTGGTGAAAGGCGCAGTATTCTTTGTTTTCTATCACTCCCCCTCTCCTAAACATTACTATTATCATCAGCTACTGCATATCAGAAACAAATGAGGTAAAAACTATGAAAATAGCTGTTAAGTTTCAAAGTAAAGTATCTCTCCATTGATGACATATATCATGGAACTTACACTAAAATTAAGATTTCAGTGGCTGTAAAATGAGCGAAATTCAAATTAACTGAAAACTTAAATACTGAAAATCCTTGCTCATTACTTTCGAAAAATATGCCACCAGAAGATGCAGCTTTCTTTTCAGTACAATCATAAAAAAGGTAAGTAATAAATTTCAAGCGATATCGTCTTAAAGAGCATGGATTAGGAAGCTGCAACCCAAAATTTGAGAAGTATTGTTTTTATGATCTTAAAGCTTTCAAGGCTAACCGAATTATTTAGTAAAGTCAAAAGTGTATGGCATTCTAAAATAACAATTACACTTTTTATTTAATAGTTTATGTAAAAAAAAAATCGCCTATTATAAAAACACGTTTCTAGTTTTATCATTAGAAGATACTCTGTTGTTTGTACATTATGTACATATTAATATGTCAAAAACAATAACTTTTTCGAAATTAAATATATTGCAGATTTCTTGCAGTTTCCGGTAAATGTGAAACATAGTGCAAAAATTCAATGCATTCCTTTGAGCCTTAGACTTATTATTTTAGAAACGAAGTTAAGTCTTCAATAGATTAAAGGCGATAAATAATATTGTCATTTATTATTCATCGTAGCATGCATGTTTATTTTATTACTGACCGGTTTCGGATTTTCATCCATCGTCAGAGCAAACTCTCTAAACTCACTAAGTTCGAGTAGAGAGTTTACTTCAACGCAATGTTGCACTCACACCTGGTGATTTGTTGGTTGTATATATGTGCGGGAGGTAATAAGGTTATGTGTGTGTGTGTGTCTAATGACAAAATGGAATTATTAAAATTATGATTAGACATTAGAAAATAGTGTATAGTGTAATAGCATGTTTTGAAGGATACTTTATAACCAAATTTTAATAGTGGTATTAAGTATGCTCAGTGTTTTATCAAATCATTTTTATGAGGGGGAGGCGACCAGAAATTTCAGGAGTACACTATACTAATAAGAATAGATGAAGTTTGAACAAAGGTAATTCAAGTTTAAGAATAGTAAAAGTAAGAATAGTAATAAGATAGTTCAAGAATAGTGTAAAAATAATAAACTGAAACACTAGCAGTTAGTGTGAAACTAAGTTACTCTATACGAGTCTGTGTTGGCACACTGTCTGAAAAGCGCATCCTGAAGATGGGCGAACGCCCGAAACCGGTCGATGACCACAAAATGAAGCAGGCTACCACGGAAAATGTCTCTAATGCTTTCCAGCTCTGCGGAACCAACCACCACAACATATAATTATTCCATTTTGTCATTAAAAACACACACACATAGTAACACAACCTTATGGCCTCCCGCTTGTACAAATCAACAAACAAACAAGTGTGAATGTAACAGAAACATTGCGTTGAAGTGAACTCTCTACAGGAACTTGGTGAATTTGCTCTGACGATGGATGAATATCCGAGACTGGTCAGTAATAAAATAAATATGCATGCTACGACGGATAAAATTCCGGATGTTATCCAGCACTGCGGACTCATCCACATATTCATAAATAGAATTGTTATAACTCTTCACCTGGAAGTTAACAAAAGGCAGTCAGAATAAAACGTTGTGAGATTTTTTCACTTTTTTATTTACTTACCTGGTAACCAAGCTGGACAAAAGTTGTGTAATCTGTGCATTTAATTGTGGCAAAATATCTGCGACACCTTGATTATCCAAAGGAAGCTTATTTTTTAGTCTTTCAGCACCTTTTATTTGCTGCCTGTTAAGCCAATTAATTTCTGCCAGATTTTCACACCTGATCATAGGAATAATATTAGAAAAAAAACAATTTAAAATAATGTTTATAACAAAATTAAAGAAATTTTACCATTCTTGAATAGTATCTAAATTATTATTAAATTTTGCTCCATTTCCAGCAAGTTGTTGATCCCTTTTCCATTTAATTAATTCTTCATCCAAAATTCTGCCTTGTACAGTTACAATTAGACCCAGTGTTACTTTTAATTTTTCTGTCAATGAAATTCGTTGTTGCATTAAACCAGTGACCTACGAATTTAGGGGAAAAAATAATAATATACCAAATTTAATTAATTTGACAAAATTGGAATACTTAAATCAGGACATACTTTTTGACTTAACATTTGTTCCATCATTTCTTTCTGTCTTCGTAATTTTTTATCTAAATCAATATTTGTTTGGTTCTGGGGTTGATTTTGGAGGTGTGAAATGTGTGCTGAAAAAAAAGTAATTGAAAGAAGAATCGTGAAATTAAATACCCATAACATTATATTTTATAAGAAAGAAGAATCTGAAATTTTTGCAAATTAATGAAATAGAAAAAATGTAAAATATAATTACCATTAATTTTTGTACATTCATGATACTGGAGAGCAAAAGATTCTTGTTCTTGCTCCATACGTCGAAGATCTTCTGCTGTTTCGTCTGTTCGACTTCGCATTATATCCAACTGTTGAGTAATTTCTGCCGCTGCTGAGCTCATGGCTGGCCCAAAATCCATACCGGCCTTCACAAAATTGTATTATTTTATTTTTTTAAACTCTCTGAAGGGGATCACTGACAATACATCAAAGGTTACCATAGCAAGTCAGTAAATTATACAATAATATGTCAATGCAGTTGAACTAGCATGTAGATCCATGATATTTTATCCGTCATAGCATGCTTGTTATTGTTGTTCAATGGATAGATATCTGAAACCGGTCAAGAACACAATAATATTCATGCTACGGATAAAATCATGGTTGTTATCCAGCAGTTCGGATCCAACTACACATTTAATAATATGTAGATGTCACATTATTTTAGGGGATAATGCACTGCGACTGAAAGATCTGTTGTCCCCCTGGAGTCTCTCAGTGCACTGTCGGCCTCTGAGAGTGTTTTATAGCTACAACACTGCTCATCACCCAATGGCGAGCTGTTAGGAAGAGAAAATCTAAGGACAGCATTGCTGGACTCGCACCCTGGACCGGCGCACTACCACTGGGCTAAACCCTTCCCTAATTAACATATATGTACATATGTGACGTTATTTTATCCCGAGCAGAAGGATGGTCCTACTTCGACTGTGATGCTAGTGACGTAGGGATTCGGACGGTCCTCAGCCGAATTCAGATGGAAAGGTGATCCGCTACGCAAGCAAAGCCTTGACAAAAGAGGGAACGGCGATACTGTACCACCCTCAAAAAGCGCTAGTATACGCCGTTCGACAGCTCTACTGTTTCTATAGAGGCCTTTCAGAGTGCGGACAGAACACATTCTTTAAATGGCTACATTCGTTTAAAGAGCCAGAAGGGCAAGTTTGGTGGCCTCATATGATTTGAGAAGGACAGCTGGCCTCATATGATTTCGAAGTGTTACACCGTACCGGGATACTACATAGGAACGCCGATAGACCGTCACGACCCAGTAAGCAATGCGGTAGAGAAAACAAGGAGCACCCTGAAGAAGGAAAAGACAGCTTGACGAGTAGAAATCTTGCTCAAACGAACCTCTGAGCTACACGATCGAGAAGGGCGGTGTAAATCTCATCGTAATAACAGAAGCCGAAGATCAGCAACGACCCCTTATTGGCTAGTCACACAGTGGATAATGATAGGGTCTAGGATCCCTTTCCGAGAAGTGAAAAAGCAGATCCGGCGCTCATCAGCCTATGGACAATGGACAAGACTGGAATTACGGGAAGTCCTATTTAGGAAGTGGGAGGAGAACAGGAAGAGAGGCGTGCCCCCTCGGTACCAACTAGTCGTCCCGAAGGTTCTGAGAAGAGACCTCTTACGGAAAATTCATGCAGAATCCCAGGAGCATACCTACGAGTGATTAAGACGCTGCAAAAAAAGAGAGACGGGTACTACTAGCCAGGCCACACGCAGAAGTAGATGGCTTCGTGAATGCATGCGCTGATTGTGCGGACATGAAAAGTTGAATTCGGACGCCACTTAAAAGTACAGCAGCTGGATTTCCGTTCCCCAGGCTCTTTTTAGACCTCATGGGACCACTCCCCTATAGTGAGTGGAGAACCGCTAAATACTGGTGGTCGCAGATTACTTCACCTGTTGGGTGGAGCATATGCATTACTAAATGCCGAGGCCAAGAAAGATGCTAAAAGAAGTCATTACATGTTTTGGGGTCCCTTATGAGATACGTACAGACCAGCGAAGCTTAACTGTTCCAGGTCTGACCATAAGACTAGACACCAGAACGACGAGGACAACGCCATACGACCGTCACTCAGACGGATTGGTGGAGCGTTTCCAACAAACTCTATGCCAGATGCTCAGTCATTATGTCATCTGGCGACACGGCGATTGGGATGTACATCTCTCATATGTCATGATGGCATAACGTTCCAGTAGTCAACCGTCCAGTAGAAAACCACAAGACGTCAGTCTATCGCCTACTACTCCCTATTTGGCCGAGAGATGAGTATATCGGTCGATATTATGTACGGAAAGGCCGAGGAAAACGACGAGCTGCATAGTTATGTTTTGGAGCGAGGAGCCCGAATGGGTCAATAGCTACTTACGACAGGAGAGGGCCGCCAACAAATCCGTCAAAAGGATTATTACGATCGTAGCTATAGAGCCCCCAGTTTCTCAGTATGGAAGCTAGTATTACTTTGGTTTCCAGGGAAGAGGCCAGGCTACAGCACAAAATTTCATCGATCGGGGCAAGGTTCAGTTTCAGATTGAGCGGCAAGGTTCGACGTCACGTACCAGGTAAAGAACACTCGGAGACAGAAAGTCCATGATGATAGTACACTAGAACAGTTTCAAACCTGTTCCCCAGGATCAAATTGGGTTCATTCCCAGTACGCGATGCAAAGCCCCAAAACCCCAGAGCAAGAACAAATTTTTAGGATTGACGTAAGATAGTGAAATGTAGCCTGAGTAACTCTGAACTCATTCAGCGTATAATTAAAAGAACGATATATAAACCTGTTGCATATGGGTTTTTTGTTGTGTATAATTAACTTTAAAGAAAGAGCTAACGAATTGTGTACTTGAGTTTTTTCATAAAAAACTGTAAAAATAAAGATGGGTTTTGAGTGGCAAATAATTTATATATAAACAAAGTATGATCTTAAATCACTTTTTACAGCAACATTTGATACTGATATTGACAAATTCTAACCATTGAGAGTAATCAAAAGAAACACAAGACACATACAATAAATGAACATATCGAAGTAAAATATTTAGTTAATATACAAAAAGAGGTAACCTGATGCTAATTATATTTGTGAAGATATCTGTTTATGTTACATATTTGAGAACAATCTAATAAAGAATAAAACCAAATGAAAAAAGTAATTTACTTACATTTTCAGCTTGTTGGACCAATTTAAGTTCAGTGCTCAAGCAATGCTTAATAATCCGAAGCAAACTTAATGGATTGTTGCTATATCGTTGCTGTAAAATGAATAGTTCTGATAAATATCATTTTTCAACAAATGATATTAAAAAAAAAAAAAAATTTATATATAATAAAAGATTAAAAGAAATGAAACAGTAATCGCACTTGTCTATGCAAGAAGGTCATTACTTTTTAACTCATCCTCACTTTTGTTAGTATTCAAACAAATTATGTATGTATACAATATGTGTATATACAATATAAACAAGAATTTGAAATCTTAAAATAATTAGGAAATTGAACGAGTATAATGTTTCGCGACCACCATCAATTCAAGGTCACGTTTATTAATGATTTGAAGTTATTCGGCTAAAAGAATTATTACTTTAAATCTGATCCAGTAAAAGCACAAAATTCAAAATGAAATATCACAATAAACTTTACGGTTAACTTTTAAAGTAATGACTTACGCAAATGACAAATTGTTAGATTACATATTTATTCATAAATCTGATAATTTATATACTAGCTTAAAATACAGAAATGAATAAAAGGATGGCTTTTTTTTCGACAAAAGTAAATACTCGCGAAGAGTGCGAAACTCCAAACAAACAAAAATGATGCTATATAAATTTCTTGCCAAAGTAATCATAAATTACACCATATTACAAGCTAAATAAATACTTGGAAGTTATTAGCAGCTTCAACCAAGTTCATTTTTGTTATAAAATGTTGGTCAGCTGGTAAACTGCTTGCTCGAACTTGAAGCTCATGAGTCAAAGAATCAAGCAGACTAGCTGCATATTGTTCATGTTGCGGATTTTCGGGATCTATTTCAGTCCTAAAAAAGAAAAAGAAATCAATTAATAATTTATGTCATATCATTTTCTTAAGTTTATAAAATGCAAGACCTAAAATTACTTTTACCATAAAATCTTTTGTTCTATCCAGCTTGCAAGAAAATGTCGAACTTCAAGGGGAAAGTGGTCCCCATAAACGGCTTTGACTTGTTGCAAGGCATCTCCTTCCAACTGCTGTGCTTTGGTCCAGAGTGACATGGAGCACACCTAGATCAAAAAACGTGGGCTATAATGTAGCTCTTGGCTTTTGCAATATTAATATCGTTATATAACGTAAAAATAAGAATCAAAACAGCAAAAGATGTATTTACATGTGAATACGGAACAATATTTGCAATTGAATCTCAATAATAGTAAGTATTTATAAGTGTCAGAGAGAAAGAAAAGATGTCCCGATTTCATCTAAATTGAAATATCTGACTGCGTACATAACGCTCTAAGGAAATATTATTACCTGATTGGACCGATAATGAATCGACTGGTTATGAGGAAAACACTAATGATTTATTTAAAAACTTAACAATAACAGAGAACTTTAACGAACAAATCCAAGATAATGATAAACTCCACACAAAAATGGCGCAAGGACTTACTGCGCAAGTTAAACTTCAGGTTCCCCAATCAGTAGCTATAGCTGCACTGCCTGTCTCGGTTTCGGTCATGTGTTCTTGGTACTTGTCTGTACACACACACATATAAATATATATAATTTTGTTTTGTATTATGCTATATAAAAGAGACCAAATTGTTCCAAAGTCTTACATATAGCATGTTTCAATTTTTATAAATAAATTTCAATTACAGGTTTGAAACATTAATTGCAAATTGTATAAAAGATAGTTTTTATAAATATGAACGTACTATGTAATAAACAATTTAGTTTTATTACTACTTTATTAAATCTGCAGTAAAATTTAGGTATTAGTGTTATAAAAATTGTAGAGCAAAATAAATAAGAAACTAGGTTGCTATATTTGTCAGTTGGTACCATTGACTTGTCTTGAAAATCTGTCAGTCAAAAATTTGAGGTTATTTTAAACATGTGCTAGTATCGTAATGTTTGAATTAATTGATAATTTTGAAGTGTTTTTAAACGTTGAATGTGGCTCAGTGTTGTCCAAAAATAACTTAAAGTTCTATAGAGTTAATAGAAACCATCATCATGGAGATTACACATGCATTTTATCGGATAATCTCAAAAAAATGGATATGTCCTCAGAGGTAAGCATGCTGTCAATTTGATAAAGCTTAATACTCCCAGATTTTTTGTTAACTACTTTAAGAAAAAACAGATTTTGAAATCTTTGTAGTTATTCGATAATCTCATACTGGAAAAACGGCCTTTATGGAAGAATTTTCTTAAATTTTCTCTAACAGAGGGAAGAGCAAGTATCTTCCTTGACAGACCTCTTTGCTTTGCAACTGGAATAAAAAATATATACGAATTAGGAGAAAATTATGGATCTCATAAATTAAATGAAGAGGTAATTGTCATTTAATATGTTATTTCAGTTGAATTCATTATAATTGCACCACATTTGAACTTGGATATCACATGATAGCATAGCATATTGCATAAGTAAAAATTATTTCCAAATTGAAGTCTTTTTTAATTACAGTAGTCTAAAAACGTTCAAATGTTTCACAATTACTTAGGGGTTTTTAATTAAATTCAATATTTTAAATACCTTGGGGCAGCTCTTACAATATATTAGCTGGATCCAATTTGGTCAAAGCAGTTTTTTGAATATTCATTTGTTGTGTTGGCATTTACATTTTAAATTCTTTTTTTTTAAATTATGTTAATTTTCCATTGCCATTATTGTTTGAAGTGACATGTTTGATTCAATAAGTGTTATAATAATAGAACCAAACTTTGGACATTTACTTCATAAAAAATCGGTTCTCATAGATTTCTTTGTTATATATTTTTATATTTAGTAATCTTACTACAGTAGAGACACACTCTTTAATTAAATAAGAGCTACAGTTAAGGGCAAACGTCCAAAATCGGTCAGTAACCACAAAATGAAGCAGGCAATCACGGAAAAGGTCTGATTTTTTTCCAGCTCTGCGGATGCAAGTCATATCATTTAGAGTTTCTAGATAGTCAACGTAGAATGTCCAAAAACAATTTGAAATTATTGGACACTTCCTGTTTGACTGTATTTCTTATCCTGTTCACTGCACTTGTTTATATTTTCGTTTTAAGTAAATTGGATCTAATAGTTTTAAGAATTACATATTTAAAAGTGACCGCAGATAGCCACAAATTTCCGCTACTGCTGTGAAAGCCTAGTAAATTATTTTTCCTTTCTCTTACTCCTAGTGAGAGGAATTATTGCGATCGTGCCATTTTTTTTTCATTTTTTTTAATTTATAATACTGATGTAATCGTATTGGTTTGTTTAATACCACACTTTCATGAACATTACAACGGTCATTTGAAGAATATTGATGGTAACAAAAGTACTCATTTCAGCAGTTTATTTTATAATTTATCCAATAATAATAAAAGCATTGAACAACAGACAAATAAATATATTTTTAGAAATTTTGACTCGCCATTTTTATTTTAAAAAACATTTTTTACAAATTTTATAAAATCTTATTATAAATTACAATTAATTCAATATACGTAACAATTTAATAAAAAATGTTTCTATTTTCAAACTATTTTAAAGTGCTTGTTAATCTGTTTAGATTTTATGTAATATGCAGTGTTTACCTTCAACTCTTTTATTCATAGGACAGTGACCTACATTAATGTGATTTTGTTATTACAGCGCTAGATTATATTGTCAATTTTTTAAATTGGGTTCTAGTAAACAATTTAATAGGAATCAATCCCCCCCCCCCCCACAAACATTTTATAATCATAAAATGTTTGTTTTTAACTTTAAAATTTCTTAGATTTTTTTTAACTTACTACTTAATTTTTTGTAGTGTTAGAACTCAGCTTTTATTTTATGTTCCAATGATAATGTTAAAATAACAATGCTCATATTATCTCAAATAATTGTAACAGTCACTAAGAAATACATTCTTCTTATAAACTACTTCCATTTATTTTGACACAGAAAAAAAAGTATTAAACATTTATTTTTTACACAAAATAAATAAATACCATTTTCTCTCACTAAAATTATTATAATCCATTTAATATTCAGGAGTCTTTTTGATTGTTCATTATTTATTGACCAAAACAGCCTTATTATTATCACAACAGCCTTTCTTAGTTGGGAAGTTTAGATGTAAGTTAATGATTGATTTTTTATTTTTAGAATTTTGGCAACAACTCTTAAAGGAAAAGTTCTATTTAATTTTAAACGGTCTTAGTTATAGTTTTTTGAGGGAAAAACTTCATTAAATTTATTTTAATTCAACAAATGAAAGTAATTGCCAATGCTGACATTTTCTTCTGAAATTGAGTTTACAAGAAATAAAAAAAAAAAAAAACCAACAATTTATTTCATTTTATATCGACCCCTTAAAATAAATTTATTTACTCGAATTTATTTTTAGCACATATTTGAGAGATCCACTTTTTGTCTCTTTTTTTTTTATAGATATTTAGTATATCATTAGATAAATCTTTCGATTTGAATAATATTACATATTTGAGAGGAAAAATAATTTGTGATATTTTACAACAATTGATAAAATCAAATGGTGGAATTGTATTGGAAATTCAAGATAGTCCTTTGCCTAAAGCAAAGTCAATTAATAAGATAAAGATTACAGCGAAATGTACAGCACGAAACAGAGACGAAGATAATAGTATTATCATAAAAGTTGGATCTGTTTTAAATGGAAACGGTTCAAATAAAAAAAATATGACAATAGAAGAATATAACAAGTATGACTAATTCTTTTTCATTTTTTGTACGATTCACATTTAGTAAATTACATTCTTTAATATATTTTTGCATCCTTATTCGTAGGATTAGAACAGAAGAAATAGGTGCTATGTGCGATCATAAATTAGAAAATAATAGCGTAACAAATAACAGAGAAGATTTAGTCAGAGCTACAATATTTTTTGATTTGTTACAATCTAATATTCATAAGACAATGACTTTACATTTGGAAAGTCATAAACCAGATATGAAAACCTCTTGTAAAGGTTTGTTTTTAATTTTAATATTATTTATCACAACTATTATGTTTTATTTACTTGCTTTACTATAAACTGAGTACTAAATATTGTTAGGCATTCAACAACGAATTTTATTTTTTATAGTAATTAAGCGTTATTTCAGATCCCTAAACGATATATCGTTTTAGAATTAAAATTAAAAAAAAGTATATTAGCAGCTATAGAAAAATTATATTAAGTAATAAGTACTTTATTATTGTACTAGGTGCCTTATTTGTCATGTACAACTATGTTCGGTTAGTTGCATTGATTGCTAAATTTGAAAATTTAGTTTTATCAAAGAAATACCAGCCATTACCCATAATTGATGAAGTAGATTTTTCATTGCTTTCCCAAAATGTAAGTTTTATATACTTTCTCTTATTTTCTTTTTATAATAAATTTTTTCTGTTAATATTCATGTTGATTGTAGTAGTTACTTGTCCTTTTTAATTAGGCTGAATGGAATTTAATGTATGATTACGCACTTCACTGGCCTATTGTTGTTAAACAATCATTAGAGCATTTAGAAGAGGGACAGCCTAAGTTACACAATATTTTTAGATTTTTAATGCATTTTGCATCGGAATTTAGTATATATTATCATCGAACAAGAATTTTAACAGTTAGTATCAAACAAATAATTTGTAACAGTGTTAATTTTCGTTTTGTTTATGTTGAAGTAGATGCAATAAAAGGTGTATTTTCGATCGCCTATGTAAATTACAGAGAGGCCTTCTGCTTTATTTCAGGATTCAAGGCCTCATCTTATGTCAGTGCTCTATGCCAGAATTCATTTTTTAAAAGCAATTGCTCAAGTATACAAAAATGCTTTAAATCTTATACAACTACGTCCTCTTAATAAAATGTAAATAACAGGTACATGTTCCCACCACTACTTTTTTTACTTTTTAGTTATTTTTTTTTTTTTATTTAACATTAATTTTAAAAAATGATAAGAATGGTTAAAAAATATATATTTAGAAACAAGTTATAATTTTTGGTGACGAAATATTCCATTCCTAAATTAATATTGCCCCCTCTATAAACTAAACATGTCCCGCAGGTCTACAACTCAGCTCACTCCTCACAGCTGTTTGTTTTGTTTGGTTGCAAGGCATGAGATTCACGTGACTATCCTGGTACTGGGCTCTTGTTGTACAAGGCTTTTCATTGGCCGACCGTCAGTAGTTAAGGCTATCTCCGCCAATGAGCGAGCTCGACAGTGTAGATGTTGCAGGAACCCCGCTCACTACGCGTTTGACATCAATAAATGCAGCAGTGAGTTTGGAGGGCGCGGACTACTGCAGGCTTAGCCCGTTTCTTTTATAAAACAAACCATTTTTTTTTTTTTTAATATATCTGTGCGCGTAATCTAAGTTATTATCGAGACGATGAGTATTGCTGCGTTATTAAGAGCGGCCGAGTACTTGGAAAGACGAGAAAGAGGTGAGGAGAGTGTTTAGTGGTTTGGTGTTTTTGTGCTAGTTGTTTCCACGTCAACATGGCTGACTACTTGTCATTTCTATGAAGTCAGCTGATTTTTTAAATTTTACTTACTTTATTTTCAGAGGCTGAACATGGTTATGCCTCTACACTTCCTCCTGATGATCTCAGAAATGTGATTAAAAGGCCAAAGACAAAAAAATCTCAGGGAAGCAGGTGTGTACGTGTATATAAACATGTATAATGATCCTAATAAAGTGTATACTTGAAATATTAACAAATAAAAAAAAAAAAATTAATAATTGATTAAGAGTCGATATAAGAGTTTTCGTAACCTAAAAATTTTTGTTCTAGAACCACACACAATGAGCTCGAAAAAAATAGGTATGTCTTTTGTTTTCCGTTTTTATAACTCTTTTTCTTAAAAAACTATAAATAATGAAATTTTCATTCACATACATACATGTTATATATATATATACATAAATATATATATATTAGATTATAACCGTTGTGTTGTTTAAATAATGCAAGGCCATAGAAATTTAGAAGAGGTTATCTGCTGTTTGTATTCCACAGTAGAGCTATTTGTGAGACATTAGCATGAACGATTGCCAGCTGGCTCCAACGGCCTGACTGAAAAACTACTAATTTCTGATACCAATATATATTTTTTATTAAAAAAAAAATAAAAAAGTTATAAAAAACTGAAAACATTCCTATGTAAACTTTGGGTTTTTAAATAGACGTATTGAATGTTATGTTAGTTTAATTACATGAAGTAAATAAACTATATATACATATTTTCTTTGCATTTGTGTACTTTATTTACTTAAATTTTAAGTATTAAGGATGAATAAGTTATCACTATTTATGGATTTATTAATGAGTTCTCGTTTGTTTCATAATAAACATTCTTTTTTTTCTCCTTTTACATTTTGAGGGTGTTAATTTACTAAAAAATAATTGAGATTTATCAAATAACAATGGTAGTTAAAAACCTCCTGCACTTTCTCTTTTCACTTACCTTTTAAAAACGAAATGCTATTGAGGTACTGCTTCTATTATTTCTCTTCTTTTTTTTTCCTAAGTAACTCTTGAGTTATTTTAATGATTAAAAACCCGTTTATAGTCAGTTACTGCTTTTAGATGTCGATTTACAAAGTAGATAACCAAGAACCTGGGTTCTGACGTATGTAATTATTTTTATTTTTTGCCTAGTAACATTTCAAAAATATTATTTA
Organism: Triatoma infestans; assembly: GCA_011037195.1. NCBI lineage: Eukaryota > Metazoa > Arthropoda > Insecta > Hemiptera > Reduviidae > Triatoma > Triatoma infestans. The sequence continues at coordinate 33,523 of JAAEAF010000049.1, forward strand.
TCAGCATGTTTAATTATTTCTCTAATGATATAAGGGTTCCTCTCAGGTAGGGTCCAATGTACCTTTTTATTTAAAAATTATTTTTCATTTCTATAACCTTAAAAATGTATTTATGAACTATTATGGCTCTCAGGTGATTTGTATATTTTAATTAGATATTCGCTCTATTTATATGTTCCTAAATTTATTTCTTAACATTTAACCTTGTATGTAATTGTATCACAAGAAGGTAGTAATCCTTGAAGTACAACCTTGTTTTAAAGTCGATTCCAGTAAAAAAAAAAGAAGTTTGCTATCGTGATTAATGTATTTTATTTTTGATAAAGAAAACAAAATAAAAATAATTCTTATTTTTTTTTACATATTTAAAGTTCTGATAAAAACAAAAATACCTAGAAGTGGTCAATGAACTATATATTCTGGTCTAGATTTAATCAGCGATAAGTAGATCACCATATCACATGTTAGATTAAAAAATTTTATGTAAAAATTCTATTTCTTCTTGATCCTTAAATTTTATTTCGCATAACTTGCTGATATTTTTAGAAATAAAAATTTCCTAATATTTGGTTTTGTTTTAGATTTAAAGTAAATGTTCATTTTGTTTTGAAACATACGATTTTGACCTGGATCTCTCAGAATTTATTGTAAAAGAAAATATAACCTGATTAGGTAATATTCCAAAAAAGTAAACCTACTGGTTTTAGTTTTCAGTTTGTATATTTTTAATTATTAGACCTTGAATTTTAATTAACCTTCAACTTCAGATATATTTCAATTTATTTTTCAAAATAAAACTGTTAATTATGGATTTAGTTAATATATACTCTTGTGGAAGGTTATTTTAAAGTTGGAGCTAACATGGTTTTGTTGAAGTCAGCTGAGAGCAGTAGCTAGTAGTAGTAAAACTGTGTTGCCAAGGCTTGTGAAGGCTGCGCACGATTTGGCAACATGGGCAACACATGTTTTCTACCCTCAGTTCTTGTATTATTACTTATTATTTTGCAGATTATTAAAGGAAGTTTTTTTTGTCGAGTATATAATATATATATATATTATATATTTTTTTTTAATAAGTGTATTTAGAATATTGAAATATAAAGTCCTTTTTATAGAAATATAAAGAAGAAAAGTTTTTTCTTCCTTATAATTGTAAAGACTGGATATCTACTTTCTCATTTTGTTTTCTTTACCCTTTTAATTTCATCATCAGATTAAGAAAAGTAAATTTTTAAGGCTTAATGATATTGAATAGTGCTTTTGTCATTTGCTTGTAAATCTTTTTTTTTTTTTTTGAGAAGGGATTTTGTTTCAATATAGGAGTTCCGTTATTATTACATGGCTACTTTATTTTAGTTTAAAGCTCCCTTTTAGACTTAAATAATAATAATGTAATTATTCTGTTAAATAAAGTAAAAACATGAAATAAAACTCCTCTCGCAGTTTAAGAGTACTGAAGTAATAATACAAAAGCATGGGATACACTTCGCGCATGAGGTCTAGGAAGAGGGGTCGTTTAGGATTGAGTGGGGGTTTGCAGAGGGGTATTGATCCCCTGAGGTTGCTCTGAGGTCAAGGTCATAGATGTATCCAAATTTACCATTATATGTACATATGGATATATTTCAATTTATTTCTGTTTTTCTTTATGCACTTCTCGGATACTTGGCCACATTTTTCTATATTTTTTTTTTATCATTATTTATTTATATAAGTAATGCAAGCAAAAAATGTATTAATTCGACAATTTTAGGTGTATTTAAAAACATTTATATAGTGGTATACAAACGGTTGGATTGTAGAGCCCCACACTGGTTTGGTGGTAAACAACGGGGTAATGATCCTTTACTCCCACTTTCTCGCTTTGTAAACTTGTAAACTAAGAATTTTTTTTTATTTTGTTTATAAAAAGTGGCACATGGTACAGTCTCTTTAATCAACACTTTTTTTTTGTTTTGTCTCTTCCTAAATAATTTAATTTTATTCCTTAAGAGAAGTATATATGTACATACATACATTGAAAGTATTTGTATATGAGCGTCTGTCATTATTGTATAATTCTTAGTCAAATAAAATTTAACTGCCTAAACTTATGACTCGAGTAATAGAATATATAAATGTTTGTATGTATACTTTATTGTTAAATTTTGTATATATGTATATTTTTTATTTTTCGAATCATAAGTTGAGGCGGTTAAATTTTATTTGACCAAGAATTATATAAGAATAACAGACGCTTATATAAAAGACATAATTTATGTATGGTTAAATTGGTATTACGATTTAGATATTTTCCTAAGTGATGGAAGCAATCACATTGACACATATAACTTTGTGAAAAGGGATTCAACAAAAAAACTTAACAAAGTTGTTTTCAAATGAATTCAGCTACAAATTCCTCCCTCCAATTATGTATTCTTATGAATGAGTTCGAAACTATCTTTAATAGAAAGTTCCTTCGGTGTGAAAATCAAATAAAATGAGCCCGATTCTAGAAATGTTTTGAGAATGGACAACATGGTTTCTCTTTTGGCAAAATTCTTGTGCTTGAAACATTTTCCTCCTAGATTAGTGATTTCTTACTGTGATACCCAACTTCATGTTGTGGTTATCGATCAGATCATCCTAAGGGTAACTTGATAAATAGTGCGATAATACGACTGCTCGCATTCTTTCATGGATAAAATCTCGGATATTTTCCATTACTGCGGGCTCAACCACTTTTCCTTTATTCCTTATTTTTCATACTTAAATCTGGCCTGCAATAAGCCCATTTATTGCGTGAAGTTGGAGACCGTGCACATGTTTTTGAGGATTTGCTACCTATGGAAAAGGAAAATATTTCCTCATTTATGATTTAGATCTTCCAGCTATGGGTGGGCTATACCCCGGCACCGCAGCCAACAAAGGCTTACTGTGCCATCACCTATTTTTTCTAATAGGTGAACCCTCCCCTCAGAAGGAGTTTAAGGGATTTCATTGCTGGAACATTTGCTTTACTTATCTCCTCAGGTCGCCATGTACGTAATCAAAGAGCAGGGGGGCAGTTTTCTCCTCCTCCTGACACAGTCTGCATAAAGGTTCCGAGCTTATTAGCCCCATCTTGTACAGATGCTTCCTGAACCTACCATGACCCGTCACAAGAGAGATCTGGTTTCTACTCAGGCTAAGTGTCACTTTAGTCCTCCTTTTACACAGTTTTGGCATCATCCTCTTTCTGTGTATAGTCCCAGGGCTCCCACCTCAGAGCGCCTCATGCTTGTTTCGAAGCCAGTCTTTATTATCTCCACGAACTGCTCCACTGGTTATCCCCAGGACAGGCTCTGGGACCACCGAACGGAGTATTGCCTCCGTTTCTGGCCAGTTGATTAGCTGCCTCATTACCATCAAATCCTGCATGTCCAGGCACCCATATCAGCTACACTTATTGGGCCTGGAGAGCCTCGTCAATGCCTATCGACAATCCTTGACTGGGGAGGGTGGTTTTGTAAGCCTCTAGGGCTTTCAGTGCAGCCTGACTGTCGAGAAATGCGTATGACCTTGTCGCTTGGGGCTCTACGCAGGTTCTCGTCGGCACAGACCTACAGTTATGATGGATGCCTTCATTATTGAAAGTCATACAAAGAAGTGCATTGAACAAGAGGAAGAGCCTCTAAGCACCATTTTATTATTTCTCAAAACTTCCTGATGAACCTGTAAAATATTTCATAACAAGAAAAGAAAAATATGCTTTTTTTATGCTGAATTTTAGGCGACTTAGTGAAATCAAAACTAAGTCGCGAGATTTTTTCCCATGATAGCCTGCTTTATAGACCTGTTTCGGCGTTAGCCCATCATTAGTTATCTTGATAAACTGTGCGAACGCCCAAAACCTGTTGATGATCACAGAAGGAAGGAGGCTATCCAGCTCTGTGTACCCAGCCATAACTAAAACTTAAAGATATTTATGTGGTGGAGAATTATATATTATATGAGGTTCTCGTCGGCACAGACCTACAGTTATGATGGATGCCTTCATTATTGAAAGTCATACAAAGAAGTGCATTGAACAAGAGGAAGAGCCTCTAAGCACCATTTTATTATTTCTCAAAACTTCCTGATGAACCTGTAAAATATTTCATAACAAGAAAAGAAAAATATGCTTTTTTTATGCTGAATTTTAGGCGACTTAGTGAAATCAAAACTAAGTCGCGAGATTTTTTCCCATGATAGCCTGCTTTATAGACCTGTTTCGGCGTTAGCCCATCATTAGTTATCTTGATAAACTGTGCGAACGCCCAAAACCTGTTGATGATCACAGAAGGAAGGAGGCTATCCAGCTCTGTGTACCCAGCCATAACTAAAACTTAAAGATATTTATGTGGTGGAGAATTATATGCGTTAATCATAATTGCGCGATTCTATAAAAATAAACTATAGAAATATTTGTAAAAATTGAGTTTTAAAATAGTTTTCCCAAATCTTCTATTTAGTGAATTTTTCCATACAATGAGTTATAGAAATACCAAATACAGAATTTAAGAGTTGTAAGCAAATTGCTGTTTCATATAATATTCCATTAAGAAATCAGTTAAATGATGAAGTTTAAACAATGTTTTATGAAAATATGATTTGAACAAGATGAAACACAAATATTAAAAAAGTTACTAATAAAAGTAATAAATCCCTACATAAAAAAACCTACGTGCTAACTAGTGCCCTCAAGCGCACAAACCGGTTATGGCTCTACCCATATCTTCAAATGATTGTCAGTCCAGTCTTTGATATGTTGGTGTAAATTGAGAAACCGGTCTGGAATCCTATTCATTATACAGACAGTTATGATGGAAAATAGTGCCAGAAATTCAGACCTAAAGTTTTTTTCGATCCATCGAATAAACAGAATTCGATTTGCTCTATATATAATTATAAGAAATGAAAATTATTTTGTAGGAAATGTAAATAACATGAATAAGTTGAGAATTTATAGTTGACGAAAAAAAAAGATGTAGAATAATTTTTATTATCTGCGAATGAACTAGAATTAAGTATGAAATACTTTAAAATTGCATAAATATAGTAAATTAGTATTTTTTCAGTCTTTGCTGGCAAAGTAGGCATTTTTGATAATCCTTTAGTCTTTCTTTTTTGTTTCATGTTGTATGAATTTTTTTTTTTTAAATTGTTTTTAATTTTTCTAGGAGGGCGCACCTAAGGAACTGTCTGGAAAAACTGAAAGAGATGGTACCTTTGGGAGGTGATTCTTCTCGGCATACAACGCTTGGCCTTCTTACAAAAGCCAAGCGCTTTATTAAGGTCTTTATCATAATGTTTGGTTTTTTAATAAGTTTATTAATTAAACCTATAAGCGCGACTGACTAGCTTAGTATTTACTACAGGGCTTCCCACCGAGGTTGGTGAAAGTTTGTAAGCGATAGATATGTCTAGAAGGTCCGTGAGGAGTGGACTAAGAGATTTATCGATGAAGCACTTGATAGAAATTTTCCATAAAGATATATTTCAAAATGTCTTTTAATGTTTTAAGTTTTAAAGTACCTTTATGATTTATAATAATTAAAAATTAAAAATGAATCCTTGTTCAAACTACCCCTTTACATTTAGTGATTTTAATTCACAAAGAAACTTTTTGCTCGTATTTGCGTTTCGTTACCACTACTCATACAGAAAGAAATGCAATAATTCGATGGTTGTTATTTATTCATTGGACGTAGGTAATTATATATCTTTATGTATTTAAGAAAAATATTCGCTAATATTTCCAAGAATATTTCAATTTTTTCACACATGAGAAAATAATAAATAATATTCATCTTTATTTCCTGAAAACATTCACAAATTAAACATTATTCGGCTTTTCATGATACTCATACTTCATTACTACATTAATTCAAGTATAAATTGTTGAGTAACTTATTTTTTAGTTGTTTCTTTTAAATTTTGTTTCGATGTATTTAGTTTGTTATAGACAATATGGCCCAAATTCATAGAATTAGCAATTATTTTAGAAAATTGTTCCAGATAAAAAAAAAAAAAAAAAATGCAAGCGACATTTTCCTTGATTTTAGGTTTCGAAATCTAATATGGCGTTAGTTTTTGGAGTATCAAGAATCAGCTGTAGAATGTTTTTCATTAGGATGATTTACTTTTTACTTTCTCTTACTAGTAAGAGGTTCTTATTAATCTTGTCAAATTTTTGAAATTAAATTTTCTTAAGAAAATAGTTTTTGAGGTTCCTTGGGTGAAAACAAAAGAAGTTAAGACTAAGTGAACTGGATAACTGAAAAACAATCTCAGAAAGCTCGAATTATTCCCTTTATAAGTGTCACTAGGAAGTCCTGACAGCTTTCTAAGCTTTCGGTCAAAATCCAATAGTCAGAAGTAATCATCTACTGGGCTGCTTTTCAGTTTTGCATTTTTGTATAAAACGGCTCCCAACATTTGGGGGGGGGGGGGCAGTTTTATTTAAAAGTAAATATAAAAACACTTACTTGAACTTATTCCTCAAAATGTAATCCTTCTGTTCTACCATTTGTACTTACCATTCTGCCAACATTTCAATTTAGTGGCGGTACCTACCTCTCCTTTGGATTGGACGTGAAAAACTATCCTCGCATCCAAATCGCACTGCTTCATAATTTTCAAAAGTGCCTTCCTTTGAGAAAATGAACGATAAACTGGAAAAGACCGTAACATGGTAGGTAACAAAAGGTAGGATGAGCAAAAATGCTTACTCGTTCCAACTCTGCTAATGTTGCCTGAGTCAAACGCGATCGCTGGGCGGGAGCGTTACCATGTTGCAGAATAGCTTTATTTCAGTTAATTTAAAAGAAGTACCTTGCTTTTAAGATCTTATAAACTCTATCTAGCTTTAATTCCGTATAAAGTTCAGAACCAACAGCTCTGACGCCAGGCTCATCTTCAAAATTGCAAAACACCCTCAAGTATTCGACCAAAAGCAAAGCATAACTCTTTTCCCGAACCTGTCAAGTTGGGTTAGATGGACTTGCAACAAGTAACCACTTGCGCTTGTTTGGATTATATAATATATAATCCAATATATATAATCGCATTATTTATTCTTTTCCAAAACCAGTAATCTTTGAATTTAATGCGTACATGGAAACGCTGTTTTGCTTGGAGTTCTGATATTCATCATCGTCTAAAATTCAGGACATCCATTTTTCTAAGATAGCGGTTAACCGTGCTTTTGAATATCCTAATGCGGTAGATAATACTGGAGTGGTCGCATACGGATTCCTGCTTAACGCATTCGCCTTACCATCGACAACCAAAAGGACGATCTAATCTAGGCTTATCTTGAAGGCTGATAAGCCCCACTATTGAAACATTTACGCCAAAACTGTGCTGTATTTCAGTCCATCCCCCCTCTTCTTCCACTGCATAAATTACTTCAGCTCCCCCCTTGTGCCTAATACTTTTTTTCAATAATGTCTCAAAAGAACGCGAATCGCAATTTTTTCTTCGCACATTTTGATTATAGATTATGATAGCAAATGAGAAGTAAAGACATAATTTGATACATAATTGAATTAAGGATTAATCAAAGTAAATATTGGTATAAATTATATAAACAAAACCAAAAAAATAGGATTTATTATCTGTCTAAAGGTCTGGATTGTTTTATGCACAAAACTTTTGTAATAACCTAATATTATCGATCTTATATACTAAACACATGGACATTTTCCGTGATAGCCTGCTTCTTTTTGTTGTCATCGACCGGTTTCGGGCGTTCACCCATCATCAGGAAGTTTTGTCAAAACAGTGTGATAACACAGATTGTCACAGAGCAAATTCAGTTTATATGCTCGATGCAAGTCTTTGTTATCACACTGTTTTTGACAAAACATCCTGATGATGGGCGAACGCCTGAAACTGATCGATGAAACAATAAGAAGCAGGCTATCATGGAAAATGTCGCTGACGAGTTCCAGCTCTGCGGAACTAATCACAACATGTAGAACTTTTTGAATTACATATCTTTGAAATATTATAATTATGATGTATTTTGCATTATAATATATTTTGAAATAGTTAAACGATTCTTAATTAAATGAGCCCTAACAAAAACAATAAGAATCCATCCCTGATCGAATTTGCATATCAAATTGTGCATTTTATATTTAGTTTTTTTTTTTTCTTTTCTATTTTAAATTAAAAAATAAATCGTTAATATTATTATAAATAGAGCTTGGAACAACAAGAACGAAGGGCAGTTATGCAGAAAGATAACTTAGAAAGGGATAACAGATTCCTCAGGCGAAGGCTCGATTGGCTGTATGGTTCACAGCATAACAGCAAAAGGCGCTCAATTTCCGAATGCTCTGCGTCAACAGTATCGTCCAACCATTCAAGTACTGGCTCATCATTCCCATTATCTTCACCGTCCTCCATTTCTGAATCTGGTATGTCTTTTTCGAGATTTGTGTATATAAACTTATGTGAATCCATTCTTTTTTTATTATTTTGTATTTTTCTGTTTTGCCTCATTATTCATGTATTAATAATTATTGATTGATTGATTAATTAATTATTAATTGATTGATTGATTTTCATAGCACTTTTTAGCTAAAATTTGAATTAGAATTAATTTTCAAGTAATGAATAAATTTAACTTGGGTTCTATTATTTAAGAAAGTGCCATTTTGTTTTATAGTATATCTGCCGTTGAAACTTAAATAAGGTCAAGAAAGAGAAAAACATATTATTTAATAATTTTGTTTATGATTACTATTAATTCTGGACTGCCCAAACAAGTTATTGGTTAAAGATAACAAAAAACAAGTTTAACATTCGTTTCCATTCATGGTTACATATGTTCCGTATGTTTATTACATATGTGTATTTTATTTTTGGTAAATTAAAATGTATTTATTTTTTACAATTTCATATGTAACTGTTACCACAAATTTTTCAGAATTTATTATGGCATGTTTAAAATTTCATTAGAATGGAATTTCATTTCAATAAGTTTAGCATTTTATTTTATTTTTAAGCAATGAGTTTGTTATTTATTTGAATAATTTAGAAATTTGAATTTTTTTTTACGTGCTTTTTTCGGATATTCCGATTTCACTGAATACTTGCAAACAACATGTTCAATTTATCTTACTGCGGGCATATTGGAAATTTTACTGTTTCATTGGCTTTACTCCAATATCTAAAAAGTTACAAACAATTTTTTTCATTCATTCATGTTAGTTGTGAAATTCATTTTAGATAAAGAATAATCTGATTTACCCAGATAAAGTAGTTTACATTTCAGTTTCTATTTTTAAAACTATTCGAGATTATTCCTTTTATTAAAAGGCGCGGCGGCGGCGGGGGGGTAGATTTAAGTTAACTTTGGCTTAAACCAATAATTTTTGAATCAAGTATTCTATTCCTCGATTATAAAATTTCTTAAATTCAATTTTCCTTAATTTCTAAAATGAAAGACGTAAGGCTATACAAGAAATCAATTTGTTCTCTAGTGTGTGCTTTAGAAAAATTAGGCAGTTGTATCTCTTAAAAAACGAAGATTGTCTGAAAGGCGAGAGAAGAGTGTCTTTTCTAAATACTGAATTATCATATCCTGCATCCATATTATATTGTAGGAGTTTTAATAAATGAACACTACAAAAATCTTTTAGCCCGGATTCACCCCACCGTATCTCCCCAGTACTTCTCCAGTTTCCTTTTCCTGCATCGTTTAATTTCTTTGTTACAAAATTGCTTAGTGACAGCTAACGCTGGCTCGGGGTCACAAAATGGCAATGTGAATCCCCCCCACCTAGTCAACTATCCCTCCCTCCTCTCTTTGCCTTCTATACCCGCATGTCCGGATACCCAGAAGAACTCCACTCTGCTCCTCTGACCGAGGCTACTAAATCTTTTCCGCATTCACCCACTAGTTTAGAGCTCTAGCATGGCTTATTCAAAGCCTTTAATGCAGCTTCATTCTGTCTAGAGCCATCAGAGTAACAGCAAATAATACCATTACTTTTCTCTATTAACCCTTTGAGGGTGTCCGCTACCATACATCTAATACTAATCTTATAACCTCTCTCGATTTCCCACCTCTTATTCTTTTCAGCAGTAAAGAGAATTTGGTTCTCCTGCCTTATTTTGCCCTTAACCTCCCCTAAAAGTTCTTATCCACTATCGTTTGCATCTTATCCTAAGATGACCTTTCAATGTCTTCCTTAGAAACGATTGTTGTAGTAGAGGTTCCAATGCTAATAGTATTTCCAACACCGATGTCGTTGTTGTCGTCGTCGTATCCGTTATTACCAAACAAGCCATGCTTTATATACTCCCTGCAGTGTTTAAACTTTTTATGTGTCTTGTGTTCCTGGCCAGAATTGTGGTAACATAGTTTTGACTAATTTCTCAAAAAATGTTTTATCAGTTAGATAAAACCCCAGATATTATCTAGACGGACTCAGCCATCAACATCATTCACCATCATTCACTAAAATTGACTCATAAATACTTTATTTTTCCGAAACATTCATGTCGGTTCCCTGGCGCTTACTAAAAAAAATATGGAAGTTTATCTGATTTTAAAGTTTCTATGATTTTTTTCACGTTCAAAGGTGGGTTGGTATAAGATATCTGCTAAAAACTCAAATTTAATTCAGCAGTAAAATAATGTGGAATGGTTAAAAATCTGCTATCAAAATATTTTAACATTTATTAATTGATATTATTATTTTTTTTTTTCAGATGAGGTTGATGTTATAGGGTATACAAGTAATCAGAGCGATAGCGATGATCACAGCTCTATACAATCAATGTCTAGCGATAGTGGTGTAGCAATGTCCACATCACGTCTCTCGTTGGCGGATATGCATTATACAACAACATCTTCACCAGCATCTGCTCCAGCTTTATCCCAGCAACAATCACCACAACAGCTCCTTCTATAGGTACCTCCAACACAGTGATGATCGAACCACCATCCTTTTGGATTCCTAAATCCTCACATCTGCTTATGTTTCCAAATTAGATATCTCCACCGGTACCATCGAAGGTAAATAAATCATTTAATTAATCACATTTATTTAGAGAGCAAAAACTCTCATATCTTACTTCATTTTGAACTAATTCTTACCAATTCATCTTGAAATTCTTAAGATTTTAAAATGGATAAAATAAAAAATATTAAAGCAAAAATATTCCCTCAAAAAACTTTACTAAAAAAAAAAAAAAAAAAAAAATTACCATTGAGCAATAAACATTGCGTTTTCGTGATACTTAAAACTTTTTTTATAAAATAACAAATCTTTTACTTGTTATAAATTGAAAACTTCATAAATGAAAGTTTTTATTACATTTAAAAAAAAAAATATATATAAAAAAAATTGGTTTGGCCTAAAACTGTGTGACAGAGAAATTATTAAATGATAGTCATCTGAGCTGGATTTCGTTTAAAAAAAAAAAAAAAAGTTTAAAAGGAAATAAATAACACAGTAATATTTAAAAGTTTAGTTATGGGTTGTAACTGTATTGTTGTATCGTACATATCTGTTAATAATTAGAGAAAAAAATAAATTTAAAAAAAAAAAAATACATGTTGTGTCCTAGTATTTAAAAAGAAAGGTGTAGTTTTTATTGGAACATTTAAAATAAAACATATATAAATATATTCTCTTTTTAAGCATACCCAATTCTTTTTCTTTTTCATATTCAATAAAAACATTTAAAAAAAAAAACCGTAATAAGCAACATTCCATTTAATTAAATATATAAAAATATTTTATTTATTTATTTTTTTTTTTTTCATATTACACCCAAATTTGTGTCTCCCCTCAGAAAGCTTTAAAAAAAAACATCAAAATACACTGAAGAAAATTATATATTTGCTACATCTTTCTTTTTCCATACATTCTTAAAAATAGTAATAATAATAATAATAATAATAAAATTGAGAACAATTCGTAGCCATTAGTGCGTTTATCGCTCAATAATTTTTATCTTCATAAATTTAAATTTGTTTATTGAATTTATCCTTTCCCCTCCCCCTCCCCCCAAATTAAAATAGTAATTAAATAATAATAATAATACCCAAATACTGTTTTTTCTGTAAATAGTTATGTTGTACCTGTATAAAAATAACGTTCTTAAATATTTAAAAAAAAAAATAAAAATAAAAGTAAGAGACGTACTCAAAATAATTTTGAGTTATATTTTAACATTTGTATGGAATAAACCAACAAAAAAAAAGAAAAAAAAAAAGAGTAATAATGTGGACGAATACAATTTTGTCTTTTTCAATATATAGATATATTTATATAGATATATATTTAAGAAAGAATATCAATATATACAAGCCGCCATTGATAATTTTATTTAAAAATATAAAACTACTCCGACTGTATTCAGATTTTTTTTTTATTTTTTTCAAAATTCACATTCTTTTCGTGAAAATGTGAAAGAATTTTTATAAATTATTTTAGATTATTATTATTTTTTTTTTTTTTAATTTCATCGTTCATTCATAGCGTATGTATATATATATATAATATATTTCTGGTTATTGTTTAACCAGAATTTCTTTTCTCTATGCAAATAAAATAATTTATAACCAGAAGGGAAAATTAGAAAAGTCACTTAATGACTATATTATAAATGTCTAATTTAAAGTTAATATTAAAAAAAAAAAAAAAAAAAAATTATTTAACACAAATAATAAGAGTCAAGTAAAATTCATGCTTATAACGAGTTTTCTTCATTTTGGAAAAGTGTGTATATTTCTTAGAGAATCAGTAAAAAAAAAAAAATTAATACAGTATTAAATCGTATAGTAATAAATAATAATTATTTTTTTAATAATTTGGACTGAGGCCATCTGTAGTAACTGAAAAAATGGATTAGTTCGCCAGCAAGTTAATTATTTCGGAATTTTTTTTTTATACAGCTCCTTTAATACAGCAGCAGCGTTTTCCAAAACTTCTCAATATTTTACCAAATTCGCCGTTTTATATATATATATATATATATAAAAATTCCAGAGACCCTTATGGAAATGTATTTACTTAACAAAATATTGTGAACAACTAAATAATGTTCCAAGGTTTCATAAAAAATATTCATCAATTTCTCCATCAATTTTATGAATTTTATACGATTATTAGTTTCAAACCAACAAATGTCGAGTGTAACAGAAACATTACGTTGAGACATGAACTCTCTACAGGAACTTAATAATAAATAAATTTACTCTTGACGATGGATGAAGATCCGCGAAACCCCGGTTCTATTTGGTTATAATTGTGTAAGGAGGTTTTCCAGACATATGTTTTGAAGAATTTACTCTTTTTTGATTGAAATATACTATTTAGATTTTTAGAGGCCACAAAACTTAGAAAAATCACACTTTTCTTATATGGATATAGTAGTAGTGTGTGTGTGTATGTGTGTGTGTATACGTGTGTATGTTTGTGTACTAGTGAATTAGAGCTTTTCTGTGATACGCTAAATCCAAGTAGTTGCACGCATCAGCTACTCGGGATGCATTGTATGATTGTTGAGAGTTTTTGTTATTTTTATTGTATTTGTTAAAGCAGCATACCCAGGATTCCAAAGTCATCGAAGAAGTGGCATTTCTTTACTATTTCTTCTCGAGGAGTCCATCCCTGAAGTTTTCCCCTGAAATTTGCTGAACATGCAATCTAAAATGTCTCCATTTAAATAAGTCTAAATGGGGAGGCAGAACATTTTCTTAATAAAGTACTTCCGTAGTTTCTCCAATTCCTTATATGCAATAAACCCCCATACCTGACTTCCGTAGCAAGCAATAGATCGCAGCACAGAATCAATAATTCCTCGATTATAAAATTTATTAAATTCAATTTTCCTTAATTTCTAAAATGAAAGACGTAAGGCTATACAAGAAATCAATTTGTTCTCTAGTGTGTGCTTTAGAAAAATTAGGCAGTTGGTATCTCTTAAAAAACGAAGATTGTCTGAAAGGCGAGAGAAGAGTGTCTTTTCTAAATACTGAATTATCATATCCTGCATCCATATTATATTGTAGTAGTTTTAATAAATGAACACTACAAAAATCTTTTAGCCCGGATTCACCCCACCGTATCTCCCCAGTACTTCTCCAGTTTTCTTTTCCTGCATTTAATTTCTTTGTCACAAAATTGCTTAGTGACAGCTAACGCTGGCTCGGGGTCACAAAATGGCAATGTGAATCCCCCCCTCCCCACCTAGTCAACTCATCCCTCCCTCCTCTCTTTGCCTTCTATACCCGCATGTCCGGATACCCAGAAGAACTCCACTCTGGTCCTCTGACCGAGGCTACTAAATCTTTTGCGCATTCACCCACTAGTTTAGAGCTCTAGCATTTCTTATTTCAAGCCTTTAATGCAGCTTTATTCTGTCTGGAGCCATCAGAGTAACAGCAAATAATACCATTACTTTCCTCTATTAACCCTTTGAGGGTGTCCGCTACCATACATATAATACTAATCTTATAACCTCTCTCGATTTCCCACCACTTATAAGTAATTAATCGATCCTTTTGTAAAATCCTCCGCATCTTGCCTGTCAACAAAGCTACCAAGTCACCAACAAAATCTCAGATTCCTGCTTAAAACACATACTTAAAACACACTTTTGATCTTATTATTATCATAAAATTTGCTAGTATACATTAATAATCGGAATGTGGACCTAAATTATATAGTTTTGGAAAACGCTGCTGTTATTTTTTATTTTTTTTTTCGCTTTAGTTTGAATCACTAATCTTCTTTTTTTTTTCGTTTTATCTTACCTAGATTTTGAAAAATTTTAGTTAGTTCTCTTTAGTAAGTTGTTTTTTTTTATTGTGGTAAAAAGAAAGGAAGATTTTCTTCGCATATAATGCAGACTAATCAATGGGCCAAAAATAAATATCGTACTTCTTTTTTGATCTCATTCGGTAGTAAAGAAAAGAATAAAAAGTGGGAAAAGAATTATGTGTCGGGCAGCAACCACCGATCGATGGTTTACATTGGATTTTTTTTTTTTTTTTTTTTAACACAAAAAGTTGTCGAATGCCTAAAAATTGTATTTTTTACATCTCATGTAAAATTAGTTTGTTTTTTTCAATTATTATTCATTTTTTAAATAGGTGCTTGTTTACTTTTTTTTTTTTCTTTTAATTACATAGGACTTATTAATTGGCACAAGAGCATATAGTACAAAAAAAACAAAAAATATATATATATACATACAAAAAAAAAATTTTAAGTTCTATCACTTCTTTTTTTTTTTTTTGTTGGAAAAAAAAAAATAAAAAAACAGTTTAATATAATTATTTCTTAATTGTTAATGTAGGTAGTGTTTTCAATATTAGTTATTCTTTTTAAGGAAAGAATATAAAAAATTTAAATAGCTAGAGATACATACTTCGTAAATTTTAGTTACCTAATTACATTGCATAAGCGCCGTATAATATTGTTTTATTTTACGAGATTATCATTTAATATTTTTTTTTTTTTTATTTAATACTTCTTCTTATATGCGAATTTTATGTTATAATTATATAGCTGCAAGTTTTAAATTTATAAAAAATTTAATTAGAGGGTACAGATGGCAGAGAGGAGAGTAAAACAAAATGTAAATTTATTTTTAATTAGAGTATTAAAAGTGTATTCTATTTTAATTAAATTATAAATTAAAAAATAAATAAATAAATAAACGAATTTTATTCAGATTAATTTTGAGAAAAGGATATTAATTATTTCACCAATAGATTTCAAATTTTTTTTTTCCAAATAGCTAAAAATATCCTTCTTTTTTTTTCCAATAAATTTTAAAACTAAGATATGAATAAAATTCATTTCTTTATTAATCATTTGATTGAAACCAGTGATTTGTTCTTTCAATAAATAAGACACAAAAAAAAAAATGTGGCATATATTATATTTTTATATATATATATATATATAAATATGTAGTAAGGAGTGTTGGATGATTTGCGAAATTCAATCTTAACCAAATATTTACAGAATATCTTACTTTAATGCTTGCACTTCACGAGCAATTATTCCTTGCTCTGATTTCAAATTGCTGTCCATCGCCAGCGAAGATTGCATCCACTGGTTTTAATTTACAGCAATGCATATAGTTTATTAATAATATTTTATATTATTTTTTTTCCATAACAAAATCTTAAATGATCTTTTGCTAGAACTGCCCAATTTTTCGCCTACCTATTTAAATTTATAAAAAGCCAAGTTTTATTAAAATCTTTTTTGGCTTATTAATGATCAAAATAATTTTTTTTTTTTTTTTTTTTTATTATTTTCATTCGCGAAGAATTCATCACACGGATGGGGGACCGACAGGGGGATATAGGGAGCCCACTCTACTTTATCATCCTGATGGATGAAGTAATAAAAGACTTTAAAAGACGTGCCAGAGAAACGAAATTAGGGTTCTGGAAATTAAGGCCGACAAGTTTCTCAATCCTAGCTATCGCAGATGACCTGGTTCTCATAGCGGACAATGGAGAAAAACTACAAGAGAACATTAATATACTGACAGAAGAGCTCAAAAAGAGAAAGATGATAATTAACACCTCCAAAACTAAATGTATGACAGTGTCTAGGAGTGAAGAACAAGTACAAATAGAAATAGACGGAAAACGGATAGAACAAGTGTCTATGTTTAAATATCTGAGCATGATGCTGAGTAAGAGCGGCAAAGTCAAAAATGAAATCAATGCAAGAGTAGGCGCCGCAGGAAGAATATTCTACGCCATAAACAGAAATTTTCTCAGTAAAAAGGAAGTAACAAAGGACACAAAAATGGCAGACTTCCGTTCGACCTTCGTGCCAACGCTGACATATGGAAGTGAATCATGGGCTCTAAGAGAAGCGGAACGTATAGCCAACTCCAAGCCGCGGAAATGAGGTATTTAAGAAAAGTGGCAGGAAGAACCAGAAGAGACAGAATCCGCAACACCACCATTAAAACCACACTTAAAAGTGAACCAGTATCTCAAGTTATTGAGAGAAGTCAGCTACGATGGTTCGGACATGTGTGTAGAATGCGTGACGAGAGGTACCCGAAGAAAGCATGCGAAACGCGAATGACTGGTAGAAGGCCCCGTAGAAGAAAGAGAATTACCTGGAAGGATAACCTCCGAGAGGTCATGACAAAAAGAGGGGTCAATTGGGAAGAGGCCAAAAAACTTAGCCAGAGATAGGGAAAGATGGAGCTCCTTCTGCAAACCTCGACACCCTTAGAGTATGAAGAGGTCTCCGACTAAGTAAAGTAAGTTCATTCGCGAAAGCTCTGGTTAATGGCGTTCCGAACTCTATTTGTATTGCAATATAAATATGGTCTATGCTATCTGTATGATTTTATTTAATAGCAATATACGAAACTCGTATATTGAAACTCGGAAAGGAGGCAGGATCATTCTGGAACTCTCAAAAATTCTGCACCGTCACATTTCTCCTTCCAATTAAGGGTACACACAGATCTTGATAATATTTGAATAAAAAATATTGTGTGTTCAAATTTGTTATTTCTGTCATGGAAAATAGAATTTATTAATCGTTGATTCTAAGGTTGATGATTATGTAAAAAAATTCCACAATATATGTGATCACTTCATAGTTTTCACTCTCGTTAAGTCTTAGATTAATAATGAAACCTATTTCCTGACATACAAAATGAAACCTAGGAATGCTATTCTTCGCAGTCGATAAACGAAAATGCAATTACAACTTCAGTGCATTGAATGGCTCAAGGAAATTTAAAGCTTGTACAAAAATCGCATTTTTTATATTTGAATTCTAGGGAAAATATTTACCTTTTAATACTCTGATATGTGATTTATTTACTATTATATATCATTTTTATTATATATATTATATGTATAAAAAAAAAAATATTTTTATAGTAGAAACAAAGTTACAAAATAACTTTTGCTGCGTTGTTTATAAACTTAATCTATGTTTTCTACAAAACTGATTCTCTAATTAAAAGAAAAGTTTATTGTAGGTAGTTTGTAGTTCAATGAAATTTTGTAATTCAGCTTTTTCATTTTTATTTGTATTATTGTATAATATGGACAAAACACACAGCTTCATTTAGTTCAGAACTGGAAAATCATATTTTATTAAATATGTGATCTAGAGTTGCCTTTTGCTTCACTTAATGACTGCATTTTTAATGGAAAGTATTAGAAGAGTGTTAATATTTGTTCGCGATTATATTTTTAATTCATTTTTATATGTACACTTAATATCGAAGAATGGACTTCTTGCAGAATAAAAAAAGGCGGCTCATCCATTAATAAAATTTTACTTGGATATTGAATGATCCGTTGATCCGGACGTTCACTCATCATCGGGGATATCTTGATAGACAGAATGCTAGTAATGACTAGCACTGGGCCTAGTTTGATCTCCCAAGTATTATTTGTGACTTTGCACTGTGCTATAAATTAGAATTTGCAATCAGTAATTTTCTACAAAATGATGACGCAAATCTTTTCATTATTATGAATCAAATTTTAAACAATTCATTCTAATACAATAGAAAACTATTTTTACAAAGTCCTACTGTCTATTATCCTGGATTGGGCTAAAAATTGCTATATATATTGGGCTAATGAGGCTATTTTTATTGAATGGCTGTTAAAATTGCCCATCGCAGAAGGAAGTTAAATTCTTGAACTTGGCCAAAGTGTCAACAATAACCTCTTTGCAGTGTTGTAGTTGTGATAGTTTACATAAATGTTGTCAACATTACGGAATTCGATAGATAATTATTATATTTTCCAAAATGTCCATATTTGTATTCTCGTTATTTATGAACATGATAGATAATTAACTTGTAAGAATCTTAAATTAGTTAGGGTTATGGTCATAAAAAAGAACCTTTAATTATTAATAGATACTGCATTGAGAAAGGTCCGGGCGTAAATGATCATAGACGTTGATGCGCCTTAAATTTCACATACGCCACGAATAAGTGTACAAATAAATATAAAATTAAATCTATAAACGTGCTTTTATGTAATTATACTCTCTAATGTAATTGTCATTTAAATAATTTTAGTTATTTACAAGTCGCATTGCAACTAACAGGAAAATACTGACTGTTTTTTAATTATCATTCAAAAAAAAAAAAAAAATAGGCTATCCTTCTACATTTTCCAAATATCTTCATTGAATTACAATACCTCTACAGGGGAAAAAAAATGTTTTTCTTTGCAGCGGGGAACTAATTAAATTATAAAAAAATGTAAAAAAGAATTTATAATTCTCAAATTGTCTTATACTATTCTTTATTTTTTATGTGACTGAATTAATTTGTTAAAAAAAAAAAATTTAATTTTATAAAAATATTTTTTTAAAAGCAAATGATGTAATAAATTATTATTTTTTTTTTTTTTTTGAAATTTCGTCTCTAGCCGGAGTGTATACACAATCTATTTAGAACATCACAATCTCTTGTGATAAAAAAAAAAAAAAAAAGTTTTTTTTTTTTTTTGTGGTTAGTTCCATTTCGTCCAAAAACTTATATAATATATTAAAAAAAAGATATATATAATAAAATATATTAACCTTCATTTTTTTTTCCCCTTTTTTTTTTTATGAAAAAGTTATAAAAATAATAAAAATTTTAAAAAAAAAATAGTTCAAAAAAAATGTAACTGTGTTTTGTACGTACTACATGTGTAGTAACTTTACATTGCTTATACACTTCCAGTGTTCAAGAACCAAATTTTTTTAAAAAAACCAAAAAAAAATATAGAGAGGACTATATAAAATAACTAAATGTGACAAATAAAGAAAAAAAAAAAAAAATGAAAAAGTACAAAAAAAAAAAAATTTAAAGAAAAAAAATTACTACTTTAAACTATATTTCTAGCAGCTAATTTTATTAGTGGACAAAAGAAGTAATAATAAAAACTACGTTAAGGATAATATAAAAAACTTGATGTAATTCAATGTTTAAAAGAAAAATTAAAAATTATTACGTTAAAAATTGATCTTTTATGGACTTTTACTAATTTAGTATGTATAACTTTAGTTATTATAATATATTTTGATATAAATTTAAAAAAAAAAAAATATATATATATATATACTTCAAGTGTCAAATTTTGTGTCTGCCACAAAAATAAAAGAAAATAACAAAAAAGATGTAAATTGTAAATAAATTCTTTAAAAAAAAAAACATAAAAGAAAATCATATGTATATGATAAGCTCTCATTTATTTACATTAATAAATAATAAATAAATAAAGGAAAATTATGTGAACAAAATATGTTTATCACATTTATTTTTTGTTTTATAAACAAGAAAAAAAAAAAAAATTAAGAGAACACACTAGAAAGTAATAAATATATATAAAATAGATATTTATTTATCGGGCATTCTCCTTCGGAATTATTATTTAGTTTATAAGAATTTATTATAAAAAAAAAAAACTATTAAATTGTATATTTAAAGAAAAAACAAAAAAAAAAATAGTTAAGATGTCATTTAATTATTTTTTTTTTAAGGTTGATCACGAAAGTCATGAATTATTTTTATATTTTTTTTATAATTTTCTTATTTTTATTTTAAGTGCTTACAATTTTTTGAATGTCCTTGTTTTACTATTACTTTTGAAGGACAAATCTTCGTTGATATGATCCTCATTTCTGGATTACAAGTCACATGTGAAAATCTTGGGCATTGACGAGATAGATTTTGGCCGTCTCTCTCCATATTATTTATTACCTAACCAAGGCTTATGTTATAGATTTTTGTTTGTAGGCGCCTTAAGAGAGACCCATAGGGACCTTAGTTAGCGCTGGGTCGTCTGTCTACTCCTTGTCCAAGGATATATGTAGATTCGAGATTTTTACCACATTAGCCCAGTTGATCATCGGCCGGTTTCGAGTTTCATATTTTGAACTAGCATTAATTTCCGGCACTGTGGATCAGCTTATCTAATATCTGAGAATGATCCTTTCTATTTGTACGTTTTCACAGTTTACAGATTAACCATTATAAATTTAACATTATTTAATTTTCTTCCCTCTCCTTTCGCCCATTTTGTACCAGTGCCTTCTATAATTTTTTTTTTTTATATTTTCCGGATTAACGTCTTTCTTTTTCTGCTTGCTCACCCCGATTTTTTTCTTCAGAACTCCAGCATGCATTATAAAATATAAGGCATGTCGCGGGTCATTTTTCATTTAAGAAAATCTATGGTGGCCTATTCTTCTTCATGTATGCCCTAGACAGTCTTCTTTTTATCTTAATTTTATTTTTTCGATTTTAAGTTGGAACTCCTATTATCTAAAACCTTTTGTTCCATTTTTCGCTTCGAAACATAAAATAGTTTGAATTTGTGAAATGTTAGTAAACCATATTTTCTTGTTTGTTCCTAAGTTATTATCTTTATAATTGTAGTTTTGTAAAATCAGATTCTTTTCAGAAAACTAAATTTAAAGATCTTCAGCAATTGTTTGCGATTACAGTTGTGGATTTTGCGATTTCCTTTTCTACTTCCACTAGTTACACTTATAACTCAATGCAATAGTACAGTTAAAAGGGTTTTCTAAATGGTAAACATATATTTTAAGTAATGGTCAATTTTTGGAAATGATGAAGCTGTAGGAAAATATTAAGAATGCCACCTGTATTTTACAATCTTGCTCTGCAGCATCTAACTAACTTATTATAGCTGCTGTACTAGTTAACGTTATGCTGTCCCCAACCGTTTAAGCCCGCAAATCTTCTTGAAATATCCAAAAAAATAGGTTTCCCATTTCATTATATTATTTCTAGAAACTCAGCACTTTGGTAATTTTTTTTTTTGTTTTTCATTTTGAAATTTAAATTATTAGTGATTTATTTGCGGCTGAATATTGCTCTTTGTGGCGTTCCTCCATAGTCGGCAGACAAAAATAATATAAGTTGTGACAAATTTTGGCCACCAGGTGGTGATTGATTGTTTATTATTTGCAAAACCAAAATATCTCAGACTGACCCACTCTCTCTCCGATATGTTTACAAATTCTACAGTATTCAGTGCTGGAGTTATTTATTATAGAAGATATTTTAACTGAAAGATGCTAGAAAATTTATTTTGCATTTATTATCAACTAAAATTTGTAGGTACTTTAAGAAATTATAAAAAATTAAAAAAATAAAACATTACTTTCACGGGTCAACTTTAAGATTTGTGTACAATATATTTTTGAATATTTAAGACTTTTTATTTAAGTATTATTATTTTTTTTTTTTTTATAGTTTTTAGAAGAAGAAAATATATGTATATTTATAATTTAAGAGTGCAATTATAAAAAAGAAAAAATTTAATTACTCAAATGTTTTCTTTTTTCATAGCATTATTCCATGACAGACACTTTAATAAATACGGCATATTAAATTTATCTTTTCTTTTTCGTCAGTTTTATGCAAAAAACAAAAAAAATTCTCTGATGATATAATGTTTATTTTCAAGCCCTATTTCTTGTGCAAGTCAAAAAAAAAAAAAAAAAAAAAAAAAATTACAAGAAAAATGAAATTAAATAAGGGCAGTTAAATAAACAAAACATTAAATAAGCTATGTTGTATTTTTTAGATTACGTGTTTTTTAATAAACACCATAAGAATTTTGCTTAACGTGTTTTTTTGCACAAATGTATTTATTTTTTAAATAAAATTATAAATTTTAAAAAAAACAACCATATATACCGGGGGGCCCCGGCTTTTTTTTTTTTTTTTTAAATTATCTTTTTTCCGTTCTTTTACTGATAGTCTCTTAATCAATAAATGTATAAAAAAAATTGAAAAGTTTCAATATAAATTTGAACAAAAAAAAATATTCTATTATTTTGTACAAACATTTATATTTTTAAAAGAAAAAAAATTAAGATTAAGGATGCACCTAAAATTTAAAAACAAAATACAAAAAAAATGATAACCTGTGGATACTTGAAATAGTAAACTAATAATAATAATTAATATGATGATATAAAATTAGTTTGGTTTAGTTTTCCAAACTAATTTTATATAATAAAACAAAAATTTATTACCTTATTACATACAATATGGAAAATATGGATTTATAAATAGGAAAAGTAAATGCAAAATGTGGAGGAATCCTCTTTTTAATTAATGTTCTATAATAAAATTTATATATATATATATACATTATATATAAATTGTTTTTTAGATGTAACACTTGTACCATTTGTTGTGTGTAACTGGACAAAAACAAGATGAACTCTCTCCCTTGTATATATTTGCTCGACCCATTCCAAACTTGTAAAAAAAAAAAAAAATTACAAAAAAAAAAAAATAAGATAAAAAATAAATATATAATATATATCGTGTAAATTAAAAACAAAACAAAAAAATCTTAATGTGGTTTTTATTTCAATGGAAATCAACCCCTTAATTTCTTCCCGATTTTTTTCTAGTATTTATGATTTGATGACAGTAATCTCATTTTTTTTTGGCAAATTTATGGACTGGTTTTGCACTGCAAGTTAGTGGTAAAAAAAAGGACATCTAATCTTTCTACTAGTACGAAATTAGATATTTATCAATTAATGAGAAAAATTATATTTTTTTCAAAATTTAGTTTGGATATGGCCACAGAGCAGTGCGAGTGTATGGACAGCTGAACAAGTATGTCAACACTAGTGTTCAATTATTAAATTTCATCCTGCCATCGCTCAGATTGGTTCTCAGAATGAACATATTGGTACATATATATGCATTTTTGCAAATGAAAGTATATTTTACCAAGTTTTTCTAGAAACTTGTTTTCTTAGAAAACTTTTTATTTAATTTATTCTTAAGAAATTCAAAATTGTATTTTATGAAATTGCGAAAATTGAACAAAACGATGTGAGTGCGTTTTTTTTTTTCGCAAATGCAACAATGATTTTCTATAAAAATCATGTTTGTATAAATCCTTTCACTTTTACTTGCTATGTTCTTCCGGGAAAATTGATTGTATATTTTTTTTTTCGGGCTTAACGTCCAATTATCAAATTAGGTATCGTGGACGGTGGCCGGGAAGCGTCTACTTTCCTATTAGTATTTTTTAAAAGAATATAAAAATTAAGCCGTTTTACGCGAGACTCGACCTGGGGACCTCCCACTTACTATTAGCCCATGCTCATATACCTACCGACACTTTCCCCCATTGATTGTATCCCCAGTTAGCTCGTGTATCCCAAAAACCAAAATGTTTAATAATGTACGATTCCCACAGCCTTATTTTTTTGTGCATTGCAATGTGGCAAGGCCAACTAACGGTTGATAAAAATAACAAGTCTGAAGAAAGATTGCCAATTAAAATTATAGTAATTTCAGTAAAAGGGTGTCTGGAACTTCATTATTGATTTTCTCGTAAGAAAGAGTAATAAAAATGAGAGCAGGTATATTAATATTTATTGCATGGCTAGTTAATATGGCAGTTGTTAGAAATAAATATGATGTGAAATACAGTACACACACACACGCACACGATTTTCACTTACTACACTACAATTTAATAGACAAATGTTTTTTAAAATGTTTACAATTTTTTAGATTGACTTGCCTTAAGGACCCCCGGTAAACTATCAAACATTTTGCCCAAATATGTTTGTCAAACACGAAAGTTTTTTGATCGTGTGCGGCTTTGTTTGATGTGTTTGTCAAACAAAAAAATTGTTTGACGTGTTTGATGGAAAAATGTATTGATGAAATGTTTGACAAACATGTTTGTGAAGGTGTGCGGGTCGTCGTTTTTGTCAAACATCTTCAGTATTTGTTTTGTTTTCATTCAGTCAACATGCCTGCCCTAGGGACAAAGAAGAAGGATTTTGTACTCCAGTTTATTTCTCTGTACACAGAGACTTTCCGGCATTATGGAAATTGAAATCAAAAGAATATAGTGTCCTTCTTAACACATAACAGTGTTCTTCTTTTCGATTCTCGACAAAGTAATTCCAACAAGCTACTGAGGTTTCGTTATCCGTTCAGAGAAAGTTGGCGTAGTCCCCTGGTTCTGTTACTAATATTTCTTTCAGCAAATTCTCATGAGTATATTTATGTCTCAGTTTATACCACTCTTTTGATCAACGTCTTGATTTTTTTTTTTCTTAACATAAAGTGCCCAGAGTCAACGCGAGAGAACGCCTTGTCTTTACTGGAAGACATTTAAATAAAATAAAAAAAAAATCTGAAATAAATGACCATACCATGTGCACGGATGAAAAAAGTCGAGCAACTGAACAGAAGTTTGACAAAAACTTGATTGAACGTGTGCGGCTGTTGTTTGTCAAACATGGGACATTTGATAAAATGTTTGATCGTTTACCGGGTTCTTTAAAAAAGATGGTAGGTTACAAAGAGTGGTAGGTTTTTAACAAAGTTTGTAGCGGCATTTTTATCGGACAAATCCCTCATGAATCTCTCAAAATAATTTTTTCCTAAAAAAATGTTTCAGTTATTGTTTTATGATTTAGAGATTAGGGTCTTTAAAAACTAAATACAACTAATAAAACACTTTATTAGATTTTTTGTCTTCTAACCTACATAAAAACCTTCCTTACATTCCACCACCTTACATACATCCTGCACACAATAATCGATCAATTCCCACATCAATATCATTATGTAACATCCCCTTTCTTTAAAAAAAAAAAAGAATTTACATATATATTATTCTAAAACATAGTCTTTCAATTTTTGTGCCACTTTCTTCTCCCGTTGACTTCTTGATGTTGATGGTTTTGGTACCTCTTCTCGACTATATCTTCTTTTTCTTAATTGTTTCCTGTTTCTTCTGACTATTCGTCCCGTCTCATGGTCTTTGACGGTATAAGACCTTGGCGCTGCACCATATTTTTCCGAATGCCACTTTCCTTCATTAGGGTATTCTATAAATACCGCCCATCCAGGAGTTAATTCTTCTAATTCTTTGGCACTTCTATTGTAGTAATACTCAGTCACGAGTTGTTTTGCCTTAAGCTTTTCTGGAACGCCTGCGTGAATCTTAGGCATCAAGCTGCCCATTGTCGAAGTTAGTCTTGTCCTGCATGTCCTGTTCATCAGCAGTTGAGAGGGCGACAGCTTCAAGTATTTTAATGGCGTGTTTCTATACTCCAACAAAGCCAAGAATAAATCACTTTTGTTTTCAGAAGTCTTCTTTAAAATACTTTTCACTATCCCCACTCCTCTTTCCGCAAAAGCATTAGACTGGGCATAGTTAGGGCTTCTGGTAACAATGTCAAAACAATAAGCCTTTGAAAACTCATTCAAGTCAGATGACGCGAATGGAATGTTGTCGCAAATCATTATTTCCGGAATACCAAACTTGGAAAATATGGATTTCAAATTTAGTATAACATCTTTTGATGATTTGGTTTTTAGAAGAATAATTCATCTAACCAGGAATGGTCCATGGCGATCCCAAAGGCTCTATTGTAGCACTTTCCCTACTAACTAGAAATGACACTATCTACTCCCATAGACCTAACATGGCCTTGACAAGGCGGAGTATGTTCTGCACTGGAAAAATTAACTAACTGGGAGAAGAAATACGTGAAGGAAAAAGTAGTCATTTTAGCAGAAAAAAAATCATTTTAGCCAAATAATGTCATAAATACGACTCGCTTAGTATCAATAATAATGATAATTTTTTTTGGTTGGTTCCATTTATTTCGCCGTTTTATGTAACTCTCGCAGTTTGTATATAATAATTATGTAATAATGAATCAAAGAATGGCTAATAAAGCCAAAACCATTGTACAACCAGAAGATCTATCTGGGAACTTGCTTGCGTGTCCATGTTTGTACATTTTATATAGGCACTTATATATGTGCGTGCTTTAGGAAGTGACAATAAATGTAAGTGGTGGAGGGAGTGTTAGAGATTGCCTCCTCTGGTTCATTAAATACAGCCAAATGACACATTTACTATGTCAGCAAGTCCCCTAGGATATACACAGAGAAGAATTAAGTTTCGTTGTTAGACCTAGTTGATTATTCGCATGGATGTCTGATCTCTGAAGAAATGGCTGCCCCATTGCCACCACATCATTTTTTTGGAAAATTTTCCAAAAAAAAAATAAAAAACTAATAGGTAGGTAGCTATTTATATTTGTAGACAATATATGAAGTTAAGAAAATTATTGAAGCCATTTTTGAGAAAATCGACAAAAATTATTAAAAGCTATTTAGTAAAATCGTACTTTCGGTAGATGGACGGAGGTTTCTTCATGTCAGATGCGGTAGTAAGTAGTAAATAACTAAACGGAATACCATGAGCTTCCTATGGTTTTTCGTTTTTGAGTTATTTTGTCACGCAAATAAAGTGGAATATAAAGCCAATATTAGATTGTGAAGGTTTTTGTTTCAGCCGTCAAAAAAATAATAAATTATAGCAATTTTACTAAATAAATCGTTAACTATATTTGAGACAAGTTTTGTGTAGTGATATAGTGTGTGTAATGTGGCACACCCGACCATAGGCTGACTGCACATCGAGAAAATCATCGGAGCAGCAATCCTTCTGCTCAAGAGAGTAAACAATGGATATCCACAACTCGATGGAATTGCTGAATAGTGGTATGCTGTCTTCTGAAGCGAAATTGGTGGTCAAGTATCACTTGTATATTTGTTATAATAAGAGTTTTTCTTTATATTATCTAGGTAACCGTGAATAATCGAATATTCCATGGATTTTATTTGTAATTATTTAATGAACCTTATAGTAGATTGTCGTAGGACATTATTGTACACTGCGACCTGAAAAAAGATCTATTGTGCCCCCGGAGCGCCTTTTCAGTGCACTGCCGGCTTCCAAGCAGTGCTCTCTGTCTACAGACAGCACTGCCCATTACCAGAGAGTGAATTGTAGTTGCTCCTAGGAAGAGCAAATATAAGGGCAGCATACTAGATTCGAACCCGGGACTTCCGCGTTGCTAATCAGCGCGCTACCACCGAGCTAATCCCTTCCTTCTCCCTTGGCTTAGGCCAATTAAGTAGGGACGGATATCCTAGTTTGTGTGCTGTGTTTGTCCTTGTCTGTAAAGAGTAGAGTGTATGTAGTTTAAGTGTATCGTGTACTGTTTTGATGAAGTGCATGGAGTACTGAGCTGGGGTAACCCGTGGGATCGCTACTCCCCAAGTAACTGCATGCAACAGATACCCCTTGCGGGCATCTTATAGTAAAATCAATTTATAATTTCATTGGTTTTTTTTAATTACTTAGGCTAGATTTATTAAGTTATTATAATATTCATCAGAGATATTTTCCGTGATAGCCTGCTTCTTTTTGTGGTCAAAGGACCGGTTTCGGACGTGTCACACTGTTTTGACAAAAACATCATCGTAATGATGGACGAACGTTCGAAACCGCTCGATGACCACAAAAAAGAAGTAGGCTATCACGGAAAAAATCAAGATGCTTTCCAGCTCTGGCGGTACCAACCACAACAATTATAATATTGTTTTGGTCATGAGAGAGTTTACTTTTATTTAAGAATTTGGACGTGGTCAGAGCCCTCTCTAGGGCCGGGCAACCCGGACATTTGTCTGGGGCGCCATGTTGGTTGACTGAAGTGTGGGAAAAATATTTTTGTGTTAAATACTCAAATTTCACTAATCGATTTTTTCGTTCGCTAAAAACTTATAGTGCGCAGCGTGTTTATATTATTTATGTCTTAAAGCCAAAAGTACTTACTTTATTATTGCAAAATTATCGCAGAATTTGTAAAGGACGATGCTTGAACTTGTTTGAACAAGCATATACTTCTCTGAATAGAATAGCATTAGCACGCACATATATACACTGCTGGTAAAAAGTTTGTACCACCTAGAATAAAAAATGTATTATATTTATTTAGTTGATTGATTAATATATTATTTAGTTAATTTAATGATTTGTTATGAATGAAATAAAATGTCAGCAATTCAAAAATGTTATATTTAATCTATATACAAACGATAACAAATTCATTACAAAGTGTAAATCTTTCCCAAACATAAATTTCGATTAAACGGTTTTTTCATCAAAGTGACCACTTCTCCGATTAATTACTTCTGTTATAATTCTAAGCATTCTCTCAATCAATTTATTGATTCTTTCGAATTCAATATTACTCCACACACTGTACAGTATCTGCCACAGAGCATTTGCAGAATTAGGGCATTTGATACGAACTTTTCTATCTAGCTCATCCCACAAAAGTTCAATTGGGTTGAAGACCGGGGTTTGCGACGGCCAGACCATATTGACACATATTTTTTCATCCTCTTTTCCCTTAAGGTATTGTCTACATAATTTGGAAGTATATTTAGGGTCACTGACCAGTTGCATAATGATTTCTTCCCCAATCAATCAATCGTTATCAAAGACGTGATTTTCTAAAATGCTTTTATAATTTTCTTTTTTTATTATCAATCAATACGGATCCTCCAACCTTTCACTATGAAGTCTTTGTATTTCAAGCCCACTCTGAAGGTTTCTTCTTGTTTGCACTCTTTAGTAATGGTTTTAGCGATGCAACTCTTCGTATTAAGTTCGCTTGACGATGTCGCCTTTGAACAGTTGAGACAGGCATATACTTCAGGACTCGAACTTGTTTTAATAAGCTCCTCTCTGATTTTTGGAGCTGTGAGTCGTCTGTTTCTTTTACTTCATAAAATAATGAACTTATCCTCATCTGAGGTTGTTGATTTTGGTCTCCTGGAGCGGTGTAAATCTTCATGACCACCATATTTTTTAAACCGTTTGATAGCACGGTGAACACTATTTTTTTGAAATTTGAAGTTTTAAGTATTACAGATAAATAAAGGAGGTGAGGATTATACTATTTACCTAAATAAGATTGCATTGTATGATAGCAAGCTCCTTATTAATCCAGTCTCGGGATAGAATACCCTTTACAATTATTTGGAAGAATATTTTAAATCGGTATTAAATATAATAAATACATGTGACTTAATAAGAGAGAAAATAACTTAATTAATTTTAGAGTCACAATTAGCCCCTTTAACAAATAATTGAATAATTAATAAAAGACGTAAAAAAAATAGAGCTAAGGAACAAATATAAAATTTTTCTTTTTTCTAACTGCTTTAAAAATGTAATTGTTGTAGATAAAGTTTGTACTAAAAAAACAGTACTGCATTCTTATAAAACAAACAAAAAAAAATTCAAATTTTACATTTTAGTTGAAATAAAAAAGAAAAATAGTTAAAAACGAATAAAATATTATTCTAAATAAAAATATTTGTTTCTGAATTCACCGCCAGGTAACAGCACTTACTTAACCTAGAATTTGTAGTAGTTCAAATAATTGCCGCTAGAAAGCATAAGCTTCTAGATATACAGAATTGTAGTTCTAAAATTTGCCACCCGATCACAGCGCCATCCTCTGATGTAAACCTTTTTCAAAATGCGCTTTTGGACGGGACGGGAAGTGGTTAGCGTAATGGACTCCCAAAAACAATCTTTGGAAGTAGTGACACCTAGTGACAAACTATGTAACCATAAATAAAATTGATTTCTCAGTAGGTGTTGTTATCTGGTGGCTATGTTTGTAACTACAAATATACTAATTTTAATAAATTAGTTACTTACTTTATTAGTTAGAAAACAAAAAAAATCTGGTATGAAACACTCACACAAGTTTCTCTTACTCCAGTTTTCAAAATTGTAATCGACAAACTTTATAGTTAGTATACCAAATATAATAAAATTCGTCGCTGTTTTTATGGAGAAAATCACAAAAACTAAAAAAATTACTTAGATGTACATTATAATTGAAAAAATAAGCGTTCATTTTTAAACTAGAAATAAATGAATATATTAATTATGTTAATATATTTAATAAAATTCAAATATTTTTTAACTTTTTTCAACATTATATTTCTTTTGCAAGCTATTAAGATAATTCTTGGCATATTATTTGCCAAAATATTTTTCTGGAATATTGATAGACTTTATTCATTTATACAAATTATTTTAGGGAAGGAGTTTGAGGGATCTACTCGTAGGTATTAATTAATACTTTACAAACTTATGTACATCTTTCCTCCAAAGCCTCAGAGATAAAATAAAATAAGTGGTTCAACTTTTCTTTATTTTCTATATCTAGTAAGTCAGCAAAAACATAAGAATTGTGTGAAGGTAAATACCTATTTAACAACCTTCTTCTCAAACATTTATAGTAAGGGCATTCCAAAATTAAGAGCATAATATTATCATTTTTGCCCACCGCACAAGTAAAGCAACTCTTTTAGGATTAAATAAATGGGCTATTCCATTATAAAAAATTCTGAGGTGACGATCACTAGCTACTCTAATTTGAGCTATCAATCTGGTTTTAATGATATTGCACCTGATATTTACATATGAACTACCATTAGCCAAGTGACATATCAATCTATAGTGGATGTTTATATGAAGAGTTGAGTACTTCATTGATGTCAGTTTAGAGGAAAAAATTTTTAAAGTTATTAGAGACCACGACCGCATGCTGCGCCTCCCAGATGTCCTGGGCTCCTATAAAATAAAGCATTTCTCTCACAAGAGCCACCAGTTAAAAGGAATGTCAGTACCATCTAAAAGCTTCACAAGTCTTCTATAGCATATCTTCAGAGGTGAGCTGCTTAACATCGATAAAATCTTC
This sequence comes from Triatoma infestans, assembly GCA_011037195.1. Classification (NCBI taxonomy): domain Eukaryota; kingdom Metazoa; phylum Arthropoda; class Insecta; order Hemiptera; family Reduviidae; genus Triatoma; species Triatoma infestans. The sequence continues at coordinate 65,181 of JAAEAF010000049.1, forward strand.
AGCCAGAATCTTATAGGTTTATTAAAAATCTTGGTTTTCACTTGCCGTCATTCAAATTCAAGCGAACGAAACTATTGGGGACTTGTCGTGGCAGATTTGAGAGCAACTTTAAGAATATCAATTGGACACGATCGCCTATAGTGAAGTAGTTGAAGGCCCAATTTTTTAACTGATCCCAATCTTCTGATCGGTAGTGTATATATTCTTAAGGAGCGGCAATTTGTTTTTTTTTGTCTGGGACGACGTAACCGCTAGAGCGGGCGCTGACGTGGTACGTTGCATTTCTCTTAAAAATGCAATTTCATTGTATTGCACGCATCTACCATCCATACAGTTTTCATGTTTGTTATGTATTTTGTCAAAATTACAAGTTTGATGCAGTAAATTCGTCAAATAGAAAATGAATAATGCATGAATTTAAAGTTTTGTTTGTTTCACAAAACTTTTTTACTCCCTCTTAGTGTGTGTGTGGTAAGAGCTTAATGTCAGATTTTCAGAAATTGTGTTTTTCCCGGAAATATATACATTGTTTGAGGTCTTTTAAGTGTTTGGGAAATCTTTTAAGTGACAAAAAATACATGTCTTGGTCAACGGTCTGAGTGGACCATATAAATCCAAAGCTAAACACGAAGTTGGATATCTTACACTAAGTTTTCAGTAAAAATAGGTAAATCGAAGTGCTATTTTAATGATTAGATTTTCTCCAATACGGATCCAATGATTGTGTAATCTAGAATATTTACTTAGATGTTTATACTTATTTATATTGTTGCAATATTATTCTCCAGAAGCAATTCAAGAATTATTTTTAGATTGATTTGGTCATTTATTATTGTTTACATACATAAACATATTGTTTTAATTGTATGGACATATTCGTAAAAAAGTTTACAATTAAATGCTGCTTCATTAAGTATTATTTGATTTATTTATCTCTAGTTTAGATCAACAGGACTACGGAGAAGTGAGAGAAGGGAGAATATTTTTCTGGAATTATCAGAAAGTTTCCATTAAAAAAAGTGAAACATTTACTGCTACAAAAATGAAATTATTTCAGTGTAATCAAAACGGATATCAAAACGAATAGAAGAATCATAGTTCTATAAAAAAAAAATATTCAGTTTGTTTTCATGCATGAAATTATTCCTTATTTAATTATAAAGAAACTTTTCCTATTTGTAATATAGGAATGATGTGAATAACAAATTCAAGCAGAATACATTCAACAGAAATACACTCGAAACTGCTGAGAGAAAAGTAATATCATTTATATCTAGTTTTTGTTCATGAGTTTTAATACTTAAAATTTTGTATTCAATTTTTTATCTTATTTATGTTAATTTTTTATTTCACTGTCTCCCGGTAATAATATAATTTCTCTTGTAATGTTAACGTGAGTGAACCTTTCAGAAGTTTGAATTATGAAAGGGGATTCGATAAGAAGCATCCTCAGGAATTCTTTCTTTTTCAAAATCCCCACATTCCTGGTATCTATTTATCTGTTGCAGTCAACAGTTCTTGGAAAAGCTAAAACTAAAAGTGAGATTAAAAAAATCTTACTTAACAATTAGTAAGTTCTAGTAAATAACAATTTTTTTTGTCGAATTGTTTATTAATAATGCCATCCAAGATAGTTCAGAGTGCACAAGTTGCCATAAAATATGAAAATTTAGATATTTATGTATTTATAAGTTCACTTGTCTTTCTTATCAGTCAAAGCTTCAGCGACTATTTACACCTTTTATATTGTATCTGAGGAAGTAATAAGATAGTGCATCATCTGATCAAGCTGGAATAGTTCAGCAATACTCTCATTATTACACAACTATGTAATAGATTCAATGCGGGCAAAAACTCTTCTGTTTTATGGAATATAAATCGGATTAGCATCATCCTAAAAGATCTTCTAAATCCCGAAGTTTGATGCAGCTTTTACATTAGTTCAAATTAAATTGATTGTACAAACTAATTTTGTTATTAATCATATTAATAATAGTTTTGGTGCCCGTTATTTTAATGAGCAATATTGTAGTTCAAACAAAATGAAAACAGTGAGTAAATCAATATAACATCTGACCTTATTTTAAATGTCTTTTTTAAGACATTTTCTATTCTGTTATATTTGAAGTTGGTCTATTTTTCTCTTATAGTGTTTGTTTTGTTTATGTGTTTGATAAGAAAATTACATAAATGGGGTGCAACCCCGTATGAATGTCTAAATAAATAAATAAATAAATAAATAAAAGTAGTTCATTCAAAAAGTTATAATGAATAAATCCGGTCAAGAAGCCAGATTGGAAAATCTGTTCCCAATACCCACCATAGATGTACTTTGGTTACTTGAATACAATTTGGTTACGATTTGGCACAATTTTTATAATTAAATACTGATAGAGAATAGCTTTTCGAATCAGATCAATTTTCTTTCTCTAAGCAAACATTTATATTTCGTCCTTAGTTACTATTGATATACTTGTTTATTCTAATTCTTGTTTATTTTAAATGTTTAAAGAAGAATATTTGAAAAATTATTTTCGAATAAGCTTGATGTTAAGCTTTGTATTTGATTAATAAATGCTGGTTTCATAATATTTATTTAACAATTTCAGAAAATTACATTTAAATGAAAGATCCGATTGTTATAGTGGCCTCAAAGTTCTATTATTCAATGAATATATTGAATAACAAATTTGCATTAAAATTTAATTTCGGGGTCATCAAGCTGGCGCTTGTTGTGCCCGGTGTGCGGCTGATGTACGAAGTTTTATGTTGTTGGTCGAGCGACCAAGTTGTATGGCGTCGGCATAAACCTGAGAAATTGCAGCAGATAACAATTTTGTTAGTAATATCAGTAAAACACTTTTAGAGACCTCATAGTTTCCACCTGATAGAGCACTATCAGATGCACGCAATATTATTTATGATTGAAAATGTGGGTGGTCCGCAATGCTGGATATTTATTATTAAATTTGCCATTAGATGTCTCTACCTCCAAGGAATTACATCACAAGATGTATCTGACTAAAAAAAAAAATCCTAATTCACTGTTTTTTAATCAAGCTAGATGATTATTTTTTCAATCCTTTCTCACTCAGTAATATTAATCATGCAAATTCAACTATCAGAGCCTACTTGATGACAGAAAATTCTGTCAAAATAAGTGGATATCAAAGAAAACTATTCCTATCTGCTGCCTAACTCAATGAATCTCCGAAACGAAGAACATAAATCTAGAAGTCACAATGAAAATATTGCAGACAGAAATTAATCACCCCAATAATGAATTTCAGCAATTCTAGCTGCCTGGTAGCTTCTACTCTGTTATTGTTGGAAATATCCTTTTTATATTCAAACGTCATATCATAGATTACAAATATTTTTATTTTTATCCATACATTGTTTCTATTGATTATTTCCTATTGCTCAATCGGCTGTTGTAAGTGACAAACTAAACATTTTATTGAAGCATCAGAGACATTTTCCGTGGTAGCTGCTTCGTTTTGTGGTCATCGACCGGTTTCGGGCGTTCGCCCATCTTCAGGATGCGTTTGTCAGACAGTGTGATGACACAGATTTGCACAGAGCAAATTCAGTTTACACACTTCTATTCTATTTACACAAATTCTATACACTCATTGAGGGTATAAACTGAATTTGCTCTTTGCAAGTCTGTGTTATCACACTGACAAACGCATCCTGGAGATGGGCGAACGCCCGAAACCACAAAATGAAGCAGGCTATCACAGAAAATGTCTCTGATGCTTTCCAGCTGATGCTTTCCACAACAACATTTTATTGAAGATTTTGGAACTAGAATATTGTTTAAATTACTTTAATAAATATCTTAATCTCCTGTCAGATGGTGAACCTTACATTTTACTGAAATAGCGTCATAGAGGGAAGCTTCAGGTCAGTTTCAGAACATTCGAACAGAAAAAGATAGACCAGATAGATAATGGAGTGGCTTTATAACATGTACGGGAAAAAATTGTACACATTGTTCGATTGGTTTTGATCTTTAGACGTAACTCTAGTTTCTGACGATGGTGATATCTGCTAAGCCAGTTCCTTTGTATTTCTGAAGCAAAAATAAATTAAATAATCATAAAAACACAATCGATTTGAGAATATATGGCTGTCATGTTTTTAGATGATTAAACATAATTTTTGCATTGTATTCGAAACAGTAGCTGCAAGGATTGGAATATATTTCATAGAATAAGATATTCTCTATAGGTAAGCAGAGAATCTGGTTAATGAAATGGTAAAATTCTCTTCAGTTAGAAAAACTCCAGAATATATGGTTGAAGCATTATAAAAGCAATAAAAATAAAATTGCATTTAAACACCAAAAACGTTCTCAAATTGCAGAACTTAATTTTCTAATGACACAATTTCTTCTTATTTGGATTTTCTCCCACGAATTTGATTGCCAATTAAAATTTATAGGCACATGGCGAAACTACGGTATGGAACTATAATAGAACAACAGAAACAACTGCTTAGTAAAATGGTCCAACAGTTTGACAGTTAATTAACACCTACCTCTAAAATAAGTATCAAGTTTAAACTTGCTGCAATTTTCATTTTCGAGATATATTGCTTTCCATATATTCATCTTTTTTTAAAAAAATAAAATTTCTAAGAGGGTTTAAAACAAGTAATTCCGATAAAAACTCACAATTGAAAATCTAATTAAAATCTGGCATTTTATCCGTCGTAGAATGCATTTTTATTTTGATCCCGACAGGTCAAATTCACTAACTACGTATAGAGAGTTCACTTCAACCAATGAAAACCAACAAGTGTATGTATAACAGAAACAGAGTTGAAGTGAACTCTCTACACGAACTTGGTGAATTTGTTCTGACAATTGATGAAAATCCGAAACCGGCCAGGAACAAAATGAATACGCATGCCACGATGGATAAAATACCAGATGTTATCCAGCATTACCGACCCGTCCACATATTCTAATAAAAATGCTACACTTTCTGCCTTAGCAGAGAGTAAGTAATTTGTTCGTGTTATAGCAAATTATATTTTACAAAAAAAATATTTATTTTATTAAGTCCAAAGTATTTTAAGTAGTCATTTCTGTTTTCGATCTGAACAAACCCGAATCAAAAATGTTCTCGTTTGAATTAACATTAATACTACTAATGTGTAAATAATGGCAATAAGGACGTATAGACGTTTATTCGAAAAACAAATATCCTTAAGTAATTATTAATTCTTGTAGGAATAATTAAATTAATTAAAAAATTAATAATAGAATAATTGTTAAAATGAAGAATCTTAACTGTGCCGGAAACAACTTCATCTTTGTAACAAACCTCATAAAACAAATTATAAAAAATATAAAACATTTTGTAATATCCAATTTTGTTTTTAGTCGGATCTTTAGCGCTTATGTCAGTCACCCTTGCATATGCCTTTGAGCCAAGGTGGTTGTATCTGCTCCGACAGCCAAGCTGCGTTGAAGGCGCTTAATTCATGTGTCTTCACTTCCAGATTGGTGTTGGAATGTTCTAAAAGACTGGAAGATCTTTCTTCATTAAAGGATGTGCTTCTGGTCTGGGTTCCAGGTCATATGGGAATTTTTGGGAATGAGGAGGTGGATAGATTTGCCAAATTAGGTGCCTCTCTCCCTTTCATTGGTCCAGGGCCTGCTGTTTGTGTGTCTTCTGGCACATGTTTGTCGTGCTTTCAGAAGTGGATGACCTCACAGCTCCTTATGGATGAGTGCAGTGGGTTGTCGGCAGTCTAAAATGCTCATTGGGGGCCCGGACGGAGCTTTGAGTAGCGGGGTCCGATGTCTTTCACGGACCTCCCTCAGGCATCTGGTTGGATTCCTCACTGGTCATTGTGGTTTAAGGAGACATCTCTATATAATGGGACTCGTGCCTGACCCCTTTGGTAGAGTTTGTGAGACTGAGGAGGAAACACCCATGCATCTGATGACGAATTGTTTGGGTTGTGAGGAGATTAGGTTTAGGACCTTCGGCCGGAATAGGATATCGGTAGAGGATCTTAAGCTGTGTCCTTTTAAGGTTTTGGTCCGATTTGTTCGGTCTGTGGTGAAACTTAGATGGTTAAAACCTGGGCCTGGATTTTCAGTGGTTGTTATTCTCTAGGAGTAGCTATATGGGCCCTGGGAGGCTTTGGATAGCGTAGGGTTTGCCCTCCCCTTCTGCGAATAATAATAATAATGCCTTTGAGCCGGTTCTGTGTTTAGTTATCTCAAAATGAAAATACAATGTACAAAGATAGATAAATATATATTAAGAGAGTTTAGTAGATTATTGAGATTATGTTTATATACGTAACCACTGTCATTATATTGAAAAAGGATATAGTTGATTATATAATAAATAAAATACATTGAACAAATTGAAAAACATTGGTTTGTTACTTATATATACAGAACTTTATTTGTTCAATAAACAGAACGTTTGGTGAGCGACATGTTAAACTCAATGAAAAGGAAATTAATACAGCAGAGGTTATAACAGCAATATCAATGCTGAAAATAAACTTTGATTTTTGTGTTTATTTATTTTGCTTTCATAGTTTTACTGCCGGGTGTTTGATGTACATCAAAGGACCAGAACTGTAAGTTATTTCTTTTTTCATAAAACGTCCATTTGTTATTGAAAGGCGGTCTAGAACATCCTTTGTTATATCTAAAACAAACGAAATTATTAATCTCAATTGCATTGCTATTATAATAAACTACTGGGGAGAATAGGGCACTCCTTAAAATTTCCATTAAAATAACTATCGTAATGCAAGATGTTTTTATACTAATATATTAATTAACTTTAATGTGCACGCAAAAAATTATCAGAAACCAGCAAAATGATGGTTGGCTGGGATTAAAGAAAAAAACTTTTCAACGTTATAAAGTTTATTCGAAACATCTTTGGAGAACTACATGAAAAAAAAGTAATGGGAAGTAACTAAGAGAAGATATAAAGGCATTACAGATTGAGTAGAAGTATAGAAAGTTTTTAAGGAATACTGCTACATTTAGAAATATGAAAATAATTAGTAATAAATAAAAATTAAATAAAAAAAATAATCGGGAGTTGTAAGAATTTAATGAGTGTAATTTATTAAAAGCGGGTTTTATAGCTAATTTGGGTTTTAGACCACTCCACCTGTACCATACGATACCTAACCAAACACATTCGAGTAGTTCGGGATATGTCTATAGTATCGATCAATTCTCGCCAGATTATGTCCCTTGGCACTGAGTCAAAGGCCTTCACCCACGAAGCACCCATAGTTAGTTTTACCTTTTTCTAAGAGTTTTTTGCTCGTTTGCCTAACAGCAAATATTCGATCTTGCACGCTTATCTCTCCTCTAAATCCGTACTGGAAGCATCTTCCAAATTGGATCCAATCTCGCTTCTAATATTCGAAGGTACACCTTACTAAGTGCACTTGTCCCGGAAATACTCCTGTGATTGGTAGTCTCACGGTTATCTCCCTTCTTGAAGATTGGTACTATAATGGAAATTTCCCAGTTATGAGGCGTAGCTTTTTGGATCCCGATTAAGTTTATCATATGTAATAAAACATTTTATTTTTCCGCGCCCATATACCTTATCATTTCCGGGGTAATCTCATCGGGTCCTGCCGATTTTCCATCTTCATTCTAGATAAAGCAGATTCAAATTCCCATTTTTCCATAAAATCATCCTCTTCTCACATCGTATCTTTATCTCTTATAATCCTTTTCCTAAGAATCCTTTCTTGTTGCTCGGTTCCTGCTTCCAGCAACTCTGCAAAGTATTCTTTCCATAATATCTTGGGGTTAGTGAGTATTTTTCCCGCTTATCCCTGATAAATTTTATTCTTGACTCTTTTCCTTTCCTCAAATTTAATTAGACTTAAGAATCTGGAGAGTATACCTGGATAAAGCTTGAAGTGTGTATAACTGACTTTGCCCTAGGGAGGCCTGTGTTATCGCACTGTTTTATCAAGATATCCTGATGATGGACGAACGCCCGAAATCGTAGTCAATGACCACAAAATGATTAGCACGGAAAATATCTCTGATGCTTTCCAGCGCTGAGCTGGAATTGTTGTGGTCCGCTGAGGTCCCAGCTGCAACAATTGTATGTAAATGTTTGGTCTGGCTGTCGTATTTTTAGGGTTTTTAGGGTACCTCAGCTTCGAATAAATAAACTTCTAAAGTTAATAAGTTTTTTCTTTGGCCTCAGCCAACCATCATTTTGCTTGTTTTATTAACAGTCTAAACTATTATTTGTATTAAAACATTAACTGATTTTATTTAATCATTTTATGTATTTTTCTCCCAAACAAAAATAGATTATTGTCAAATTAGAAGAACACCATATCTCATCGCGAGATGTAGACAAAAAAAGGGGTTTCTTTGATCTTGTATATATTTATTTGGTCCCTTTGATTATTTGGAGAAAAAAGGGGAAAGAAAATATGTAGATTTTGATTTACCAGTTGACCGACGATATATCCAATATTTGTCTGGGGGTTGCTGTGGATATCTAAATGTGCAAATAGAATGACGCTCTAGAGGAGACACTGAGAACTGAAAGATTGAAACACACAGAGTAATTCATGGCTACACAGGAATATGTATATTTACTAAAGTTCATACGAGTTTTTTTTTCTCTTTCATTTTTTTTTTTTTATATTGTGAGTGTTTGTACGTCATCAATAGCTTGGAGCTTATAAAAGTGGGGGCAGGCCAGTTCACAGGACCTTGATGTTTTTCTATATATACTGGTCAAGTAAACTGTACTCGCATCATTTCCGAAATGGACAGGTATGTGTCAACTACTAGTCTTATATTATAAAACCATAGTTTTAATAATATTTTAGCCTAGTTTGATATAATTTTAATACAAAATTTTTGTTTCTGAGTTATCGTAGCAGTGCAATTAGGTTTGATTCAAAAACATTTCCCATTAAAATGATGTTGCACTTATATGGCTTTATTTCTGATCTTTAGCGAAGTTATGCTTTCTGTATCTTTCAAGCCATGGGATCCGGCCATGATCAGGGAATTTTGGTTTCGTGTGGCTGCGACTTAATTGATATCACACAGATTATTGTTGGGTTCATCTGCAGTAGAGTGTAGCTACATTTCAACCTGTCCTTAAATGGATCACTCGTGTTAAGCTCCTTGTGTATAACCGCAGTTTCAGAGGACTTGCTCATACTTCTCTCCTCTTTCTTGTAAAATATGATTCTTCTGCACCCTTGGGAATAACCATTAAGAGGAAAGAGGGAATACTCTTCCCTTCATTTACTTGGCATTTACCAGTTCCACTCTTCATCAGATGAGGGCTGAAGTTCAGGAATTGAACATTCGTTTTGCCGTTCAACCGAAATTACAATCTGTCTTATTTACAAAATCAAAACTTTTAAGCTTTAAAGAGATCCTTATCCAAGAACAATCCTTATTGTTCGTCACATCTTTTAAATATGAGATTGTTTCAAGCGTTTGTAGGTCTGAGAATGTTTATGCAGGTTGTACACTCTCTAGAGAAGTTGGAATAACATAGACTGTATTTTGCGGCTTTAACCTAAAGACAATATTTGAAGGGACTGGCTCTAATACCAAATCCATCCTCCTACCTCCAATCCAATCCAATCTAATCTACAAGATCTGTAGCGGCGCTTTTGTTCTCAATGTTTGAATATAAAATGACTTCGAAAGTAGTGTGTGTGTGTGTTTTGTGGGGAGCCTATGCATAACCCATGTAATTGCAAATATCATTCGCTTTTTTAGAGCCTGTTTATATGATTGTGGCAGAAGATTGTCGGTGTAAGTATTGGTCGCTTAATAGTAACAATTAACCTACAATGTAAGGTTAAAGCCTCCCTTAGTGGGAAGTAGAGTAGCTATTTCTTCCAGAAATTGGCATCCTGCAATCTAATAGCCGAACAATATTACTCTATCATCGACATAATTATACAACACATTTAGTAGGAGCTGATGTGTGTATTAGCGTATCCACGGACAACTTTAGCTCACCATATACATGATACACTTAACAGAGACATTCTACACATACTTTATAAGTTCAACACAAACACTAACTATAACTCTATGTTAAATCGCAAATAGTCTTATTCTCTCTATATCCCCAGAAGCAAAAAATGTCACACCCTTAACGTATGAACTGCATTAAGGGATATCACCCTAAAAAATTGAAGCTTTGTTGGTCTTCAACTCAGATTAATGTCGCTATTTTTTTTTACTTTCTCTTATTGCTAGTAAGAGGAAGTATTGTAATCGTGTCAAATTTTCGATATCGATTTCTCACCGGAAATACTTGTTTCAAAGTCCACTGAGTCCGAAAAAGTGGTTTTCGGAAAATGGTTTGTGTATGTATGTATATTTGAATAGCATAGGTCAAAACGAAAAATCGTAAGAGTTCAAACTTGGACATTTTGCTAGGGTATCACCTTGGGATCTGACTGTAAGTTACATGTCAAAATTCCTCACTTTGCTACATGGATTTTTCGTTTTTTTTTTTTGCAATTTCCTTTAAATTTATTATATCAACTAAACATATAAAGAGCTACAACTTTTACTTGAAAAAATAAAAAAGAAAATGGTGCTTTTAAGGATGGAATGGGGTTATGTTTTCCTCTAAAGTGCTACTTTAGTTTATCTAATTAGTATCAACTAAATAATATTAATTAAAATTAAATACACTACCGAAATTCTGAGTTTGAAGAAAATTGGTTGACAGTTTTTTTTTTCCCAGTTTTCACGATTTTCTTCATAAAACCGCCGGTGCATTTCATTAAATTTGGTATACTAATTACACATAGGGAAAGGGATTAGTTCTGTGGACTCCCACTCGGAGATTGGGTTCAAATTCAGCAGTCTTGCCATTTCTCGGTGATGGGCAGTGTTGTCTGCAGCAAGATAACAGTGCTCGGAGGCACTGAGAAGTCTCCGTGGGAAGCCTTCAATAGAACTTTCTGATCGCACGGAGCGACCTCAAAGAATCCTAAAAAAAAAAAATACTTAAAGATTCTAATCTAATTAGACATATAGAGACCTATCATATTGGTTTGAAAAACTTTTTTCTTAGAAAGTCCATGTGAAGAAGTTTTGGAGGAGGGAGGGGAGCTTATGCTTTCCTCAAAGAAGCCATTTTTATTAAGTTTAGATTCTCCTATTTATAATAAAATAAGAAGGCAAGTCAACATTTACAAAAAACGATGTTTGTAATTTTTTTTCCCCTATGTAATGACTTTAGTTATTCAGCTATTCTGGCGTCGCGCGGCCCAGTATAAAAGTACTTAGGTTCGTTTAGAAAAAATTCACCCCCCCCGAAATTTGTCAATTAAAAAACTATGCAAAGCAGTAAGACAAAGTGGCAGTAGCGGCAGTAAGAGGGAGTGTTCCACACCAGATTTTTTCCGGAACAAGTCAACTACAACATCCTGATATAATTATAAACAGATTTGTCTGAAGCATTAACACAACTACAACTTTTAAAGTTATCCTTTGTGAACGGCTTTTGAACATTCTTTCCTCAGCATCGTAGGAACTCTTTTCCCGGTATACTTCTTACTTCCTCGGCGTTTCCCTTCTTCTGGGTCGCCGTCCGAACATCCTCGATGTCATCTTCCCATCTTCTTGAAGGTCTACTTTTTCCTCTGATCTTTCCCGGAGTCCACTTTCTAAACATTTCTGGCCATCTCCCAGGTGCCATTCTTCTAGAGTGGCCATATCATCTGAACTTCCGTTTCTCAATTTTTTTCTGCCATTGTTTCTGAGAGTCTGACAACATATCAGACACTTTACAAATTCCATCTCGTCTTGTTTAGACACTTTTTCACCAATAATCCATTTCCACTACTCTTAATCTTGCAAGGCTTTTCTGAGAGGTGGTCCAAGTTTTTGCGCCCTAATAAGGTTTCTTTCAATGATTAGGGAAAAGATTCGGTGTCATGTTTTTCGGCACAACTTTACCAAATAAATAAACATAAGCCTTGACGATAAGCTTCTCGTTTTGCAAATTTCGACTCAAAAACCTGCGTATTGCAATCTTTTTCTCTATTGTGGATCAAGCAACCATAGGGACAAGAAATTATGTACATTAAATAGATGTAAAAAAAAAAGTAGGTTCTCTCTTTGTTTCAGCAGTAAAACAGTTCGAAGGCTTTCAGCAGTTGCTCTCATCTACCTTATATTTATAAACGTTTTCTTAGCAGAAGCTCAGGTATTCTTTATGAAGATTTTTTACAATGTTTTCCTATTTTATATTATTACAGTTATTACTTTTATTTACAGGTAACATTTTCAAGGGATTGGAACGCCGGGAAGAGAAGCAATAACATTCCTGATTGTGCAGTTGCTATTAAATCCGCAGCTGCTATCTGTCAAATGCTTTTGGTAAATATTAGCACATTCTCAAATGAGCCTAAAACAAAGGTCGACGACATACTGCCCTCAGTGGACACTTAATGCGTCCTTGGTGGACTCAGTGATGAGAAATCATAAAGTATATAAGTTGCTTGAGGTGAATGCAGATAGCGGACAAGATTTCTTGTCACCTCGTTATATGCAAGCATTCAGACAAATGGGTCAAAGTCTACATTGAGAACAAAATCGAGATCAGGATATTGTCTGATACATTTAAAAGATGGATTTACACTATCCGGCTAGGAATATTAGACACACAATCTTTTATCCACTTCAATCAATGAGCTGTCTGCCTACACGCGAAATGCCAAAAACATGATTCCCCCCAAAAAAAGATGAACTATATTTTTTCATACTCCTTGCCACATTTTCACATTTTACAAAGTAAATCCTCCAGAAGACCGATTTTGTAGTAATTCCGAAGGAGGCAGTGCCCTGTCTCAGTAACCATTACAGAGATCCTTTTCAGTTCATTTTTCTCTTCTGCGAAGAGTTACTGGAACCTCCAGGATTAAACTGGAATGCTTCTGTCCAGTAACAATCTTCCAGTAGAGTGCACTCGCTTGGACAGTACATATACTAGAAATTTCGCACCAACACAATCTGTTGTTCGAACTTTGTCGTAGAAGGGAAATATTTTTTGTACCAAAACCTTATTTATAATTAGTGTAGTAATTAAATTTTAAATTACAATAAATAATTTACAGTTATTTAGAATGAATTAAAATAAAATTATACGCCCTCATACTCAATTTATCCTTCTTGACAAAAAACTTGCCGACCCCTGAGTCTATGTCGTTTGACTACATCGTTTCTTTTCTCTTAAAAAGTGAACTCATCCCTTTCTAAAGGTCATAAAATCCCTTCCCATCAGAACGAATAAAATTCAAAGAAATAACATATAATTTTTCCTTATCTCAAGCTGGAGATTATTAAAAGTGCGGGTTTCTAAATATTTTTTTAATTTTCTCTATTAACTGTAAGAGGATGAATTGTGACCGTTACAAATTTTAGAAGTTGAGTTTCTAACCGAAATGACTTGTTTTGAGGCCCTATGTATATATATAAAAACAGAGGTATCTGTTGTGTGCAGTTAGTTGGGCAGTACCGACCCCACGGGTTACCACAGCTCAGTTCTCCTTGCACTTTGTCTGAACTGTGCACAATATACTTCACAACTACATGTACTCTACATTTACATACAAGGACAAACACAGTACACAAACTAGGGCCTCTGTCCCTAGTTAATTGGCGTAATCCAAAGGAGAAGCTCAGTGGTAGCCCGCTTGCTAGCAACGCGGAAGTCCCGGGCTCGAGAATCCAGCATGCTGCCCTTAGATTTTCTCTTCCTAGGAGCCTCTACAACTCACTGTACGGTATGAGCAGTGTTGTGTATAGCCAAAGAACACTGCTTGGAGGCCGGCAGTACATTGAGAATGCTCCGGATGACACATTAGATCTCTCAGGTCGCAGTGCGATAATCCCCTACAACAATCTACAATATATGTGAAGAGAATATATCCAAAATGAAAAGTTCAACCAAAGCTTGATATTCCGATGAGATACCACCAATGCATGTGACACTAAGGAATCGTTCAAAATCCCAACCGAAAATGAGGATTTCCTGATTTTTTTTTTTTTTTCCAGTTTTCGAGTTTTTTTTACCGATTTTTAATTTTAGTATTTTAATTTAGTATATTCTATTGAATTACAATACTAAATTCAAATACATATAGGCTCATTTTTATTTGAAAATTGATTTTTTAGAGGTTTTGGTACAATATAAAGCTTACCTCTAAGGTGGCATGCCACCTAGTGCGATTTCTTTGCTGCTTAAAATAATATTCAGATCTATTACAAATTTGGCTAAAATTTCCAGTTATTCTTGATGATTTGCTGGTAGAGAAGGAAGCAGTCGTTTAATATAATATGTTTTAAGCACCTGAAAAAAAAAATAAACATAAATTAGTAGTTAGGTTACAAATAATTAATATTAACAAGTCTTAATATTATAAGAAATACTAGTAAAAGGAGTCAACTAGTAAAATTTTTTTAAAAAAAAGTACCTATTCTAAAATATTCAAATAACTTTCTGCTATAATAAGTCTTAGATTTCTAACTAACAAATAATCTTTAAACTTGGAATTTTAGTCACTCTTTTACTGGTTAAATTTTAATGGAAAATAGCGAAAAGCTGAAAAATAAAATACTCTTCTTCGTGTCATATCGCTAGGTATTACTTAAAATAAAAAACTTTTTGCAAGTTAAATATAGTTTTTGGAGTTAAATATACTGTTTTCATACTACTCAAGGAATCTTAGAAAAAATTAAAAATAGCCCGATGAGTCTGCTAAATTTGAATATTGGAAATTGTATTCATAAAACAGAACTAATTTCAAAATACCTACTGATAAGTTACAGTTAAAGTGTGCACCCAAAGTTCATCGAGAAAGATGGTTTCTATAAATAATTTATTAGTATTATAATTTTCACTATTTTCACTATTTTATGATATTTTTTTATTTTTTTTATTTTTATAGAATGAGTTAAGAGCAATAGCAACTTGTGAAATGCATTCCTTGGCAACACAAAGGCTAACTGAAGATGTGGAAAATTCTCCAGATGTGTTCGGACCACAACATAATGGATGAACTTGGGGAAATTTTAGAAAACTAATAATAATAATAATATAATGTAAATTAATTTTAACTAGAAGAATGTATCCTATATTGTTAGTGAAAATGGAAACAATTAAAATTATATGAACTTTTCTTGTTTATCCAAATTTCCCTTTTATTGATCTTAAAGTAGATTTTTTTTTTTTTCTTCTTCTTCTTCTTACAAATAGTCTATTTTGGATTTTTAAATTTTCAGGATGGCATTACCTATCAAAACCATCAACTTTTCTTGTAACACAGGAAACTGAAGCTACAAAAGCTAAATAAGTTTTTCCTTTGTTGGCTAATCATCTGTAGAATCATTACATATGTCAATCAACAACATTTATATTTCTTCAATCACAGTTTATTTTTACTTATTTTTTGTATTATTTTAGAAGATATGCACTGCGTCCTGAAAGATCTATCATTCTTTCAGTGCACGATCGGAGCATTCTCAGTGCACGGCCGGCTTCCGGACAATGTTCTCTCGTTACCGAGAACACTGTTCATTACTCACTGTTCATTATGTGGGCTGTTAAAAGCTCCTGGCAAAGAAAAATCTAAGGGCTGTATTGTAATCTGGGAATCTTCCCGTGGGCATCCATCGCACTAACACTGAGCTAATTCCTCCTTCGCTGAAAGAATAATCACAACTTTGTTTAAACAAAAAAACAACAAAACCAAAAATCTAATGTGAAGCATTTACTATTATTTATGTTGGTGCAATTTTGACACTCACTTTTGAATAATTTTCATAAATGCCAGAATTTTGCCTATATGTTAAGTATCAGATGGTGGAAACCGTCATTATAATGAATGAGCTACATAGAGATATTTTTTCACACATACGCACAATCGCATACATGCAGAGATAATGTGCTAAAAACATTTTTCATAGTACAGAAAGCCCCCAAAATATTTCTGGTGTGACCCAATCGCAATTCTTCTTCATACCCCATGAGTAAAAAAAAAAATCTGGTGTGAAATGCTCACATAACTTTCCAGCTATTCACCAGGCTGATCTAAGAAGTCTGGGAATAGTTTATTATTATTATTTTTTAAGGCGCGTCAACGTCTAGGAAGGCCCGCAGCATTATCAGTGCAGTAATGCCGGCCTCCAGACAGTGTTCTCACGTTACAGACAATGCTGCCCATCATCAGAGAGTGAGCTATAGAAGCTCCTAGGAAGAGAAAATCTAATGGCAGCACTGTTGAACTCGAACCCGGGACTACGCATTCGAGTCCCAGATCGTGCTACCCAGATCTGATTTCTCCCCTTAAGGCCATATATTATTCATCCAACATATTTGAGATTTAGGGTATATATGTATGATAACATAATTTTTGAACCCCTGAAAAAAATGTTCCTATAACCCTTTCTGGTTTAACTAAGCTTTTTAAATAAAAATGGAAATTCAAAATTGTTTACGAATGTCCTGCTGTAATCAAGTTGTTCATATTACTAATATTTATTGACCCTGTGAATATTTTATGAGTATATATTTGAGAGTATTAGAATTATTGTTCGTTTTATATGCTTGGGTTAACTTAGGGACGACAGTCCTAAAAATGTGATGTAGTTCTTTTAAAGAACAAAACAATTATTTTCTTCTTGCATGTTCAGTACACACTCTAATGTTGCCCAGAGACCATATCCTTTTATTTTTATAGTGAAGCCCAATATGCGTTTCCATTGACATGTAATCCATTAAAAAGCGAAAAATCGGGAGGGAATTTATGCTGAATGGTTGGGTCAGTAGAAGAACCAAAGCGTTTTAAGACCAAAACTGCTATGTGGGATAAGGTTATGAATTGTATGGGAATTCTCCCAAAACATTAATAAGCAGCAACTTTAATAACCCAGGGCACAGGGATCATACATCAAGATAATCAAGTTATAATATAGATAATTATGTTATCTAATGAATAATTTTTATCTTAAAGAATTAATGAATTTTAAGAAAGAAACCCTTCTTTTCAGCTCAAACTTATAAATAATAAAATTTGTTTTATAGGAGTTCTGGTGAGTAATCAATATACTATTTGCACGAGAGTTTATAATTTTCACCGCTAGATGCCATAAGTATCTTTAATACTTATACAAGTGTTGTCTGATACTAATAAAAAATCCATTTCAAGATTTTCAATCTTTTCCCAATTTTAGTAAAATTTATGTATGACAGATAGTTCAACACTAACGTCCATGTTATGAAACTGTAATCTTGTCTTAAGGATGTCACCAAAATACGTTAACATCTTACCGCTTGGGTCCAAGCCAGTGGAAATGTTGGTAAGACACCCTTATGAATACGACATTAATACCTACTTAGTGACTTTAAACAACAACAAAAGTCCTCTCTTTGCTGTATATATATATTTATATATCTACTAGCTTCTAACACTCTTCAAATATAAATTCAAGTCTAATAATGTGGTTTTCAATACATGGTTTGAAGCTTTCTATTTCTAATTCTTTTTCTTTTTCTACTTGAGGAACGTGACTTTGCATCTAAACAGCTTTGATTAAGGTCTTCTGTATAAGGTATGTCACAAATCACTATAATATTTTTATTGTTCTCAGATCTTACTAAATAATATGTTTGTTTATTGGAATTTTCTATATTCATGAAGGAAAAGTTATCAACAATAAAAGAATAAAACTTAATTTTGTTACAGTTTGTTACATTGTTACATATTACAATGTAAATTGTGATTTTTCATTGTTTACTAATCAGGAAGTTATAGAGAATAGATTAAGAGAAAGCATTATATTTTAGATAACACCCAAAGTTCGAAACAAATTTACTTTTACTCCTCAGGTAATCTGAGTGCAACAGTCCATTTGAGAAATTATACAAAATTATATAGACCACATATTTAGTATTTAGTATAATTATATAGGCATAATAATGAGTGAGAAAATTTACACTTAATAATAATAATAATAATAATAAAAAGCAAGTAGAATATTAATGTTAGTGATAAAAATTTAGTATAAATGAACTTCTTCAGCACTAAAATAAATTTACTAGGAATAATATTTCAAATAATATTGATAAGCCTTCATTGTATTTAATATAAATATAATAAGTTGTTTAATATAAATATAAAGAAAATTGTTGAAGCCATTTTCCAGGAAGGAAACTGTGAAAAACTAAACAAAAAATTCATTTAAATGAATGTTGAATAAATTAAAAAAAAAAATGGTTAAGCGTTTTGAGCCGAAACTTCAAATCGGAGACATTAGAAGTATCCAAATAAAAGTTGTAAGCACCTTTTATGATTAATTGATATATGAAGTTTAAACAAAATCGTGAAACACACACTCAGACTAATTTCTAAAAACCATATTTTCGTACTTAGGGGAATTCAAAACAAATATTTCTGGTGAAAATTTGAAGATTTTTTTCCTGGAAAATGTGTATCGGTTGGAACACTATGTACGACTCCAATGATGTATAAAAAAAATATATTCAGGTCAGTCAAATGATAGATTTTTTAAAAAAATTGTCAAGTAGCACTGCGTGATTTGCGGTAACTGAATGTCGCGTGATTGTTTCACAACAGATTTCCTTTTCTTTTTCATGTAAGATTTATATTTATTAGTGATATAGAAAAACTTGGAAAATAAAATCAAAGTAGACAATACAAAAATAAAAGAGTAAATGTTGTTTCGTGTCACGTAAACTTTTTTTGAAATGTGATCGCAAGAAAGAAGAATGCTTCCATCCATCCTCTACCTATATATAATATATCACACAAAAATATGCCAAGTAAAAACTACAACCCAATATTTCCATAATGATATATGGTACTCTCTGTTGTTGAGTCTGTCTGAATATTCTCAATTTGTATATATTTTCTTTGTTTTGTTTTAATATAATCTACATAATAACAATTCTTTTACGTTGTATACAACTTTGTTGAAGAATGTCTTTGTTAGATATTATTGTTGTTTTTCTTACAAATCAATACTATTTTATTTATTATATATTGAATCTAAATCATATATTCTTCTTTTCAAATATTTTGTAGTAAACAATATTATTTTTATTATGTTCCCTTCTATTATTATTTTATTTTTTAATTTAAGGCGCGTCCACGTCTATGGCCATTGGCGCCCGGAGTCTTCTCAGTGCACTGATAGCCTGGAAAGGGTACTCTCGTCACACACAACACCGTCCATCACCGAACAGTGGGCTGTAGAAGGTCCTAGTAAGAGAAAAAATCTAGTGGGTAACACTGGGTTCGAACCTGGGATCTCCGCCAATCCATTCCCTCTCTATTATTATTATTATTATCATCATCCTGCCTTGGGTAGTAGGTTGCTATTATTTCCCAAACCACACCTCTTTATTTTATGTTAGAACTTATGAGGAAAATTTGAAATTTAAAAAAAAAAAATTATCATTTTAAATATTATTGTGTACTATAAAAATTGTGATCTATAATTTAATTAATGAATTAATAAATGAATAAAATGATCTGTGGTACTTCTTTTTATAAAGATTCGGGTCAAGGAAACAAGCTCTGACAATAAATAATTGGATTCCTATTGCTCTAATTTAAATATTATTATAGAATTATATTATGTTAGAAATAAATAAACTCTGTGTGTTCATTGATTAATTTTTTGGTGTCCGGTATCCTACCTGCAGACCATATCCGTTATCTTGGTATTTACCCTACACACCAGACTTAAACGAACTGCTAGAGTCCTTGACAAACGCTCTAAACTCATTCTGTACTCTATACAGAACAAAAGACAACTCTATACTTCACTACTTGCACCCCGAAATCTGAGTACGGAACTCTATGGAACCACAAAACGTACCAACCTTAACAGAATAAAAACCCTGCAATCCAAAATCCCCCGACGCATAGAACAATGTCTCGTTACAACAAATTCCATAGTTAACTTTTCCTTCATGCCAATCTTCTTGTCCATACCTTCTCCTCAACTTCACTTCTAGGCAATTCTACAAGGTGACTGAAACGTTGTTAGCCCCGCAATCTTCTAAGTAATTAATGGTAGGTAGTTGTCGCTGGATAATTGCCATTCATAACCATCATCTCATTGTTTATATCTCCTTCTACCGTATTTACTTGTTAGATATTTATTTATGGAATTGTAAATATGCAATTTAAAAAAAAAAAAATGGCACCTGGAGGCTTCTCAGTGTACTGCCGGCCTATGGGCCTCTCATTACCGACAACACGGCCCATCACCGAAGAGTGAGCTGTAGGGGCTTCTAGGTTGAGAAAATCTAAAGTAGGACTGCTGGACTCGAAACCGGGATCTTCGCTTTCTAAGTCTAGTGCGCTACCATTGGGCTATTCCGCACCTTATTATTAATATTATTTTTTAGATTTGTTACTTTTTTTAAATCGCAGTTTATACAATAATAATGCTCGAAAAATAAAACTGACGTGATACATCAAAATTATGTCCAGTGGGCACTAATTGGATACGATCTAGCTCAATCCTGAATCTATTCTATAGGAATGAAAGTGAATCTATTTCAATCCTATTAATGACTTTAACTAGTCCATAAGAGAATTAACACAATTATCTCTTCATTTAAAAGAAAAAAAAATCGGATGTGAAAAATTCATGCGACCTTCTCCGACTGCAAAGTAACACACTTAAATTAACATAATTTCTTTACTTACTTACTCTAGGGCTGTAACGGTCCTTGAAGGACCTCAACCTCAGCCCTTACAGCTCTCCCTCTACCTCTGTTTTGTGCTGACTTTCTCCATCTTTGCTGACCAAGGGCTTCCAAATCGTCTTACACATCTCCTTAACCATGTTGGTCGGGGTCTGCCTCTCGGCCTTTTCCCCGCCATCGTGCCCATACAAAGCTTTGCTGGGACCTCTCGTCTCCTCCATCCTGTGCAAATATCCGACTATAGTAAGCAACCTACCCGACTATAGTAGTGGCTACTATATCTGGCTCATCTGGCTATATCGGTTCGTCCTGACTTTATATCCATCTTGCGTCCTTACAGGTCCAAATATCCTTCTTTAATACTTTCCTTTCCCACTTGCACAACCTTTGTTCGTCCGCGTTGGTTAATAATACCCATGCTTCCAATAATAATCATAGGTTATGATTGGCCGCATTTCGTTTGGTAGATTTTTATCTTTACTACTCAGGAACAAACATTTACTTTTAAAAACTGGCTGTATCGCCCAGAGACATATATCACCGGCTGCAATTCACTCACCTATATCCTCATTATCACCATTATTAGAGGTTGAAATTGCCCTCAAGCAATTTGAATTGTTTGACCCCTTCAAAACAGTACTCCTCCACCCGAAGGTTTCGGACAAACTTTCTTAAAAACATGAAAATTTTACTCGGCTATGAGGGGGCTGGTTACATGATTGAATAACGATAGATAAAATGCAGTAATAGACAGTCATAGTTAGTGTGTTTGACACCAGATATTGTTTCTCAGTTTCTGTAACATTTTTATTTTTGAAAAATGATTTCGATCAACATTATTTTGCTGAGAAATTCATTAAACAAACAAATTACAATCATTTTTAGAAATTATTTTAATTTGCAATTTTGTCCATAATTAGAAGGCAATTTAATAATATTAAACAAATTTGATTTCCAATTTAACCGAAACAGTTGTACTTTCTACTTGTAATATTAAATAGAATACCGTATTTAAATTTTCTGCATAATTAATTTTAATATTAAACTGGATTATTGTAAATTGCATTAGCTCTCCCTTTACATTGTTAAAGGTAAGAAATAATATTAAAGTAATGCAAAAATTATACTTGGGCGGACAATAGGATAGGATAGTGTGGCAACCTCTATTGAAGAATAGTTTGCCACTATTATAGTAGCAATGGGTGCTTTAGGATATCACCATCTTTATACTGATAGATTGAGATGGATATGTGGGCCAATCAACAGCCACCTATTTCCTTCTATTAGCCTCGATCGCCCTCTATTTCTCTCTCTATTGTTGTCTATTGTCAACCGGGGTTGTTACAATACACAGGCTTGCTATTGTCACTGACTGTGGCTAGCTGACTTTAATGGAAAACCTTAGTGGAAAAGCAAGTTGGACAGTCACAATAGAATGGCGATTGAAACGACAATCGCCCGCCATACGCACTTTTATTACACAATCACCTACCTAAACTCTCTCTCTCTCTCTATAGTATATATATAAACTTTAATGAATTCACCTAATAGCATAATAGCAGTCAATGTAATTATAATTTCTTTTTTCTCTTAAACATCTATAATTTAATGAATGAACGAGCTTTATAAATTTCTACAACAAATAATTAGATTCCTATAGCTCTAACTTAAATATTATTAATGATTCAGATTAAGTTAAAAAAAACCAAAATCTTTGTGTTCTTTGGCGGTCGGAGTCTGGCCTTGTTCTAATCACGTTACACTGGACAACACTGCCCATCTCTGTCAGTGAACTGTTCAGACTCCAAGTCCACAGCGATACCTCTGGGTAATCCGCTCATAATTGGGAAATATGACTTAAGAAAAACTACTATATCATGGGCGGAAGCGGAAACAAACAAACCTCTCTTTAATAACATTCATGTCCCTCTCCTTAATACCTTTCTAATTAATTTAAAAACATTTTAGTTATTTATGTTTTAAAATTTACTGTCAAAATACAATTATAAATTAAAAGAGAAAAATAAAAATAAACTAATTGAGAAGTTATTCAATAGTGACATCTAACATTGGATTTATTTAAAGAAAGTTCTTTCTTTGAAAATTGAATTGCCAGGTAGACAAATAAAGATAGGAGGAATTACTTCAAGAATAGTGCAACTTGCGATTTGCGGAGGTCCTAGGTTAGAGTCAAGCAAGATCTTTACTACTGTTAGATTTTCTCATCCTAGGAGCCTCTACAGCTCACTGTCTTGTCATTGGCAGTATTGTATGCCAGAAGGCCGGCATGTGTGCGGAAAAGGATCTGGGCGCCACCGGTCCCAATCTTGACGTGCCTTGCTTATATATGTATACCTATATATATGTTTAATACTTTTTTGGAATTTACAAATGCAAATGCAATTGCTGCAACAAGTAAATATTAATTACTGTCCTCCACCGCCCAATAAATCACCTTAGCGCCGTCTCAGACGACGAATGACATTATCAGGGAGATGTAAAGGTGAGAGCTGGCCTATTAAGTCTATGGTAAAGTTAGGAGAGATGACGGGCGTAGGAAAGAAAGCGCAGGCTTTACTGCTCTTGTTTACCACCACGGGGACATGGCATCTCGTGGAATTGAAGGGTACAGAGATTAGAAGTGAAAGTATTGCAAAATTCTTCAGTTATTTTGTGCGTTCTTCTGTGTTCTACGAACATTTATACACATCGGCTATATCTGGTGAATACCTGAATTTTCAATCGCACTAGTAAATTTATTATTCACTGCAACTGAAATAAAAGATTTCCACGTAGTAGTTAAAGTAGGACTCGTAGCCAAAATGTTCACCAAGTTTCATGTCGATCAGCCTATGTTTCCTTCACAGAGGAAAGGTACGGCATCTATTCTACCATAGAAGGAGAGCTGGCCAAATGTAGGTATTTTTCTTTTGTTTCTGGAGTAAATGAGGATGTCTTCATTTTGAAAAATATATTTATTTTTTTTAGATAATATTAGTTAACATGTGTAAGAACTATCTCTTGAATATATCTCCTATATTTTAATAGAGGCATAACTTTGAAATGTGCGTCATCTTTCCTAGTTTTACTCTAATTGAGCTGGAGAGGTTTAAGACGAGCGGAAAGTCGTGAAGGAATTTCTTGTAATAGGCCGAAATTAAAGGTACTTTCAGATTGCAGAGGATAGTTCTAGACACGTAATAGAATTCACCGTGCCTTATACGGCATAGGATTTTTGACTGTAAGGTTTGGAGACGATAGATATTGGAATACTTGGCTGAACCCCATACTTCGAGTACGTAAAGTGCAAATCGGTTTCAGTAGTGAGTTGTATATCAGTAGTTTATTGTTTAGTGTTAGTTTAGATCGTCTGGCAAGCAGTCTTGCAAGCAGACAGTAACGGATCTTTGCGTTCTAGTCGTTTGAAACATGTATGTGAATTCTAGAAAGAGTTTGTCAAATAGGCATAGACAGTACAGACTGATTTAATAAAACTGAAGCACAATGGCCCTCTCTTCTATTTGTTTGTGAGCTTTAATATTTTAACAGATTTACCAATAAGCTTTAAGTTTCCTGATTTGTTTAACTATTTCTGAGCAGTTGTTTCATTTAGTCAAAAGACAATGTAACCTAACACAATGTAACCTGCCTGTTTATGGAACAATATTCTCCTAACCTTATTTTTCAATAACAATTAATTTCTTTAGTTATAGAAATCACCACTACAAAGGAACAACCTGTGTAAGTTTCCATTTTACTACAATCATTAATAACTTCTATTTCATTTTCTGTGATATCTCCTATAAATACATTATGATGCAATAGTAAACTTGAATGAAGATGATTCTCTAATAAATGGGTGCATCATCCATAGTCTTTACTCTTTGATTATCTGCATCCAAGATTTTTTTTTTAAATAGATTTTTTGTGGTCTCTGGGTGATCCTCAATCAACAAAGAAAATTCTTACAAATTTGAAGCTTGATATTCCGTTTGACTATAACAAGGAGATCCTACAAGAAAGTTGGTGCGATCTTATCGTTAATATTTTATTACTTTCTCATACTCCTAGTAAGAGAAAGTATATAATCGTGCCAAATTTTCTATATCGAGTTTTCACCGGAAATATCCGTTTTGATGTTCCCTGAATGCAAAACGTGGTTTTTAGAAAATAGTCTGAGAGTGTTGCGTCTGAATGTGAACAGCATGATATTTCGTTTAGGTATCATCGTGAGGTCTAATCAAAATTCCTCAACCGGAAGTACCATTTTACTGATTCTTTTTTTTTTACTTTCTTGCGATTTTCTCAAAACTTGCTCCAATGATTTTCTTTAAACTTGGTATATCAACTACACCTACAAAGATCTACAACTTTTATTTAAAACATTTCTCTCGGAAAATTCATTTAAGGGCACTTTTGGGGCAAGGGTGGGATTAGGTTTTCCTCTAAAGTGCTATTTCAGTTTACTATACAATTCTGTCATCTAAATAATGTTAATTAGAATTAAATGTGTGTTGTTGAAATTCTGAGTTTGAACGAAAAAATCGTATAACCGGAAGTACGTTTTTATTGAGAAGTATTTTTAAGTTTTCTGCTATTTTATCAAAAACGGCTCCAACGATTTCCTTTAAACTAGGAATGTGTACTACACATATAAAGAGCTACAACTTTTATTTGAAACGTTTCTCCTGGTGAAGTCATTTAAGGGGGCGTTTAGGGGGAACGGCTGGGGGATATGTTTTCATAGTTTAAAGTGCTATCATAGTTTATTATACAGTTCTATCATCCAAACAAAATTAATTAGAAATAAATAGATGGCTAAAATTCTGAGTTTCAAGAAAAATTAATAAACCGGTAGTTCGCTTTTACTGAACAGTTTTTTTTTTTTAAATTTGTTTATTAAAATTTTGAAAATAGGAGTAAGATAAAGCTGTGAAGGGTTTCTGATCAGAATTATGTTTTTTTTTTGTTTTTTTTATGTTTTAAACATGGATCTGATTATGTTCAATATCCGATTTGTTAGATATACTACATACATAAAGAGCTATTATTTTTATAATGAAATTATTTTATTTATTGTTATGAAAATTTAATTTTAAGGGGGATCTTGGAGGTTAGGAGACTTTCTTTAAACTGTATCATGCCCGCAAGGGGTATCTGTTGCATGCAGTTACTTGGGGAGTAGCGACCCCACGGGTTACCACAGCTCAGTACTCCATACACTTAAACATCGTCTGAACAGTACACAATACACTTAAACTACATACACTCTATACTTTACACACAAGGACAAACACTTTGTTTTCAGCATTGATAACAAATTCGAGATCAGAGTATTGTCTGAGATGGTTTAATAGATGGATTTACCCTATCTGGCTAGGAATATTAGACACGCAATCTTTAACCTCTTAATTCAATGATCCGCCTGCCTATAAGCAAAATGCACATATTCACAAAAAAAAGATGAACGATATTTTTTCATCCTCCTTGCCACATTTTCTACAAAGTGAATCCTCCAGAAGACCCATTTTGTGGTTATTCCGAAGAAGGCAGTGCCCTATTTCTTTTACCATTACAGTGATCCTTTTCAGTTAATTTTTCTCTCTGCTGAGGAAGTACAATACGAAGAGCTTACTCCAGATTAAACTGGAATGCATCTATCCAGTAATAATCCTCCAATAGAGAGCACTCTCTTGGACAGTAAATATACTAAAAATCTCGCACTAATTCAATCTGTTGCTCGTACTTTATCGTAGAAGGGAAATATTTTTTGTCTATTAATTAAATTTTAAATTACAATAAATAATTTACAATTATTTAGAATGAATTCAAATAAAATTATACGCCCTCATACTCAATTTAGACCCCTGGGTCTAGGGGCTTCTGACTACCTCTTTTCTTTTCTTTTAGAAAGTGTACTCATCTCTTCCTAAAGGACATAATTACCATCAGAACGAATAAAATTCAAAGAAATAATATATAATTTTTCCTTATCTCAAGCTGGAGATAATCAAAAGTGCGGGTTTCTAAATATTTTATTTATTTTCTCTATTAACTGTAAGAGAATTTACCAGCTATCATTACAAATTTTAGAAGTTGGATTTCCAACCGAACTGACATAGTTTGAGGCCCTATGTATATATGTGATCAGGGGTATCTGTTGCATACAGTTAGTTGGGGAGTGCCGACCCCACGGGTTACCAAAGCTCAGTTCTCCATGCACTTTGTCTGAACAGTACACAATATACTTCACAACTACATGTACTCTACACTTTACATACAAGGACAAAAAGGACAAACACAGTACAAAAACTAGGGCCTCTGTCCCTAGTTAATTGGCGTCAGCATGGAAGGAATTAGGTCAGTGATAGCGCGCTGGGCTAGCGATGCGGAGGTCCCGGGTTCGAATCCAGCGTGCTGTCCTTAGATTTTTTCTTCCTAGGAGCCTCTACAACTCACTGTGCGGTAATGGGCAGTGTTGTCTGTAGCTAGAGAACACTGCTTGGAAGCCGGCTGTACATTGGAGAAGGCTCCGGGGCACAATAGATCTTTCAGGTCGCAGTGGAATAATCCCCTACAACAATCTACAATCTACATAAAGAGCATCATTTTTATTTTGAAACGTTTGTCCGAAAATTGAATTTTATGAAGGATCTTGGAGGTTATGAGACGATAGTGTGCCATTTTAGTGAATATCTTGTATAAAACATTTAAAGGTAATTAAAAATGGATTGCTAAAAAATTCAATGGTCAAGCCTTTTTCTAGGGTTGGACCATTTAGGAGCGTGAGAAATATAGTAAGTGAATAATATCATATATTGTGTTCATATAAAAGTTTTTTTTTATTGCTCTAATATGATGATGTTCGTCTCCTTAAATACATGCACATTTAAAAGTACATTAAGTTTAAGCCACAAGATCTATTATACATACATCTGTATGTGGTAAATCTTCTGTGAGATCAAATTTATATAATAACAGCTTCATAGATTGCTGCTAAAGAGAGAGAAGTAAGGATAAAGACAGAAGGTTATAAAAATGATCAATCAATAACACAAGTTGACAACAGTTGATGGATTACCATATGAAGACTGCACAATGTCATACGGTTTTGTATGTCGTACAGCAAACCACTAGGACATACACTCTCTCTCTGTCTCTGTATAACACACATGCTGCAGAATATATGTGACTTCGTTACTGTATTCAGGCACTTAAAAAAAAAACAAAAAAAAAAAACTCAATTACAATACCTATTATACAAGGATTGGTTTTTAAGAGGACGTAACGTATGGTTTGTTTGGGGACTGCATATTACAATACCAAATGACCTATGTATCAGAAAAATATATCACCACCCCAAAAACTGTACGCTGCAACTTATGGAGGGATATTCACTTCCTGCCGTTTCACTCACTCACCTTTTTTTCTGCAAAAATGCCTGTCTATCTGATGAAAAATTGTAAATTGATTAACTCTTGCTGATATCTTGGTTACAAAAAAAAAAACAAAAAACAAAAAGGTGTCGTTAACTATTAGTATGCAGATTTGATTATAGATAGAGCTTCAATAGTGAAATAGTATAACAGACTTGTGTATAGTGTTATCTGGTGGACAGGTTATATTACCTTTAATGTTATTACTATTGTAATGCACCCACTTTTTCCTTCCTATTTAAATATTGCTTTACATAAAAATGAACTTTAAGAAGATTAATATAAATCAGAAATTGGGGGTAAAAAAAATCCCCAAATTTAAAGAATATATGTAGGTTAACCAACTGATTACAACTTTACAGAATAAGTTTGTCGAGTATTTTTTTTTTTTGGCGGAGAAGGGGGAGGGGATATTCTCGGAAACTGTTTATAACGGATTTCCTTTAAACTTGGAATGCTAACTGCATAGATAAAATTGATTTTAAGCAGTTCTGTGAAAATTTTTTTACATGGGCTTGGTTCAATATTATTGAACGCTTTCTTCTGGACCATAGTATAATCTAGCTGGACTACTATCTGCCATGGTAGGCAGTTGAAAGACTTGTCGATTTCTTAGAATTATTGATTTTAAAGAATTCTAGAAGAATTACAATGTCAGGCCTCCCTCTAAACTGTTATATCAGTATAAAGTATTCAATCATGTTTTTATTTTATTTTATTTTTTCTATTATAATTTGCCTTTATTAAACATTGAAAATACAGGCATAAAGATAAAATAATAAACATATTACTGGCATGGCTTTGGCCGTCTGCCAGGAGTGCAGGTATTATAAATATAAACAAAAATGCTATATATATTCAAAATTAATAATCTTATTTATACATATAATACTATAATGGGTACACATAAATATTTGTACTTACAATTTAATCTGATTTCTTTAAAAATTAAAGTTTTCCACAAGAAAAAGTTCCTATAAAACAAAGCTTTCTTTTATAAAATTAATTAAATTATACTAATCACCTCCATTCAAGAGCCTCTATCATCTGGGAATCTGTCAAATATTCCTGTTTGAAATATTTGGACCTTTTTATCTTTAAATATAGGACAATGACCCAGAAAGTGCGAACACTCATTTTCGACTTTATTACAAAGAGAACATAAATAGATTTTATCTTGTAAAAGAAAAGTAATGCCTACTTTTTCAGACGGGCTTAACGTCCAGCTACCAAATTAGGTACGCGTGGACTGGGGCGGAAGCACATACTTTACTGTTAATATTTTTCATATCAATATAAAATTTAGTAGTTATACGCGGGACTCGAACTGGTATCCTTCCACTTACAAGTCCATACTCATAACCACTACACCAACACCCGCCCCATTTTATCTTGTATATAAGGCTTATAATTTAAATTTAATAACTCTCCTCTAATTTTTATTAATAGTTTTGTATCCACCATGTTTAGGGTCTTTACTGGGTAATCAACATCCAGGGAAAGCTGACGATAAATACCATAAAATTTACCTTTTAACGCCTTGTTCTTTAAGTCTTTACAATAAAAGACTATTAACCGACTTTTTTTTAAATGACATTTCACATTCTTTCTATTTATCCGGTGCGTTTACGTCCTGGCAAAAATTGAAATTTATTTTTTCCAATTACACATTCTATTCCTCAAACAATGATAATTTGTTCCTTATTATTTCCTGGGCCACTTAAACGGAATTAGTTTTTGTTCCAGCCCCCTCCGAATATATTTAAAGTGAAGAAGGAAAGTGAAAGCATAAATTGATTCAATCATGTTTTAATATTACTAAATTATTTACTTTGTAACGTCTACGATCCCCTCCGAATTTAAAAACCACATTACTAGTAGAATGCTCAATATCTGGCAATTAGAGTATGAAACTAATTTAAAAGGAAAATTTGACAAAATGATGATTGCGAAATTACCCAGACAACCATGGTTCAAAGGGCTGGGTCTGAACAAATATACAATTATGACGATTAATAGACTGAGATCGAACCATGTCATTTGTGGTGCCTACTTACATAAAATTAATATCAGACCCTCCTCAAATTGTAGTCTGTGTAATACGCATGAAGACTTTAGACATATAATAATGGAATGCCCTAAGTTTAATGATAAAAGAGATTTAATTTTTATAACTTTATACAAATATTTGAAGGCCCCTTTCCGTTATGAAGATATTATATTTTCTAATAATGCTTATGTGTTGAGTGAATTAATAGAATTGGCTAGACAAATATGATTGTGGTTAGTAAAAAAGTATGTCTGTTCATGTGTGCTTGAGTACGAAAGGTGAGTGTATGCGATTAGGGTTAAGTATTACGGGATTGGTTGGAATATCGAGTACACCATTCCATTTGTACATAGTGTGTATATATTTTTCTGTATATAATGTAATTATATTTTAGGTCTAATATATTAGTTTAAGTATATAGGGGTGCGAGGAATATCGAGTTCTCCACCCCATCGTATGAATGTTGGTCTGGTAGTTAGTATGAATGAGTTGCGTTAGGTTTTAGAGCTAATCGTGCGA
This sequence comes from Triatoma infestans, assembly GCA_011037195.1. Taxonomy (NCBI): domain Eukaryota; kingdom Metazoa; phylum Arthropoda; class Insecta; order Hemiptera; family Reduviidae; genus Triatoma; species Triatoma infestans. The sequence goes on from JAAEAF010000049.1 coordinate 95,960, forward strand.
ATGTATTTATTGGCGTGTTTGTATTTATTTGCCTGAATGGAATTTGGCTAGATCCGTGAATGAATGTTTGAGGCAATAAGTATGTAGCCGTGCTATAACGCATAAGCATATATGGCTGCATGATAACCTGTCAATGCCACAGAGAAAGTAAAAAGACCATCCATTATGATTTTTTTTTTTTTTTTTTTTTGGGTTCTGTACCGCGACCATTTTTGATCTATTGTACTCCCTCTGGTGCCTAAGATGAGCTAGCTCATCTATAGCACCCTCTCCAGGTTTAGCTCCCTGAGGAATCTCAGGATCCTGGAAGGTTCTAGGGTAGGTATTTTCTCCTCCCCTATCTGGTAACAACCCAGACTACTGAATCTTCTTTGAATGACGGCATCACAGTCCGTGAGGAGATGTATCGGAGTTTCCTCCGTTTCTCCACAGAATCTGCATGTGCCGTCATCTACTAGGCCAAGCTTCCTCAGGTGCCCCCTGAACCTGCAATGCCCCGTAAGGAATCCCGTAAGAATACGGATCCTATTCTTACTCAGACTGATGAAGGCTTTCGACCTTTCCTGGTTATAGCCACCCAGACAGACCTTGGCCTGCCTCAGTCCCGGGATGGTGTTCCAGAGACGAGCTCTTTCAGCCACCTCCTCCTTCTTAATTTCCTCTAGAAATACTTGGTCACTGACTCCACAAAAGGGCTCTGGCCCAATAAGAGGAGATACAGCGCCTTCTTTTGCCAGGGCGTCGGCTGCCTCATTACCTTCCACGCCGACATGTCCCGGCACCCAATGTAGGGTAACCTTATTACTCCTGCCTAGGTCATTAAGCTTGCCTAGGCATTCCCATACCATTTTAGAACTGATTACATAAGAGCTCAGTGCTTTAATGGCCGCCTGGCTGTCGGATAGGATAACTATCTCCTGATTCCGATATTCTCGATCAAGGTTCAACTGAACGCACCTTCCAATAGCGTGGATTTCCGCCTGGAAGATGCTAGGAAACCTACCCATGGGTTCTGAGTGTTTGATTCTAGGCCCAAACACTCCGCCCCGCGGTCTTAGATCCATCTGTATACCACTTAATGGCATGCTTGCTAATGCTGTCCGGGGCGGATCCATCGCTCCACTCTCCTTTCGTACTTAGCTTCGTAGAAAAATTTCTAACGAAGCTATATTTCTTAGTCATACTATCTCTAGGAAAGCCTCAGGGGAGGGAGCCAACAGAAGGAAGCATTCGCCTCCCAAAACCTAGCCCACATCCCCCCATACCCTCCCTAGAGATTCTGAGGTGGGCTCCCTTCGCATCCATTATGATAGTATACCACTTTCATAAAGGCAAGCCAGCTGAGTTCCCTCCTTCGTAGGCCTTCGTCTCACGCCTCGCTCATTATCTTCCCTGTGGAGATGTCCCAGCTACCCGTAATCTGGCCGACTTGAACGTCACTGAATCCAAGCGCAACTAAACTTCAGTCAGAATTTCAAGATTAAAACATATTTTTACAAAATGTAGTTTTTTTTTTGGAAATCACCGTTAGTAATTTCATCCCAGATTTTTTGTTTTAAATAAGATTAGATAATTTTATTGGAACATATAATATTTCCCTATATATATGTATATATATATATATATATATATATATATATATATATATCTCTGTGTGTGAAATTGACACTGATAAGGATTATTAAAGGGGCTGATCTATAAATTTGTTCCCCGCACGTTGACTGGCAGTATTAATAGAGGGGTTAACCGTATTGTATAGGATATAATATATAAAATATTTAAAAAAGAAGAAGAATCATGAACTATAATATATGTACGAGTATATAATACAGTGGTTGTAGAAAGAAGACGGTGTTCACTTTGATAAAGCCATATATATATATGTATAGTATATTATTGTAACGAGTTTTAATGGCCGATATATTTTCTTATTCATATTTAAATCAGTTACAAAATCTCCATTATATATGGTATAATAAAAATTCTCTTTGTTGAAAGAAGGGTTGCACTTTTTTTTTCTTTTGATTTTTTTTTTTTATTCATTTATAAAGGGAAGGGGGAAGATTTAAAAAAATGTTATGAGATAGAAAATTAATTGTTCCATTTTTTTCTCTTGCTGCCTTCTATGTGCTAAGTGTGGCGATCCCCTTTAGTAAGGGAGATGTCCTAGTTTTTAACCAAACAGAGATCTTCAAACCCTGGGAATTCTGTATGATCATTATAGTTTCATGTTATGATTGCCTTCAGGACAATGTTTTCTTTTTTTTTTCCTGTTTTGTTTTGTTTTTCTGTTGGCAGCTCCCTCTTAGTTGATTGTTACAGTAAACTACAAACTAACTCCATACTCAACATACACACAAATGTTTCTTTGATACAATAAAACCAATAGTAAACAATTCTCATTGAACTGTAAGAACTACTAAGGGGGGGAGGGTCTCCTTCAATGTTGGTTTTAAGTCAGCCAAGGTTTGAAGAACAAAAAAAAAACTATTTTATTGTTGTGATTCCTATTATCCTTCTTAAGAAGTACTTAAAAGATTTAGTTGAAATATATACGTGCAAGCTATATTTGTCTATATTTATTTGTATAAACAATTTTTTAAAAAAACATCGAAAATTATTAATATGGGGCCATTTCTATCCCATTTTATCTGTCGGCCATGTTTCCAAAGTAGGTTATGCGATAGATTTTTTTTTTTTAATATAGAAATCTAATTTTTTAATTTTTAGCTGATATTGATTCAAATTTGGGGAATTTTCTACAAATAATTTGATTGTTCTTAAACTAAATCAATGGCGCCATAGCCCTTGAAATGCCAAGGTGTAGCAAGACGGCGATTTTTATTGGGAGATTGTGGAAAAGCACCAAGAACCAAGATAGAATACAAGGTGACAACTAGAAGATTAAGAAAATTCGGTCTTGCTTTCGTAACTTACAAATTGCAGAAGCTTGAATGAATTTAAATATCTAGGATATGTAATCACTTATAAAAATGTGGTTGGTTATGATATAAAAAACAGAAATGCGGTTGGAAATATGTGTTATACAGTTTTACGCTTTGACTCTCCGAAACAAAAACTTATCTAGGACCTCCAAGATCTACCTACCTACCTACCTACCTCTTGGCGCTATGGCCCTACAAGAGCCTGGAGCTCCTCCACAATCCTACTCCACTCTTCTCTTTCCTGGGCATGTCTTCTCCATCTTCTCTTCTCCGATTCTCTTCAATAATTCTTCCACATCTCCCAGCCATCTCAATCCGGGGTGTTCCTTTTCTACGGCTCCCTCCCGGTTTCCCTTCCAACAGCCATTTTGGAATCTTGCCTCCGGACATTCGTTCCACATCCTCCCAGCCATCTCAGCTAGTTTTTTCTCACAAAGGTTACCAAGTCTGGTTCATTATAACATTTGATAGAGCTCAGCGTTCTTTCTTATCCTCCAGCACCCATTCTCACAGACTGGTCCATGTATTCTTCTGTGTAATTGTGTGCGCAAATGATTGTGTAAACTAAATTTGCTCTGTGCAAGTCTGTGTTGTCACACTGTCTAAAAACGCATCCTGAAGATAAGCGAACGCCCGAAACCGGTCGATGACCACAAAATGAAGCAGGCTACCACAGAAAATGTCACTGATTCTTCTGAGTACCTTCCTTTCCCATATATTTAGCATTCTCTCTGTTTCTTTCGTAAGTACCCAGTTTTATAAGTAGGATATTGGAGCTCCTTATGATCGTTTTATTGGTCATATATAGTTGTAAAAACTCCAAGATCCTACTTATAAAACAGTGAACAGAGCTGTAATCATATATGAGTCGCCCTGACTACTCTGGAGGAAATGAGGCTAAACTGTTGGCCAAGGGAAGTTCTTAGAATCATTTTTACGACCGGTCATGGAAAATGGTTTTTGTACAGGATTAGGAAGAATTTTTGAATTAAAAAAACTGTATAGGGAGATGGATTTAGTTGTAGTTGAGAGGGTCGGAAGATTTGTTGGCTGGGTCATCTAAACATAAAATTGATGCAAACCGTGACCCCCCCCCCCCTATAAAAAGATATATAAAGGAATAGCGTTTGCGGACGGCTCCAAGTCGTGAAGGAGGATTTCCTGAAATTGGGTGCCAAGCAGGAGGGGCCAAGATCCTTCATGGACCGTACAGCCGTGTAGTGGGTGAATGTGGGGAAAAGCAAGCCGCTTTTTCCCACATCTTCTAGTTCTCAAATTCGCTACCAGAATTATCCTCAAAATATTTCAAAATAAAATCAAATAAAAAAGGAGATAGACAAATTTTTACTTTTTCTTCCTGCTGTAAGAGGAAGTATTGCGATCGTGTCAAATTTTCAAAATTGAAGTTTTCACCGGAAATACATATTTTGGGGCCCCCTGAATACGAAAAAAATGTTTTTTAGCGAATAGTTTGTTTGTGCGTGTTTGTGTGATAAAATATCTCAAAACCAAAACAAACAAAAAATCGCAATAGCCGTAAACTTGATTTTCTGTCTCCATACCTACACCGTATCTAACAATAAAGTTTCGGTCAAAATCCAATCAACCAAAAGTATGGTGGCTTTCCTGAATATTTTCGCGATTTTTTTTTTACGTTAATGGCTCCAACGATTTTTCTTTAAACTCTTATATACTTTCTACACATATAGATGCTAATCACGCTTGTTTGAAACTTTTTTTTTGTGGATGGTTCTTGGGGGAACAGCAACGTTAAGCAAAGACTTTAAAGTACCACTTTAGTATAATTTATTGGTTTGATCACCTATATGACATTATGGTACATTGGAAAACATTACGAAATTAATTTTTTTTTTTTTTGGTGAATTTTTCTGGCAATTTCTTGAATACGGCTACAATGATTTTTTTGAAAAATTTATTTTACAGATATCTCTGGTATTTGTAACGTTAAATTTCAAATGCTATTTTGGGTTTGTCAGTTTGATGAGAATGTGGCTAAACTATTCAGCTGCCATAGTGAGAAGACAAGGAGATTACTCTAAAGTTTTCAGTATAAATAGAGGCTTCAGACAAGATGATGTTCTGTCCACGATCTTGTTCAATCTCAGCCTAGAAATAGTTATGCGAAACATTTGGTATAAACCCAAACGGTATGATTTTCAATCGATCCAGACACTTTTCTAGCATATGCTGACGATGTGGTTCTGGTAGGAAGCACATTCCAGGCTTTAGAAGAATTTTTTGAACAACTAGAGAAAAAAAGGGATAGGTTTGCAACTGAATTACTTAAAAAACTAATCATATGTTGTCCTCAAGATTTGAGGATAATCGTATTATGTCGATCTCAACGTGGGCAAATTAGTAGCCCATAATTTGAAAATGTCAAACTTTTAAGTACCTAGGCGCCTTAGATACACAACTAGGGTATGTTAAAAGAGTAAAATTCAAGAAAGATTAGCTGCGAGAAGTCAATACTGTTTCGCATTAAATAAAATTCTGAAATCCCGGTCCATCTCTCAAAAAACGGAAAATCAGAATTTATAATAAAACTGTGTTATCCACCCTGGATACCATGGATAATGACACAAAATGAAATGAACATGGAATTATATGAAGCCCGGACGGAAGGTAGAAGAAAAATCGGGAGATCGAGGAAAAAAATGGTTCGATCAGGAGGACTTGAGAAAACTTGGTGTAAGAAGATGGAGATTAAAAGCGAAAGATAGAAGTGGTTGTGGAAAAATTGCTGAGGAAGCCAGCCACGGCCCTCCATGGGCTGTAGCGCTAAAAAAAAAAAAGTGGGTTTGTTCAATGATACTGACGCAGTCTTTTAGACTACAACATAATATTTCACTATTACCTGACTTAGGCAGATGTAGGAACACTGTCTCTATATTTATTGAGGCCAAATAAATAAAATTTCAGGTTTACAAAAAAAACCCTATGGCACAACAGCCCATGAAAAGCCAAGGCTTGCCAGATGGCGATTTGAATAGGGGGCGTGTGGTTGTTCCGGCCTTCGCTACATAGGGCGCCACTAACTGTAACTTCCCACTTTGGGTGTGGGTACGTAGTGTTACCATCGCCTACCCTTCGGGGTGCATTCAGCCTCTGGCTCTCCAGGTTGGGGAATCCTTTACCCCCGACCAATCCATCTTGATCCTTTCCCCTTGCAGGGTTCCCTGTAAGTATCCTGGGTTACTGAACCACTGTACTTGAGGCAATGGACAGGAATCAGTAGATGGAATCTGTAGATCCATCGGGCGTGCGATCAGTCATCCTAGCTCGTACTATTGAACTACGGGTGCAAGCACCAGTTTCCAAACTTGCAATTGAGGTTGGATTCAGAGTGGCCGTGTTTTAACCAACAACTCCAATGACCGAGGCTATGAGTTGAGCGGGAGGAGACTCGCAATATAAATTAAATCCCGGTGCCAGCCCGTAGCTGGAAACGCATTTGCTGGGTGTGCGCAGTTCACCAAAGCCTGCTAGGGGTGCCATCCGAAACTTCTGGGAGTGAAGAAGTGTGACCCCATTTGTGGGATCACTTTGCGCGCTGGTTGAGCATATCTCAACCTGCTCTTAAATGGGTCAAGCGGGGATGTGTCTAGTCACTTCCGCCATGGAGATGTATTGCACTAACAGTCTCTCCATGGTGGTGACATCCCTCTCTTGCTAAACGATCCCGTTGCTTGCAACGGGGGACTGGTAAACCCGAGAGGGTAGGTACGGTCCTAAAACTACCCTCCCCCCAATACCAAGAGGAAAGGGGTATCACGGGAAGAATGTAGCTTCCCACTTTTTATCACGATGCTGGCTCAACACCGACTTTGCCTTCACAGGAATCGAACCCTGAATTCTCGCACGAAAGGCGAGTGCGCTAGCCACTAGACCAACGCTTGAGGACTTCAGATTTAAAAGAAATTTGAAATTCGTCTGAATGTTACAATCTAGAATTTTTCTTTAATATTTTGTAATCTGAACTAATCATCCGATAGTTTTTTTTTTTTTTTGTTGAAAAAAAGCATCGAAGTTTTATATTTTCAATAAAAAAAATCACCCTAATTGTGCGTCTGTAAGTGGTCAAATCTAAATAAATCACTCAAACAAATAAAGAAAAAAAAAAAAATAATTGAAAGTTTCGCACAAAACTATTATCATTTCAAGTATATCTTTTAGTGTAAATATAGCGTAAATTTGATTTATTATGGGGGTTGGGGAGTCAATAGATACAGGATCTTTTTCTACCTAGCTACTATATATCTACAAATATATAAATAGGACAGATGGACTTTTATATATCACTTTTAGGTGTGAGCCGGCAATTAGATAAAATTAGGGTACATTACTGGTTGTTGTTGTTGAAGAAGGGCAACACCTGGGAAGTTAACAATCTATCCAGGTACTACTGTACTGGTACCAATATGTCTCCCTTCCATTTAGTCCAGAAGTTGTTACACGGTTATTCTAACAAACTAAAAAGATTTTTTTTTTTTTTCTTTTCTCCAGCTGTTGACTTCTCCAGTACATCCTACCTTATTTGTCCAAAAATCACATATGAAGTCAGCCACAAAGGTTCCTTTTTATACTTTCCATCTGTTAAGCTCTGTATCAATTTCTTCATTCCATCCATAAGATGTTCGCTCTAGGATTAATAATAATAATAACGCTTTATTTTACAATAACAAAATAAATACAAAAATATATTCTTGACATTCTACGACATGGTAAAACCGTCTGCCGGAAGTTGATAATGAGGAAGAAAATAATAATAATAATAATAACAACAACATAAAAATCCTTGACATACAAAAATGATAATCGCTCAAAGATGATCAGAAAAAAGAATGGAATTGTATTATGAAAATATCTATATTATTTTATAATAATTCAAATATACATAGCTAATCTAATCTAATAAAATAAAAGGTAATCTAATACAACAATAGAAATAGGGTTAATCACATTAGTTAATTAAATAAAAGTGAAACTTTAATTAAAATTACATAAAAAAAAAATATGGATACTAAATAATGGAAAGTAAGTTAAGTTAAATTCTTTAACTAAAATTTTGGTGATAAGTCCAAGATTGGGATTAATAAGGCTCATAATATTATGCCCATTAAGAAGCTAAACCAGCTCTGCTAAGGGCTATAATTTAAATCAAGTAAAGGCAGGCGTCCACTTGAGAGAAATATTCTCGAGAGCGTGTCTAGCTAGTGGACATAGTGTTGACAATAACCATCAGACACCGCGTATAAATTCTCGGGAAGTTAACATTAATTTATACAGGTGATTCGTACAGTAACCTTCAATATTTGTTTAGGAGATCTGTTTGTACAATTGGAAGAATTGACAAGGAATAGCTCTTGCTATTTTCTACGCTTTAAAGGATACACATATGATGAAACTTTTTTAGCAAACTGCCTGAGAGCACTCTCAGAATTCGAAATTGTTAACATTATTACGCTGAATCTGGTAGTCGGACTTGGACGATTTCTTGGCAACATCTCTCAGAGTCTGAGAAAATTACACCGCACTTTTTCTATAGGACACAGTCCTTTTGATCCTTTATCTTTATTTCCCGTCTTTCTTCTGACCATAGTCCTCTTTTGGCTTGTTTTTTTTTTTTTATTCTGTGGCCGCCTTGTCCTACAAAGGGCTGTCCATGCGAGCACTCTCGGAGGTGGTCCTGTCTGTTCGTGGCTATACACCTATCATATAGGAATATAAGTAGATAACAAAACATGTTCTTCTGAATTGACCACATTTTACTAACAATTTTCAAAATGCATACAAATCATAGCGGTATACGTAATTATATATATAAAAGTCTTTTGTTTTGTTTGTTCTTTTTTTTTGTTAATTTAAGGCGCGTCAACATCTGTGGTCATTGGCGCCCGGAGCCTTCTCAGTGCACTGCCGGCCTCCGGACAGTGTTCTCTCGTTACAGATAAAATCCAGGAAGAAAAAATCCAAGGGTAGCACAGCTGGACTCGAACCCGGGTCCTCCGCTTGGGAGTCCAGTACGCTAACCACTTAGCTGTATTCCTTTCCCTATAAAAATCTTTGATATGATCCTTGTGACTGTTGAACAGAAACAAGACTTTTTTTTAAAATCAATGCTATTGAAGTGAGAAACAATCTCAAATCCTCTCTATCAATTATATTCAGGCGATTCTATGATTAAATGAGTAAATAATAATAATCCGACTGAAATATTTTCTCTACTAAGTATGAACTAGAAAATGACATTTTAAAAATACTTCACCCAATCTCAAAGTTAGGAGGGTTTACTCGATTTGCGACTGTGGCACCTTCGGAATATTCTGAGGCGGCCTCCGGTTGAGACGCTACTTTATAGGATGTTAACAGGGATTAGCTACAGCCGGAGACTTTTCCAGTGACAAAAACTATATTGGGAAAGCTCCTCAGCCCAAGGATCGCTTTGATTTTGAGCTTTGCACTTACATTCTTTAAATCTCTTTATTTTATATTCTTTTTATTTTCTCTAATAATGACTTATTGATGAGATTATCGATTATATATCAATGTATATCTTTTTGTATTTTTTATTTTTATTAAGACTGGTTACGCGTTTGTAACTATAAATGTGACAAGCTTTAATTGTAATTTGTGGTATAAAATGAATGTCAACTTGACTGATTGGCACGCTGTGTTTAAGCAGACTCAATGTAATTGGGCAGCCCCATTTATTGTATATTATCGCAATAAAGTGTTTCTCTCTACCTCTTATCTCTTAGAACTAACTGGCTTCCCACTATAGTTATAGCTTAATGCCGGCGATAGTTGAAGGGGTGACAAGAAAACAATCAAAATAAGAAAAAGTAAAGTAAAAGAAAAATCCTTCGACAAGCGCTCCAAAAAACCGCACTTACTGGTTTTCAGATTATTCGGTGCGAGTGATACTGAATCCTCAATCTCAAAAAATTAGAAAAATGGCAGAATTACACAAGATTTCACATGGTGGAAAGATGCAGAAGTTGAAGATGTACAAAAAATGTGGACCACGAATCAAGGAAGACTAGTTCGGGATGTCCCAATTAGCCTAGGAATTATACCATTAAAACAGAAAAAATTCATATGATTGACATGTGCTGTTTAATCTTGTCTCTTGTCTCAGAACCTTGTTTGACCATCTTTAATGCCCAGAACATTGAGGATTAATTTGTTTAATAAACCAGTCTCTTCAAGAAATGATTACTTCCTAGATAAATATTCGAACCGTCTTCCGACTACGGACTATAATTCGGTGGCATTGTTGCAAAAGGGAAACGCAGTTCTTAGTTCTTCTTCAGTTTGGTAACGTCATCATTACGACGTAGGTAATTCAAAGCGGATCTCCAGAAAACAACCAATTCTAACTTGTTCAATAAAAAAAAAAAAAAAAAAAAAAATGAGAAAAAAGAAATAAATTCAATTTGTATATCTGTACGTAACAACAAACCATTGGTTCTCAATCAGAATCAAAACCGTCTGACATATTCAATAATTCAATCTGAACGTATTGATAATCCATGGCTATCAGTTTTTTTTTTTATTATTATTATTGTATCCAGATTTCTGGTAGTGAGGAAGAGAGGTCAGTAGTCCTGGGTTAGAATACAAAACACAAACAAAAAAAACCTAATCACCCATACATCCCAATCTCGTAGATTTTTGTTACCATACAACCGTAGGAACATTTTTTTAAACCAGGATCAATTTTTTCCTTGTAATTTTTTTTTTTTTTTAATCCATTTTGTGGATAACACAAAATTAACCTGGTTGTATCTAGTCTTTCTATATATATGTATATGGAGGCAAGCAGTGAGCGAGTGAATAAAGGCAGTATGGAAATTCGGTGACGGCGATTGTCCAGACAGCTTTTCCATTGGAAAAAATAACAGGATCTAGGCGGCGTTCGAAAGCAGTTTATTTAAAGCCCAAACCCATATCTTTCGTTATTTTTTTTTTTTTGTTTTCTACTTTTACTGGTCTGACGTAATACCAGCTCAATTGGTTTAAAACTGAACACTCTGATTGCGTTTCGATTGACCCTATTTTTTTTTCCCCCCTCGCTATTGTTCTATTGAATCATTGAATTGAGAAAAAATTCTTGTAGAATTTGAAGAGTACGTAAAGGTTTTGCTAGTTTCCTTCATAAAAGAGGAAGTAGGTAAAAATATCTTACCTTCTAGCCAATCAATTTTATCTTAATTTGCAATTAGATTTTTACATAATACACTCAATTTTTTTACTACAAATATTATAAAAAAATTAACTGGAAATAATCAGCGTAAATATTTGGTTTTTGAAAAAAAAAAAAAATATGGAAGAGTTAGAGATATTTAATAATCTCTTAGTCTTCTAGATTACCTATTCTCACTTATGGGGCAGTGTTGTGTTGGCCAAAAACGGAGCAGCAAGTTTTTCTGAGGAAGAACCTCTCAGGAGTGCAAAGGCTGGCGTGCCTCTTGATTTCGGGGGCATTTTGCAGTGCCCCAACGACTGCATTGGAAGTACTGCTGGGGTTACCTCCGCTGCATCTTTTGATATAGGCGGACGTGAGGGCTAGTGCGTACAGATTAATGAACAATGGCCAGTGGAAGCAAAGGAGCTCCCTAGCCAAGCATTTGGACATAACACAGAAGGTTGGCCCTGGCCCTATCTATAGGATGATTGGGGAGGAGTGCGGTCCAACATTCCACTTTGAGTTCCCCTTCCAAGTGATCACAACGTCAAAATCGGAATGGGCTAAAAGTTGGGAAAAATGAGGTCAGACATGGAGATCCTGGTTTATGGATGGGTCCAAAATGGCCTGCGGAACTGGAGCCGGTATATATGGAGTTAAACCGGAGGTACTCATTGCGAGACCCCACGGTGGATACTCCACGGGGAATCCAGGCTGAAGTTTATGCAATAAAAATCTGTGCTGAGGAGAACTTCCGTATGGACTCTAGGAATAGGGAGATATGCATCTTCTCGGACAGCCAGGCTGCACTGAAAGCACTGGGGGCATTCAGAATTACCTCCCCCCCTTGTCAGGGAGTGTAGAGACACTCTGGAAGCGTTATCCTGGCACAGTAAAGTTCGGCTGATATGGGTGCCTGGGCATAAGGGGATTAAAGGTAATGTACTAGTCGACCACCTGGCCAGAGACGGAGCGAATACTCCGTTTTGTGGGCCGGAACCTGTTCTGGAAATAGCCAAAAGTATGGCGAGGGCGTCTCTGAGAGAATGGACTCGGAGAGAGCACATTCGTCACTGGAGGCTAAGTACTGGGGCAAAACACAGCCAAATGGTCATGCCAGAGCTGTGCAGAAGAAGAACGAGAGAGACCCTGGGTTTAAGCAGTGTCAGATTTGTCTATAACGGGCCTGCTTACGGGGCAAGTTAGGTTCAGAAACATCTGCATAGGTATAATGTTGAGGCGGAGCCCTTATCAGGAGGAGGAGGAGACGCTCTCACCTGTGTTTTGATTGCAATCGGCAGATTGCGTACGAGATCCTTCGCACGTTTGAGACCAGAGGAAATCGTACTCCAAGAAGGACTGTGGGGAAGGTTCTGGACCTCATGAAGAGGGGGGCTTCCTCTACTAGGTGTTGAGGGGTGTTGCACAATAAGCCTCAATGCGTAGGCTGCATCCCTGGGTTCAGTCCCCCCCCCCCCTATGTCATTCTGCTAATTCTAATCTTCTAGATCTTCTGTTTGCTTTAAAGCAATCGAAAGTGAGGTTACTTAAAACAAATGGCACCATCATCAGTCCTGGCATTGCTTTCCAAATCCAAAACTGTTTCTTGTATCACTAAAAAAACTTTTTCCGTAAAAGATGCTGCACAAAAGTTGGGTTATTATAGTAATTTTTATTTTATTACAGATTTTTTTTTTCTTTTTATGGGCTCTAAGCAAATTAGAGTTTTGCAGATCTTGTTCGAAAGAAAAGTTAACTCTTGGGAAACAAACATAGAATTACATGATTCCAATTTGGCTGCTACTATTCTTTAAATAGTTATACAGTGAACTCTAGTAGCGAAAGCTAGAACTAACACGGGGGTGAGAACTCGGCGTGCTTACCACTAGCCGTAGTTCTACATGGACTGTTGTGCCAAAGGTTTAAGTGAGCGTGCGAGCATTAACGTTCATATTTGAAATCAATTTCTAAAATAACAACATAATTTTGAGAATTTGAAGGCCACTAAATTGCACACTCAAATTTGCATTCCAGTGGGTTGATAAGCAATTTCTCTTACATTTAGTTAGAGAAACAAAACAAAACTGGGAATATTCATATTTTTAAAGTTTATTTTGAAGCATTTTTTTTTCTTTAAAGTAAACTGTGATTACTTTAAATAAAAAGGAGCTACCAACTGTTTCTGAAAAAAGAGATAAATAGTTTAATAAAAACTTGCCATACATTCGCCAAGTAGAATAAAACTAAAGCCGATATCAAGGAGAAGGAGATTAAGGTTGGTGTGTGTGTGTTTGTGTCAAGAGTTTTTCAACGTGGAGTAGAGAGGAGAAAGAGTCATCAAGTATATTGGGAAAGATTAAAGCGCCCAAAAGTATACAAAGAGCATTGAGATTTAGGTCGTAGTTCTCTCTTAGGTAAGAGAAGATTGAGTTTGGCCAAGATAAGGAACAAAAGAAAAGAAGACAGGTGTGTAAGCTAAACCAGGAGAACTGTTCTACTTACTTGTAAGTGAACCAAGATTCTCTTTAAACTACGCTGAACACCATGTTAGTAAGACAACTGTTTAAGATAACCAGTCCTAATGATCCATACACACTCTTTAGTATTATCAAACTTTTTTTATTTTTTTTTGTTTGTTCAAAAAAGAAACTAAACTACACACTCACCTACAAACATACATTTATGCTCGATTATTGTCACCACACTGTTGGTTCTATAACCATAAATGTACCTTTTGCAAGCTGTGAAATAAAGTTCTACGTTGTGTAGGCATTTGGCATAAACCATTTCTTTTCACATATTACAAAAAAAGTAAAAAAATACTTATGCGTTTCTAGACTAATTATCTTTGTATTGCAGTAAGGTTTATTTATTTATTTATCTATAACACTTAAATAGATTAGTTTAACTTAAGTTATCGATCCTCCTTAAGAGTAAATGAGCAACGCACTTGTTCCAGGAATCTACGCATCTCTGCGGGAATCATAGCTTACTTGTTAAGAGAGTGTATCAAAAAGTAACCGGACTTTATTCGTTAGTCTTGTTTATAGCAATCAAAGCAGTAAAGTTAGGTAAAAGTAGTTTTGAAAATATAACGTGTTTGTGTGTTATTTACATATATTTACTTTTGCAAACATTAAAAGTATTGGTCATACTCGGCTGGAGTAATGGAAAGAAATCAATTAGGCGTTTGAAAAATGTTTCATTGAAGCAATGTTAGTCGAGGATTGAAGTGTTTCTGTCACGGAGTTAGCCAGGAAAGTTAGACATCTCCTGTAGATCAGTTCACGCTATTTTAACTGATCACTTAGGACTTTCCAAGGTTTCAGCGCGATGAGTGTCTGAATTTCCTAAACTGAAAGAGGACAACAAAGAAGTAATTTGGAGGGGGGTGTTAATAAACGACGCTAAACAAACTACTGTTTTGTGGTGGTTAACGTCCAAGGACGCTAACATGTTATACAGGAGGTTTTTTGAAAAGATGGCAACACCGGATGCAAAAGTGTCTTCTTGAAAGACGGCCCATTACGTTGAGACATAAACTTTTATTAACTATATTTACTTGTGTTTTATTTATTCATTTCGGTTACTTTTGGGGCACACCCCTCTTATATTGACATCACAGTAGTCATAGTAATTCACATACAGGGCTGCAAAGGTACATGGAAATACACGCGCAACTAGTTTTAGCATAACCACCAGAACTATAACCCAGAAAAGACCCAAAGACCGTTCTTGCTTGGGTTGCTTCGCTGCATCTGGGAAGCACCCCTGCAGCAGTGGTCTATGGCTCAGAAGTTGGCCAAAGTTGACGATTCTATTTTCCAGTCTACATTCGCGTTTAGCCACGAGGTTAAGGAATATGCGGATAGGCTGGGCCTGAACAATGTCAATGTCGAGGAAGCTCAAAATTTAAGAAGGATAAGGCAACAGTTAAGAGAAAAGGCCTTTGATGAGTGGGCAAGTTACAAATGGCAGGGCTACGGTGTCCAGCATTTTAGAGACACTACATATGGGAATAAATTTGTCTGTTAAAAACAATTATTGTCTGGATCTGAGTGGACGAATACACTGAAGCTGAGTTTTAATTATGCTTCACTCCGCGGTGTGCCAGGTGTCGGCAATCAGGCGAAGCGAGATGTTGGGCTCCTCTGCCGCAAATGCGGAAGAGATACCGAAACTCCAGCCCATGAGCTGGGAAAATGCCCGAATAACATGCTCCTCGTCACTCGCCGACACCACAATGTCAAACGTAGGGTCATCGAATTGTTAAGGAAAAAGGCTATGCATGCTATGAGGAGGTCTACTGTGTTGACACGGACGGCGCCTCAAGATACGCAGATATAGTAGCGTTTGATAAAGACAGTCCATCTGCGTTAGTTGTCGACCCTACGGTTAGGTATGAGAGCAGCGATCCAGACCAGGCCAAGCGGATTAATGAAGAAAAGAGAACGATTTATGAGAAGTGCGTTAACTTTCTCCAAAAAGTTCCTACAAGATGTTGGAAAAAGGAACTTTGCAGTTCACGGTCTATGGTTCGGCTCTCGGGGGGCAATCCCAGTGGCTACTGCACAATTTTTTGATAATGTCAGCATTGACAAAGGGAATTTGACCGGGCTGGCGGAGTAAATTATCTTGGATTCCTTGGGAATCCTCCATAACCACATCTACGTTCATTGAGAAATTGGTTATTGAAATAGTCTTATTTAATGCCCTATGTATTGAGTTTGTGTATGTTTCATTCTTATTTCGCGTATTCTTTGCACTATTTACTTTAATTTTGTAACGTTTGTGTCTTTTGGACTTGAGATTGTCTCATGAAGATAGATTAGTAATCTGTGTTTTTTTTAGCGATTCAATGAAATTGAGCAGCCACATCGACTTGGTTTGTCGCTGTAATCCCCTTTGGCGCATCAACTGCCAAGGTAATTAGCGTCTTCACAAAGTGCCTTTGGCATTCAACCACACATCTCTATCATACGAGAATAAATACATTCATTCTAATAAATACATTTATCCCATTATAAACACATTTACACACATTTATACACACCTACCACTATTAGGGTGGAATATTCTATATCTTACATCTATAATAAAAAAAAAACAACAAGAATTCACTCCACACCAAAATCTAAGTATTAAAAAAATAGATGTCTAAATATTTTAAATATGTGAACAATTGATCTTTATATTTTAAAATCTGGTCCTAACAATTCTACCATATTATTAGGCAAGTCTACTCTATCTCGGTAGCCTTGCAGCCTGGGGCACTCTTCAAGAATATATTTCACTGTAAGGTGTGATATGGGCATTGTTTTTTTTTATTTTTCCCTTGTAATAAAGAGGAATGTATGAGACGAGTATGGCCTATTCTCAATCTTGTCAATTAAAACCGTTAATCTTTCAAGATTTGTTAATGATCTTATTTATATCTATATAAAAACAATCTAGAAATAATTAACATAAATATAATCGAAGTTTATAAAAATTTATATAAAAAAAATGATTTTATTTTAAAATGATTATTTGTTATTTTTAAACATGACACACTTGCAGGTAAAAAGGGAGATTTTCATTCATTTCCTCTCTTTCTAGAACTTCAATAGGCAAATTTCATGCATTGTGATTCTATGAACTTGTATACTTTTAGTCGTTTCTTCAGGTAAGAAATACTATACTGTCATGCTAGTAGAAAAAATGTCATGGATTTATAACAAAAAAGCATCTGGCGTGAAAGACACACACCATTTTTTCATTATGTACTGATTACAATTCTAATCGGTAGATTTTCTTGAAACATGAATATTTTTTTTTTTTTTTACCGTTTACCGTTTACTTAGGTACCTACCCTGCAATATCTTTTATATCCATACTAGTTAAAACATGGTAATTTTTCGGTCAGTTACTGAATTTATTTAAAATATTACCCAACTAATTGGCTAAATCCATCAAGTCCAAATTTAGTAACTGTGCTAATTAAAGGTAAACTTGCAATGCCATAACACATTATATACGAGAGGAGAAGCTACCCCAGTGGGAAGCATTCTGCAGAAAAATTTATTTTATTTACTTATTTATCAGCTGTTTCTTTTTTAACAATTCTAAAAATTACAGTGACATTGGTTTAACAAAATTCTTTTACACAGATAGAACTCTTCTTTTTTTTTTTTCGCTATGAAAAAAAAACAAAAACAATAATACAAAAATAAAAAGAGAAACAATACAAATTGTAAAAAAAAAAATCTGGCGTGAAACACTCACACAACTTTCTCTTACTCCAGTTCTCAAAATGATATTTGACAAATTTTATAGTTTGTGTACCAAATTTAATGAAATTCGTCGAAAACTGTAAAAACTGTTCAGTAAAAGCGCACTTCCGGTTTACTAATTTTCTTGAAACTCGGAATTTCAGCCATCTGTTTATTTCTAACTAATTATGTTTGGATGATAGAATTGTATAATGAACTAGGATACCACTTTGATGAAAATCTAACCCCACCCCTCCCCTAAAAGTGCTCTTAAAAGAAAGTGCAATTAAAAAGAATCTTTGCATGTTTAGTTTATATACGAAGTTTCAAAAAAAATCGTCAAAGCCATTTTTTGAGAAAATTGCGAAAAAGTGAATAAATCATTTAGTAAAGTGGTAAAGTAAACGCACTTCCGGTTATCCGATTTTTTTCAAACTCGAATTTCAACAACATATTTAATTCTAATTAACATTATTTAGATGACAGAATTGTCTAATAAACTGAAATAGCACTTTAGATGGAAACCTAACCCCACCCCTCCCCCAAAAGTGCCCTTCAATGCATTTTCCCGGAGAAATGTTTCTAATAAAAGTTGTAGCTCTTTGTATGTGTGGTTGATGTTTAAAGTTTAAAGAAAATCGTCGAGCCATTTTTGAGAAAATCGCAAAAAAGTAAAAAATCCAACTAGTAAAGTGGTACTTCCGGTTGAGGAATTTTTACAGATAACCTACAGTCAGATGCCCATGGTGACCTCTAAACGGAATATCAAATTTCAACTTTCTACGATTTTTCGTTTTTGAGCTATGCTGTTCACATACATACATACATACACACACACACACACACACACACACACACACAGACCATTTGCTAAAACCAAATTTTTACTAGGAGTAGAGAAGTAAAAAAATCTGGTGTGAAACACTCACACAACTTTCTTCTCTTACTCCAGTTTTCAAAATTGAAATTGACAAATTTTATAGTTAGTGTACCAAATTTAATGAAATTCGTCGAGTTCGTTGAAAACTGAAAAAAAACTGTTCAGTAAAAGCGCACTTCCGGTTTACTAATTTCCTTGAAACTCAGAATTTTGGCCATTTATTTATTTCCAATTAATTTTGTTTGGCTGGTTAGAATTGTATAATCAACTATGATAGCACTTTAGAGAAAAACATAACATGACCCCTCCCCTAAAAGTACCCTTAAATGAATTTTCCCAGAGAAATGTTTAACAAAAAAATTGTACATCTTTGTATGTATTGTTTATATAAGAAGTTTCAAGAAAATCGTCGGAGCCATTTTTTGAGAAAATTGCGAAAATGTGAAAAAAAATCATTTAATAAAGTGGTAAAGTAAACGCACTTCCGGTCATCGAATTTTTGTCAAACTTGGAATTTCAACCACATACTCTTGATTCTAATTAATATTATTTAGATGATAGAATTGTATAATAAACTGGAATAGCACTTTAGAGGGAAACCTAACCCCACCCCTTCTCCCAAAACTACCTTTAAATGAATTTTCCCAGAGAAATGTTTCAAATAAAAGTTGTAGCTCTTTGTATGTGTAGTTAATATAACAAGTTTCATGAAAATCGTCGGAGCCATTTTTGAGAAAATTGCAAAAAAGTAGAAAACCCAATTGTTAAAGTGGTATTCCCGGTTGAGGAATTTTAGCAGATGACCCACTGCCGGATCTCATGGTGATACCTAAACGGAATATCAAGTTTGAACTTCTTACGATTTTTCGTTTTTGAGTTATGCCGTTCACATACATACACACACACACACAAAATTTGCGAAAAAACCTCTTTTTTGGACTCAGGGGACCTCAAAACGGATATTTCCGGTAATAACTCGATATCGAAACTTTGACACGTTTACAATCTTTACAGAGAAAGTAAAAATAAAGAAACAGGTATAAACACTATTTTTAGCCCCCTATACATTGCATTATGTATTTACTTGTGTGAAATTTAGAAAATAAATCAAAATCAAACTTATTTAAAAATAGAAATGTTTAGCCAAGTAAAGATCTAAGTTTTAAACAGCCCGCAAAGGCTGTAACTGTTGCATGCAGTTACTTGGAGAGTAGCGACCTCGTCCCTAGTTAATTGGCGTAAGCTAAAGTAGAAAGAAGGGATTAGCTTAGTGGTAGTACGTTGGACTAGCCACGCGGAGGTTCTAGGTTCGAATCCAGCATGCTGCCCTTAGATTTTCTCTTCCTAGGAGCCTCTACAAATCACTGTACGGTGATGAGCAATGTTTTCTATAGCTAGAGAACACTGCTTGGTGGCCGGCAGTGCATTGAGAAGGCTCCGGGGGGCACAATAGATCTTTCCGGTCGTCGCAGTGCAATAATCCCCTACAGCAATCTACAAAGAGGAGAAAAATGTTTTTCTTAAAGTATGGTCTGTATGTGTTTATGTGTTGGTGTGTTGTGTGAACAAGATATTTTTCAAAAAATGAACGCTGATAACTCAAAATGTGCTATTCCATTTAGGTACCATAATTACATTTGGCACGAAAGAATATACCAAAATAGCTATATTAGCTGATACACTGTAAAGACAAGAGTTTCTTCTTAAGATCTTTGTCAAGAATAACTTCAAGTGACTAAATCACATCTCCCACTACTAACAATCATCACTCATCGCTCGGTCACTTAACACTATGTAATTTATTCTTCTCTCCTTTCTAGTAACTTGTTAAAATTTGTAATTGTGAGTATAGTTGTCACTGTATATAGTCTGCGTTTTATTTTTCATTATCAACCTGTTTCTAATACAATATATTGTAACCTTATAGAGACTGCTTGTCTGATTGTGAAACAATCTACAAGTCTTAAACAGTTGGTTACAAACAAATATAAGTACTCCGTAGAAAAATTTATTTAATTTATACGTATATATTTATGTGCATTATGAATTTCAAATTTAAATAAAATATTTGGAGCCTTATTCAACGCAATTCCCCCTCCCCCCCCAACACAGAAATCTATTCTATAAAGTTACACTTCCGGTTAACGGATTTTTACTTCTCTTTTACTCCTTGTAAGAAGAGGAAGTATTGTGTTAGTGTGAAATTTTCGAAATTCAGTTTTTTAACCGGAAATATATGTTTTGAAGTCCTTTGAGTACGAAAAAGTGTGCGTGTGTGTCTGATGTAATTCAACAATTCCAAATTTTCAAGAAAATCGGTTAACCGGAAATTACGACTTCACAAGAATAGATTTTTTGAGTTTTTGATTTTTTTATTTTTGGGAATTTTCTCGAAAACCTTCTGCAATGATTTTTCTTTGGAACTTTGGAATTGTTTGGAACTGCACAGTTATAAACTTATCACTTTAATTTGGAACAATTTTCGTAAAGATTGTTTTTATTTTTATTTTTTTTGCAAATAGTCTCGAAGATATTTGTCCCAGAAATCTCGATGTTGCAAAGAGGTGACAGATCTTTTACATATGTTATCACTTTTCTTTATATTTTAAATGGAAATGTCCCCAGCATTATTATTAAAAAAGAAACTAAAACAAATTTGAAACCCCATTGCAAACTTGGTTAAGATTTTCCTTATAAAGAATTACGCATCAATCACTAACCTAATCTAAAAGACAGGCTTAGTAATAGAAAAAGGAATATGAATTTTAAAATGGTAAATAGAATTTTATTAATCAGTGTTGTATAAAAGATGTGGTGGGGAAATAAGAAACGGAAACGGGTTAGAGGGTGCAAATTTGTATAAATTGAATGTTGTTTGGTAAAGTGTTAACAAAAAAAAAAATAGAAATAAATAGACGTGGGGAAGGGGAGAAAACAAATGATGAATAAAGATGCAGAATGAGATGGCAGCCCTGGTTGTATGAGTAGTGTTGGCTGCACTGCTAAGGGTGGAGGAGATGAGGGTTTAGTGAAGGAAGGAATATGAGAGGCGTAAAGAAGGAGAAATATATAAACGTGATATTTGTGTTTGAATAAAGAGTAGAAATAGACAAATCACTTTTTTGCCTTCTATCCACCATGTTTACATTTTCTATTAATAATAAAGTGGCATATTTTTCATTGTCTCAGTCACTCTCTCACTCTCGCTGGCTTGTTGGAAATCTTGTCTGTATTCCGCCACGTCCTATTGTGGATTATTTTTTGGCGGGCTACAGAACCTTACCCGGAAAAAAAAGGGGAGACTATAGTGAGTGTGTGTATGTCTGTGAAAAAAGGAGTCGGTGGGAAGTGGTGTAATGGTTGGGATCAGATGTAGAGATAGGGCAGCTCGTTTATCAGGGACCCAGTTTTGTGTACTGTATGATGATGACTAGGGTGTGAGTATGGGGGGAGGTTAGGGGCGGGTTGTGTTTTGTACAGTAGAACATGGCAGCTCGTCTGAAAAGGCACGATACTGATACGCTTACCAATATCAAAATAGGAAGGAAGGAAGCAAGGAAGAAGCACGGTATGGAAACAACGGGTGTAAAAGTGTAAGCACAAATACACAAACGTGGATGGGGTGGTAAGGTGTGAAAATTTGTTTAAATCTGTTAAACTGATGGGATATCATCACCAGAGAAGTGCGCTAGGTACAAGGTGATATTGTACGAGTGTCAGCAGCCGCCTTCTCCTGCAATCTACTGGGCCCCAGCAGTACTAAAAACAGCATCTCTTTCTAGTCTTCTGCACTGTTGCTTTACATCTTCTCTTACTCTCTCCTTCTCTCTTCTCTCCCACTCGTCTCTTCTATCAAAGAAGACAGACATTTTATATGCTAATAAATCGGTGCCGATCCGTCGAGAGTAGGATTTGCCCTTTTTATAAATGACTATAAATGGGAAGTTACTGTGGGCTGGCCCTACAACCTGAGTCCTGCCACGAATACCTTTCAACCTAATACCTCCATTTTAAAACTACCAACTAATGCTAATACTCCAATGCCTTTATACAATAATATTTACTTCAGTTATAAATCTTCTCGCTTCGGATGGTTTATCTTTTGAATTATATAAAAAATATCATAAATATGTTTTTATATAAGGAGTTTGATCTAAATATTAGCAGATTCTTAGCAGAGTCTTAATTACCAAGTTAGGCTGGGGAGAACTTATAGCGGCCTTGGTAGAGAATGGGAGAGAACCACTTAAGGATTAATGAAGAGACTGGCCGAGACGAAAGGGAGTTCCAGCCAAGCTGTATTGCAATTAGCCAACATGACTAATGTGCGTCCCACCAAGTAGTATGGAGATGAAAGCATCTCTACGATTTCTACACCTCTGCTTGAGAAGCTAGAAAGGCAACAGAATAAAGCCTTACGTCCAATAACAGGAGGGCGTCACTCAATTCCGATTGTTGTTACGCACATGTAAAACCATATTGCACAGTCGAAGAGAGATGGCTTGCTTGAACGGAGATTGACGAAACAAGTAACATTTATACACATAGTGAATTAAATAGCAGAGAAGCTATGCGTGGGCTACTCTGAACAAAAATTCCTCCGACTGGAAATGAGCAATAGGAGACAAGCCAGATACTTCATGTAACTGGTAGATGATGTCAAAACAAGGTCAAAAACCAGATTGGAAGATGAAAGCCATAGTCCTAGAAACCATCAATCAACATAAGGTACTCAGCTCATAAATGGCACGGAGTATATACAGCTGGATCAGTTCGGATGCAGATGGAAAAGTAGCTTCTACGGGGAACTTATGGCAATTTCTCTGGCATTAAAAGTAGTGGCAGATGGAGATTGAAAATAGGTACTGATCTTAGTATATTCACAATTAGCTATTGCCGCCTTTTCAAAACCTCCAAAAAGAGCCAGAAACGCTTGTTCTCAAGGAGGCTGTAAGAACTGCATGGATGTTTTAGAAGAAAAAGAAAGCAGAATCATCATCTTACAACTGGATCCTTGATCATTGCGGACTAAGCTGGTAATGAAGTGGCAGATCTTTTATCGAAGACAGATGCTGAAATGAGTCAGTCAAATCCTCCTATACCAATGGGCAGGGCAAATCGCTTGATCTGTGCTGGAAGTAAGTGTTGTCCACCGCTGGCACATACACAAAATAGCTGAGGGAAAGCCCCTATTTAGACTTGGGAGGAAGAATTCTAAGGGTGGTTTGCTTTAGATTACTCACCAGTCAAATTACCTCCAGGCTCATCTATGCAAGCCATTGTGGATGGAGAAAAAATGAATGGGGAGATCATTAGAATGTGTGTCTAGCATTAGAGGACAGAAGTAAGAATATCAGCCACCTCGTACAAATATCGAAAGAGGGCTGAATTTTACTGGTTACAAGAAGTCACTGCCATAATGATTGGCATAATAAAAAATTAAAAATAAAAGAGAGAAAGCAAAGCACCAAGGTCCATTAAATATATTGAAATATTACATTCCATATAATATACTAATAAATATCACAAAAAAAAAAAACGCTACCAGATGTTCCGTACATAAATTACTTTACATTTGTGAATTACTTTTACAAATACATATATTATACTTTTTTATTTTATATAATTTTTATGGATTTAATTTAATTTATTTTATCTTTATACTTACCAATTTTTAAAATGAATAATAATAATAATAATAATAATAATAAAAAATCTAGACTATGACTAGCATCGTAATAAATCTAATAATAATATTGAGAATTAACATATCATTATTAAATAAATCATCTGAGGATTGCCTCTACGGTGTCTGACCCAGCGGTTCTTGTAATTGCCGGAGTGATCCCGATTGCACTCCTTGCAAGCGAACGCAAGATGCTCCACGAAAGGAAGGCAGAGGGGAGAAAGGAGGCTCGCTCCAGGGAGGAGAGGAATTGGGCTTTCCGGAGGTGACAGGCTTCTTGGGAAGATGATCTGGGGGCCGATGTACCGCTAGATTGATTAAGGTGGTAAAGCCATGGACGAAGAGGCCACATGGGGAAGTGGACTTTTACGTCACACAACTCCTGAGCGGGCATGGTTATTTCAGGGCGTACCTGAAAAACATAGGAAAAGCAGAGGATCAGGAACGGCTGAGAAGTGACCTCGAGGCGGTGATTGGGCGACAGACCCCAGATACTCTGGTTGAGGCGATGCTGGCCAGTGAGACCAACTGGCAGACCGCAGTAAGATACGCCAGAGACATTCATCAGCCGAAGAAGCAGGTCCTGGACGAGTGCCAAGTGGGTAATACTGTGGGAAAACCCAATGGGTAAAGGCAGAGGCCTAGTTCTGCAGTAATGCTGGACGCCGGTGAATCCAGGCTAGGCCTAGCAGCAGAGAGTTGTTTTAGCCGGTAGTTCAATTTGTATGTCCGGCACAGCAGCGTCTCTGTGTGCACAAACCGCATTTCACCCCTCAAAAAAAAAAAAAAAAAATAAGTAAATGTCGAGTCATGTGTTCATAGCCATTATTATTCATTGTAAAGTTAAAAAACTAATGTTTTTCCAGATCTTACTATTGGATCCAATACGGTTTTTTCTTTTCTTTATCAGTCTTTTATTTCTGCACAAAAATATATCACATATTTGGAATCCTTGAAAAAATTAATAGGGTATCATTTGGTCTTTTTTTTCTATCTGGCCTACTTTCCAAGACAAATGGGGTGGTGCATACTAAGGTTGTCACCCTATAAATAAAAACGAAAATTCACCACAATTAAATTTTGGTAAAAATGGAGAAAAATATATGAATACATATATATATGAATTTACTGCAAAATGAATTTAGTGTAATATGTTATCAAATAGATAATATAGGTAATTACATATGGACCATTTGAATATAATTTACAACTAACCCATATAAATGGAATACAACAATAGTTTATATGAGAACATTATATGAGAAGACATGATTATATTGTACACTAGGCAAAGCATAGCTCTTTAAGGGAGGCCGGGGGACGCAGGACAAGGCAAACAGCTATGTTATTGTTATGACAGATTTGTGGGGGTCGTCCCCAAACAATCCCCAATTGAAAGTCTTCATCGTTAATTATAATAACCGATCGTGTTATATTATAGCGAACGCATATATCTTTCTCTCAATCATGTTTAATCATGATATGTGGAGTTTAGGTAGGTTTGTATGTAGTCGTGGTAGCGGGAACTAGGAGGGGGGGGAGTGTATGAAAGCCCACAAACTCTAGAGCTTCGGGACATGTTGAAGATATATTCAGCTACTAATGTGATTGTAGCTCTCCTATTTCATTAACTAACACTCACATATATATATTATCTCCTTTAGTATATGTGTTTGTGTATATGTATGTGATATTCTGTATTCTAACAAACGCCATTTCAATTCTCCCTACATAATACTAAGGACTACTGCTTTTGGTCCCTAACTATATGAAGCTGTTAAAGTTATAGGAGTTTCGTAGGAGAATGTTGAAACAGAAATAAGTGCCTCAGTGTTTCAGTGTCAGACGAGAAGGGAGGTAGGAGAAGGAATATAGAAGTACATTAGCACAATGAAACTCCATATCCAGTAATTCTAAAACTGTGAACAGTTACATATATGGTAAAAGAAGACATGAGCTATGTTGTTGGCCATAGGTGGCATGAAGAAGTGGTGGGAGTAGAATGCTGTTTCCAAGGCAACACCAAGATATATAATTATTGCTAGAAGAGAAAGTTATGGGAATAAGTATTAGACAAACATCCTAGAGTAATGCAGTCCAGTAAACACATTAACCCCTTTTTAACTATCTAGAAATAACACCCTCTTTTTCCACCCCCTAGACCAACCACCTAGATCAAGACTAATTTGCTAAAAACTTGCTTCACATGACTAGCTAGCTACTGGGAAACACATTGATTTAGTATACCTACTAAAAAGCAAACGAATAGCTAGCTACCAGTTTTCTCTATAGAGCTCCTTTTTTGACATTATCATTAATTATTTCTCCCTCCAACATTTTTAACCCAAGTTGTTTAGCCCTACTTTTCCTAATTGGACATCATAAATACATAAAAAAATTATTACGATTCTATTTTATACTATATTAATCGTGGCGACAACTTTTGTTCCAAATTTAATCTCGCATCTAATTTCTGTTACACTTAATTAATAAGGTTGAGGGTGAAATGTTATTGGTGATGGTGTTGTTGTAGTGTAGTGGTAGCTTGTGGCGTGAGCGGTTTTGTAAAGGGCTTGTAAGTATATATGTTTAAGAGAGAAGTATTAGTAATAATCAAGAGAGCACCACTGTTTTTAAAATAAATATATTATTCTTTAAAAGAATTTAATCTTTACAATATCACAATAATATGCTTATAAGTATACTGAAATTAGTTGGAATATACTCTTATGTTATAATTTAAATTGCCACTGATTCTAAGAGAGCGAAAAACAAGTGTTCTGCTTGAATGTCTGTTTTAGACTCTGTTCTGAAAGAATGTCTTCTAATTGTTCGTTCAAATCTTTCCCTGTGAGAAAAAGGGGTTGACAATGCTAACAAGGTTCATGAACTCTTCCTGTAACTGTACTCTTCTACCTGCGTTACCCTTTTTTGCCAACGAGCTTGCATTTTCTTCATATCGTAATTTTCTTTAAATAAAATAGATATAATTTCTTGCATCCATCACAGTGGTATTTTCTTCGTAATCTTCATTATTCTAAATATTTATAATGATTTTTTATTTTTATGGTATTTAGGTAGCTAAAGAAAATATTATAATTTGGAATGTTGCCATAATTACTAGGGTGTAACAAAAGTCTGTGCGTTTTTCTCCTTACAATTCAAAAAAATTATTGTTACTCCTTGAAATATAGGCGATCATTTACTATAACTTGAACCTATCTGTGAGCTAACAATTCGATGTTCTTCCTGATACCAGGAGCTATTGGAGGCAAAAAAATTCCTTTTCTCACCATCTTCATATTTGTAAAAATTTTTTACCACGTAAAAAGGGGCCATGAAGGGAAAAAGGTGATAATCAGAGTGTGTCAGGTCTGGACTGTAAGCTGGCTTGGACCCTCGAGAGGACTGGGGCGGGAGTGGTTGGTCCAAGGATCAAGCACTCGGAACCCATGGGTAATTTTCCTAGCATCTTCCAGGCGGAGATAATCGCTATTGGAAGATGCGTACAATTTAACCTCGTTAGGGGATATAGGAACCAGGAGATTGTAATCCTTTCCGATAGTCAAGCTGCCATTAGAACATTTAGTGCATCGGTTATCAGCTCTAAAATCTGGGAATGCCTAGGCAGGAAGAACAAAGTTACCCTGTGGTGGGTGCCGGGGCATTTTGGTATTGAAGTGAATGAGATGGCCGACGCCCTAGCCAAGTTAGGCGCTAAGACCCCGCTCCTAGGGCCGGAACCTTTTTGTGGGATCAGCGACCAGTTTCTTTAGGAGGAACTTAGGAAGGATGAGGAGACGAGGAGATCTCAACTCCCCGGTTTGCGGCAGACTAGATCTGCTTGGGAAATTATAACCAACGGAGATCGGAGGCCTGCATCGGATTGAGCAAGAACAAGCTCCGCGTTCTTACAGGTTTCCCCACGGGGCATTGCCGGCTTAGAGGACACCTGGTGAAGCTGAGTTTGGAAAGTGACAGTTCATGCAGATTCTGTGGGGAGCTGGAGGAAACTCCTAACAGTCTTAACAGAGACTGCGAGGCTGCCACTTAGTGAAGATTCAAGAACCTGGGTAGCTACCATGTGGAGGAGGGGGCTATACCCTCTCAAGAGCCCGACAGGGGATTGGGATTCCTCAGGGATCTCAACCTGATGGAGGTTTTGTAGAACGGATGTTCGGCTGGGAAATATGTTTAGGTGCGGGGCAATAGCCTGCGGCACCCAGGGGACATAGCACAATAAATCGAAACGGGTCGCGGTGCATTGGCCCCCCTTCAAAAAAAAAAAAAAGCTGGCTTTGGAAGAAGCTCAAAATTCAAATTTTCGATTACTAAGAAATGTAGTATTATTTTTTATATAAATATAATAAAAATAAGAGCTATTTGTCAATCAAAATATTATTAATTAGAGATAAAAATTTGCTTATACTTTGTGAATTCAAATCAATTATATTATCCAAAAATTACCAACTCATTATAAATATTTAACATTTGATTCAGAAGTGATAATCCAATCCTCTCTCTGTTTCTATAGTCATATACCATAAAAAATTTACTTTTTCTTATAACTTTTTAATGGAATATAAAAATTAATGGTCAATAATATTTTGGACAATATAATATTATGGACAATTTATTTTGTAATTAACCATTTCTGTATATAAAATTTCATTGAATTAACATTTCTAAAAACATGATACTTATTTATAGATTGAACTATTAGGTAATATCGGATTCTGATGGAGCTGGAATGTCACACGTTACCTTACAAGTTTCCCCATCTGGATAATAATAGAGAAAATTGAACAATTCATATAAATTCGACATTTGAAAAGAATTCGAAAATTAGAATTCCTATGAACTGCAGTAAAAGAAAGCAGTATTTGTGTTATAAACCAGATATTTTCTATTGTTACTGTTGAATGTTTATCACTTTAGAGTGAATTCACATTTTTTTTAGAACCCAGGTATATAGGCTTATTATTTATTAGGGGAGAATTATATATGACAAAATGGTTCAATGGTGGATGGTGGATCAGTGTATATTTCGTTTAATAAACCGAACATCACTGATATGCAGTTCGGTGAACAGGCTTACCAGTGCAGAGTCAAACAAGTTCACTAGTAAGGGATGGCTGTATGGCGTTAATACCATGGAAATGGCATTAGACTGGCTGAACAGGGGGTGGGGAAGTGAGGTCAGCCTTAAATACGGGTCAATGAGCAGGTATCGGGTTGTAATTAAAATACAGTAGAGTCACGGGGGTTTGTAAATGGGAGACTATGTCTACAACTCTCTCTCTCCATATTTATATATATATATATATATATATATATATATATATAACCGGTTATTGAAATGAGGAGTACAGCATCAGAATTCCAGTTTGGGCTCTCTCATGCTCTGTGTGCGTGTGAGTGTTTTGCTGTCTCTATTAACTGAATATCAAAACAGCCCTATATATATAAAACCCAGTATAACCACACCACGCAGGCAACATTCGACCAAAACAATAGTAGATCGTCAATAATAGAAGGGTGAGGAATATAGCATAGAATCCAGCTTTAAACCCAAAGTGATCCGTTTAGATCAAGCGGTTAATTGGATATATATATACGGTATATTTATTGTCAATAAGGGATTTTACTGGTTTTAATCATCAAAACAAAATTGTATTATACTTCATAATTAAACTTACATACAATTAAAATTTGGGGGATTAACTGCTTTTAATAATAATATAGAATAGATATGAGAGTGAGAGAAAGGTGATTATATATTTTTGTTTATACACTCAATAATTCTTTATAGGTTGTCACGTATGTATATATGAACCAAATCTAGTTTACGATCTTCGACATTATGTAGTTGACAGAACCGTACAGATATTCAGGCAGGCTTAACGCCCAACCACCAAATTTGGTGTCGTGGACGGGGGCAGAAGCACCTACTTTACTGATAACATTTTTCAACAAATATAAAATTTAGCAGTTATACGCTGGACTCGCACTGGGGTCCTCCCACTTACAAGTCCATGCTCATAACCACTACACCAACACCTGACTCTACGGTACTGATAGATAGAAATGTATCTTTATTTTCCAACAATAATACATATTATACTAAATTACTATAAAAATTAATAACAAGTACAGATTAAAACCGTCAGCATTTTTATGGAGAAAATCACAAAACAAAAACTGAAAAACTTATTCAGTTAAGTCGCACTTCCGCTCAACCGATTTTATTCAAACTGTGAATTTTGGTAACTTATATAATTCTAATTAATATTTTTTTGATGATAGAATTGTATAATAAACTGAAATAGCACTCTAGAAGGAACCATAAGCTTAACTCTCCCCCACTAAAAGTGCCCTTAAATGAATTTTTTTAAGAGAAATGTTTTTAACTATTCAATAAATACAGTAAAAAATAAAAATAAATATATTGAATGAAAATATTGAGTGGACTGTAATAAAATATAAAATTTTAAGCAGAATGGGAAATTAAAAATTTATAATAAGAAGGGTGAGACGATTAAGTACCTAGGCTGTACCTTCTCGGGTGAATTGGAGTTCGATAAGACCGCTGTAAGTAAACTCCATAAAAATCTTGAGAAACTGACCGTCTCGAGCCTCCTGAAACCGGATCAAAAGCTGAACATCATAAACCAGTACATATTCCCGACTATGACGTACCCATTGCAAACGTCATAGTCTTGGGCCGAACCTGCTAGAAGGAACGGATATAATATCCGAAGAAGTGTAAAAGCTATGCTGGGGTTGCCGGCGAATACCTCCACGGAAATGTTGTATGCCCCGCGCCGTCACCGGAGACTCGGGCTGCTGCGCTGTCAGTGGGAAGCCCCACTGCAGCATTGGTCTATCGCGCAGAAATTAGCGACAGTGCCCGACTCTATTTTTCAGGCCTGCTTCGATTATAACGCGGAGGCCGTTGAATGTGCCAAGCGGCTGAGTGTGGACATAAATGATCAACACGATATGCCCAGTGTTAGGAAAGTTAGGCAAAGTTTACGGGATGACACCTTTGAGAAATGGGCGAACTGTAGATGGCAGGGCATCGGGGTTCGTCACTTCCGCGATAACCCGAAAAGTAACCAGTTCTTTTTCAGCAAGACGCTTCTCTCAGAATCCGAATGGACCAACGCCCTTAAGCTGAATGTTAACTATGCTCCGTTGCGTGGTGTTCCCGGAGTTGGTGGTCAAACCGTAGGAGATATTGGGCCCCTCTGCCGTAAATGCGGCAGAGAGAACGAAACACCTTCCCATGTGTTAGGTAGCTGCCCGGACAATATGCTCCTTGTGACGCGCCGCCACCATAACGCCAAGCATAGGGTCATGGAGCTTATGGCTGAGAAGGGCTACACGTGCCTTGAGGAGGTATACGCGGTTGATGATGATGGTTCCACCAGGTATGCCGACATCGTTGCCTTCCATCCGAATAAGAAGCTTGCCTGGATTATAGATCCCACTATTCGGTTTGAGAATAACAGTGATGACCAGGCTGAGAAAATTGATAACGAGAAGCGGAGCATATACAGTAAATGTATAGCGTACTATAAAGAAAGGTTCCGCGATGGGTACGGTGAGAGAGAATTCCGTGTCCGCGGTCTGTG
Source organism: Triatoma infestans (assembly GCA_011037195.1). Taxonomy (NCBI): domain Eukaryota; kingdom Metazoa; phylum Arthropoda; class Insecta; order Hemiptera; family Reduviidae; genus Triatoma; species Triatoma infestans. The sequence goes on from JAAEAF010000049.1 coordinate 127,571, forward strand.
GTTTGGATCCCGAGGCACTATACCGAAGTTGACAGGTCAATTTTTTGACGAGGTCGGGATAGACCGTCACCACCTGACAATTTTGGCGGAGTCGATTATGTTGGACTCCCTAGGGATTCTAATTCTCATTTATATCGTTGATAGACGACTTTATTACAGTTATCTTGTTGATGGTTGCATGACGGTTTCCTCTTTGGTGGGAAGTGTGATTGGATTGAGTGTATTATGTTTGCATGTTTATTCAGGACACCAGCTGCAATTTGGGCTAATGATTCAAGACTTTCCAATCACCTGTAAAAAATATATATCTACGGACTGACCGGCATGCTGTGTGCATAGCAGCGCAATAAAGTTGTGCAGCCACACTTTTGTTCAATACGGTAAAGTGTTCTTTCTCTCATATATATATCTATCTAAAGGCGGCCTCTTTATTTTAAAGCATTTGATTCCAAGATTGATATTTGTTGGTTCTTGTTGCTTGATGTTTCATGTATGTAGATTCCCCTGTTATTTTGTCTGTTTTGTTGTTTATAGTTGTTGATTTGTTTTGTATGTTGTTTGTTAGTTGTTTGTTTTTTGGATTTATATTGTTCATAGTACATTTTTTACAATTGTGTAGTTGTTCTTATTATTTTGTGTGTCTGTATTATTTTATTATATTTGGTGTGAAATAGTTATCATAACGCTTAACGCATAATGACCTGTAGAGCAGTTAAGTGCCTTAAAAAAAAAACTCTTTGGTGGGACAGTGTGATTGGATTGATTGTATTATGTTTGCATGTTTATTCAGGACACCAGCTACAATTTGGGCTAATGATTCAAGACTTTCCAATCAACTGTCAAAATATATATCTACGGACTGATCGGCATGCTGTGTGCATAGCAGCGCAATAAAGTTGTGCAGCCACACTTTTGTTCAATACGGCAAAGTGTTCTCTCTCTCTCAAAAAAAAAAAAGGATATATATATAAATTAAATTTAAAAATCGGGAACAAATAGTAATTGTCCGTTTTGTCGCCACTGAACAAGAAGCAACTGGATCAAGACCAAAAGAGAACGATTTAATTATATCTATTATCACTCTCAAGAAGCCAAAGGAAAGGGGCTTACCTTAAAACGCAGCATCCCTGGTTGCCAATGTTAAAAGACCCATGTGTCCTTAGCCCATATCGGGGAAAAGGGGAGTGGAAAAAATAGGAATAAGGAAATCATTCTTATATGCCTCTAACTCTTGAGACATCACCAATACACTGCAGTATTGCCAAATTGACTGTAGTATTACCACCGACTTTAGGAAAATGTTCCATACAAGCTATAAAGACCATATGGGCAAGGCAGTGTTGGCAGGTATGGCAAAATGAGTGGGTTGCAGTAACGGATAACAAGCTGAGAGAAATAAAAGAGAGTGTTTATCCATGGGATACTTCAATAAGAAGTAGCAGACAGGAAGAGGTAGTTGTGACTAGCCTTAGGATTGGCCATAGCCGTCTTACTAATGGCTATCTGATGTCTCGCCAACATCCGCCTCTCTGTGATTCCTGTATTGTCCTGCTCACGATTCAGCATATTCTTATTTCATGTACAAAATATAGGCACCTTAGAGAATTCTACAATATACCATCAACGGTAAAAGAAGCACTAGCCGATAATCACTCAGTAGTGACCAGTGTCCTAAGATATCTAAAGGCGGTCTCTTTATTTAAAAGCATTTGATTCCAAGATTGAGATTTGTTGGTTCTTGGTGCTTGATGTTTCATGTATGCAGATTCCCCTGTTATTTTGTCTGTTTTGTTGTTTATAGTTGTTGACTTGTTTTGTATATTGTTTGTTTTTTGGATTTATATTGTTCATATTGCATTTTTTTATAATTGTGTAGTTGTTCTTATTGTTTTGTGTGTCTGTCTTATTTTATTATATTTGGTGTGAAATAGTTATGCATAACGCTTAAGGCATAATGACCTGTAGCAGTTAAGTGCCTTAAAAAAAAAAAAAAAATACACTGCTGCTTGGCTGATGATCGTAGATAATAATTGAAAGGGCTCCCAGAAGTTGCAAGGCTGGAAATTCAACCGGAAGTAACAACCATGTGACTTCACAATGAGCCAGAACATGCTGGGAAAACCGTTAGAACTCAGTCAACAAAAGGATCTGTTTATTGACACTACCCAGGAAAACCAGATGTGACAAACTTGGGTTTTCACACTTAAGGGCAATCGAACTGGCATGAATTGATTTAGACAGATTTACAAATTACTCGTACGAGTATTACATTGCGACTACTGGAGAAGAAGATATTTTGCGTAGGTTACCCCCCTATCTGCACCTAAGGCACAGCGTCATAGATTAGTATTTTTTTTATCAAGGCCGTAACAATGCGCCCTCCGAAATAAAATTATTGTACAATGTTGGTGGCCAATTCAAATTTATATTAAATATCGAACATAAACATTCTAGCTTTTTGTATGTATAGTAGACATAACAAGTTTCATAGTAAATCCTTGGAGCCGCTTTCGAGAAAATCACAAAAAACTGAAAAAAGAAACATTCAGTAAAGTGCCACTTCCGGTTAATGGATCTTGCCCGAAATCTTCGTGTCTGATGCAGTGATAGTACCTAAACGGAATATCAAGATTGAGCTTCCGGCGTCCTTTTCGTTTTTGAGATATTCTTTTCACACACATATACGCTCATGGAGACTGAAGATAAAAACATTCAGTAAAGTGCCACTTCCGGTTAATGGATCTTGCCCGAAATCTTCGTGTCTGATGCAGTGATAGTACCTAAATGGAATATCAAGATTGAGCTTCTGGCGTCCTTTCGTTTTTGAGATATTATTTTCACACACATATACGCACATGGAGACACACGTAAAGACCATTTTCTAAAAACCCCTTTTTTGGACCTTAGGGTGTATTTCCGGTGTAAACTCCAGAAATAAAAAAATATATTTCCAGAAATTTAAAAAAAAAAATCATTGAGTTAATAATAAATAATTAATAAGGAATAAAAGTAAAATATACAAAATGTCATCAAAATAAAAAATTAAATTTCTGCTTATAAAAATTAATTAATAAATTCATCGAATTTCTTCCATTCAACAAAGATTTTATTTCATTTTCAGAATAATTAATAACTTTCTACATACATAATTTTTTGGGGGAGATTCCTGGAGGAACAGTGGTGGCGTTATGCTTTCCTCTAAAATACCACTTTAGTATAATATCCGGTTTTACCGCCTACATAATTATCTATAATATATATTAGAAACATTAATGGAATTTCAAATTTGAATAAATTTGGTTAACCAGAAGTGCGTTTTTACAGAATAGGTGCGTTTTTGAAATTTTCTGGAATTTTCTCGAAAACGGTTACAACGAGTATTTTTAAACTTTGAATAATGGCTGAATTGATAAAAACGTATTTACTTTAATTTGAAACATTTTTCTAAAAAAAAAAAAAAATTATTTTTGAAGGGTACTTACTGGGTCAATAACCCACACATACGTCTCAAAAGAAAAGAACTTAACATACGAGCCAGACTACTCAAAAGGCTTCTGGACAACAGATCGAAACTCACACTACAAAATAAAAGACTCATCTATATAGCCATCTTTAAAACCTGTTTGTGCCTACGGAATTGAACTGTAAGGTTTAACTAAGCGTTCCAATCTTCAATTTCCAATTTCAACGTTTCCAGTCTCTTCAATCCAAAAATCCTTAGAACCATTGTCAACGCTCCTGTAATAGGATTCGAAGAGAGGGATCCAAAGCAGAGAGAGTGAGATAGTCTCACTCTCTAGTTTAGGCCAGATTAGAGTGAGAGAAACTGTTTAAATACAGCTGTGTTAGCCATAGGAGGGAGTCTACCGACAGTCTTGCAACAGAGTTCATACAGCAGTCACAATGCGTCATCAATCTTTCTCTTTACCTCTCACTACCATTTTATACATTCTAGTGTAAAGTCAAGGCAGTTTGTGCTAATTTTCGATTATACAGTGTTCACCTATACTTCTATATAACCCATTAGGTATACTTACACGGAGAGGTTTTTCGACACTTTTGGAACGTATGCCAAAACTGCCTGTGTAAATGCTCGATCTTCAGACATGCTCGGAGTAGTCTTGGCGCGCAAGAAGTGCTGGCGCGTCTCATAAACTTTCCACCTTGGTGGAAATTCCACACGCCTCTCAAAATCCTTTAAATTGTGCACGTTTTTGGAGTTCACGTTCCATACCTACGGTCTGATGTGCAGGCTAACGCGTTCACATTTTTTGCATCACACACCAAGTGCGCGTTCCGGCATGGCACTCCGGAGCGGCATGTTAAAACCGACAGATCGGAGCGTACCTGTAAACGGGGCTATTATCTATACAAATCCATTTTCTCTTCTTCTGAAACCCATTATACTCCCTACTATGTCTCCAACAAAACAATCCATACAGACATAGACATACCCTTCCTATAAGAAGTTATCAAAGCACGTTATAATAAATTACACATGTCCCTATCATCTCATCACAATCCTTTTGTCCGTCGTCATTCGACCCGAAAACCCTCCCTGACAATCCTTCCCGATGCCTGAAACGCCAATGGCCACGGGACTTGCTCACAGAAGATAACGAACATTACCACTATTTTGTTTATAATTAATAACACGCATTTAGGCTGTTGTAAATAACAATAAAAAAAAAAAGAAAAAAAAGAAGAGTATTGGGGGTCTGTCAATTAGTTGAAATTTGGTTTTGACATAGTGAGCTTCACAGAAGACCGCTCAGGTATAAATCCCCACCAACCATTTTTATGGCCAGCCCAAATAAACATTGCAGCCTTTCAATTTTAAAGAAAATTTCTTGATTAGTAAGAGTAAGAGAAAGTTGTGTGAGTGTTTTGGATTTAGACTTTTTACTTCCTCTTACTGCCATCCCAAGTTGTGATTGTGTCAAATTTTCGATATCGAGTTTTCACCGGAAATATCCGTTTTGAGGTCCCGTGAGTCCAAAAACATGGTTTTTAGAAATAGTCTGTGTGTGTGTGTGTATGTGAACAGCACAGCTCAAAAACGAATAATCACAGAAATTTCAAACTTGTTATTCCGTTTTCATATCAACTATAGGATCCAACTGTACGTTATCTTTCAAAATCCCTCAGCCGGAAGTACTTTACTGAATGTTTTTTTTTTTTTCACTTTTTTCAATTTTTTCGAAAATGGCTCCAACGATTTTCTTTAAACTTGGCATACCAACTTACACACACAAAGAGCTACTACTTTTCTTGGAAACATTTTCCAGGTAAATCCATTTAAGGGCACTTCTGAGGGCAGGGGGGTCAGGATGTCCTCTAAAGTGCTATTTCAGACTATTACACAATTCTTTCATCTAAATTAATTAGGATTAAATTTATTGTTGAAATTCCGTGTTTGAAGAAAATCAGATGACCGAAAGTGCGTTTTTACTGAAAAGTATTTTTTTTAATGTTCTGCTTTTTTTTCTAAAACGGCTCCAACGATTTTTTTTTTAAAACTGAGTATGTGAACTACACATATAATGAGCTACAACTTTTATTTGCAATAGTTCTTCCGGTAAACTCATTTGTAAGGGAGCTTTTGGGGAAGGGGTAGGCTTATGTTTTCCTCTAAAATGCTATCTTATTAGTTTAATGATACAATTCTACAATCTAGACAAAATTAATTAGAAATAAATAGATTGCCAAAATTGCGAGATTTAAGGAAATTAGTAAACCGGAAGTATGTTTTTTACTGAACAGTTTTTTCAATTTTTCGCGATTTTCTTCTTAAAAACACGGACGAATTTCATTAAATTTGGTATAATAACTATAAAGTTGATCAATTACAATTTTGAAAACTAGAGTAAGAGAAAGTTGTTTTGAGTGTTTCATACCAGATTTTTCACTTTTTTTCATTAAATAAATTATTACATAGAAGTTTTTTTTCAGCATTCAAGAAAAAGTGCACTGAAATTCATTTAGTAATTTTCCTAAGAATGGCTGTCTCTAATAAGTGCGAGTCTGGAGGAGTATTTTCGTATTTTCTAAATGTTGACAAAATTCTGATGTTCAACCAAATAAATTCAACAATTACAAGACTAAGTGTTGAGAGTGAAACCATGATCATGTTAAATTTACATCTGTTGCGGTCTATTTCTTTAACCATGAAACTACGAAGGCGATTAAAATTATTATTATTTTAACGGAAGTTGTAAAATAAATGATGACATATACTTTTTTTCAAAAAAAAAAAAATAAAAAATAAAAATAAACCTGCAAATTCATTGTGAAACAAGTTAATGTACAAATAGTCGGTAAAAATTGCTTTACTTCTATAAAAGATCCAAAGCCGCCTTACAATTTTTTTATATAATGAACATCACGGCTCATTTAGCAAGAATTAAGCCATTGCTATATTGTTATATTGAGATAGTTAGTTCTATTGTATAATAAGAGGATAGAACTAGTATATATGGTCGTGACTTTCCCGTCAATGGACCCCATAATTCTTATAATAGGGACAAATGGTTGTAGGAGGAGTAGGGACTACTACCGGCCGCCGTACGACTGGGACAATATGGATGAATAGGGCAGGAGAGAAGTTCACAAAAAAAAGGAATCTTGTCCGTTATAGTTTTTTTTTTTTTTTTTTTTACTTCTATTTCGTTGTTAAACCTCAGGTGTATTTCTAGCCAGCCTGTCTCTTACCTTCATTGCCTTCCCATTCACTAGTATATACATACACAATTCACACTATATGAATGAAACATTCTTCAACTTCATCGACGGCTTCCGGTCCGTCCTCTCATTCCCTCTTTCTTTTTAAATGAATGAATGAATGGTAAGAAAAACTGGCCTCAAACTGTCCCATTATTATTATTATTATAAAGAACACTTTCATAATGGTGTCCTTCCCAATATACACTAGAGAAGGATGGAGCAAATAATGAACTACAAGAGAGAAAAAAAAGAAGTAATAAAATGAAACTGAAATTAATAAACAGGGAAATGTTGATTTAGAAATTATAAGATTTCTATTTGACATCACGTGCCTTTTACTTGGATTGGCTGCAAGTAGAGATCTGACATTAATTTTAAAGGAATAATTTAAATACAACCAACTACTAATAAAGATGTTGTTGTGATTGTGTCCGCAGAGGTGGAAAGCATCATAGATATTTTCCGTGATAGCCTGGTTTTTTTCGGTTCGATTTCGGGCGTTCGCCCATCTTTAGGATGTTTTGTCAAAACACTGTGATAAAATATAGACTTGAACAGAGCAGTATGTGTCATGAAAACTAACTCTGCTCTGTGCAAGTCTGTGTTGTCACACTGTCTGAATAACGCATCCTGAAGATAGGCGAACGCCCGAAACCGGTCAATGACCACAAAATGAAGCAGCCTACCACGGAAAATGTATCTGATGCTTTCCAGCTCTGCGGAACCAACCACCACAACAGAGCAGTATGTATCAACTAAATTTGCTCTGTGCAAGTCTATGTTACCACACACTTTTGACAAAATATCCTGATAATGGGCGAACGCCCGATACCTGTTGATGACCACGAAAAGAAACAGGCTATCACGGAAAATATCTCTGAAGCTAATAAAAAGGTTTTCGATTAAAAAAAAAAAAAAAAAAAACTAAAAATGGTACATTAAACATTAAATACCTATCAGAGACATTTTCTGTGGTAGCTTGCTTCATTTTGTGGTTATCTACCGGTTTCGGGCGTTGCACAGAGCAAATTCAGTTTACACACTTTGTGTGTCACACTGTGACAGTCTGTGCTGTCACACTGCTGAAAAACGCATCCTGGAGATGGGCGAACGCCCGAAACCGGTCGATGACCACAAAATGAAGCACGCTACCATGGAAAATGTCCGTGATGCTTTCTAGCTTTGCGGAACCAACCACCACAACTATTAAATACCTATTTTAACAGTACTTCCAAATGATGGACCCAAGAAGATTGCCTACGGTGGTGATGGACAGCGAGATAGATGGCCGAAGGAGGAGAGGTAGACCAAGAGGGAGATGGAGGAACCGTGTGGAGGAGATGATGGCTGGTTATGGCCTGACGGAAGAGCAGGCAGAAGATCGTGTTGCTTGGAAGAGGGAAATTGCGCTTGATGGCTGAAGGGAACCACAATTTGTGGAAAACCCTCTTAAAAAAAAACGGTAACTGTTTTCAGATTCAGCTATTGCATTAAGGTGGATTTTAACTGATTATAAAAAAAAAAGCTGTCTGGACACTTTCTCTTACTCCTAGTAAGAGGAAGTATTGCAATCATGTCAAATTTACCGGAAATATCCATAAGTTTTCACCGGAAATATCCGTTTTGAGGTCTCCTGAGTCAAAAGAAGTGATTTTTTACAAAATGGTCTGTGTGTGTGTAGCTCAAAAACGAAAAATCGCAGAAACTTCAAATTCACTTTTTTTGAGGTTTTCTAGTACATTATTTTCATTAAACATGTAATATCGACTACCCATGCAAACATCTACAACTTTTATTTGAAGCAGTTCTCGGGAAAAATTCATTTAAGGGCAATTCAGTAAAGGGGTGGGGTTAGTTTTTTCCTCTATAGTGCTATTTCAGTTTATTACAAAATTCTCTCATCTAAATAATATTAAAAAAAAATTAAATATAATGTTCAAATTCCGAGTTTGGAAATAAATCGGATGACCTGACGTGCATTTTCATTGAAAAGTATTTTTCATTTTTCTCTAAAACTGCTCTAACGAATTTCTTTAAACATTTCTCCGGGTAAACTTATTTAAGGGTACTTTTTTCGTGGAGAGGTAGGGTTATGTTTGAAAAAGATCTATAAACCGGAAGTGCTTTTTTTTTTAATGAACAGTTTTTCGGTTTCCACAATTTTCTCCATGTAAACATCGACTAATTTCATTAAATTTGGTATAAGTGGTAACAATAATTTTTTTATTCATTTGCATCTGTACAATATACATATATATACAAGATATTATACAAATTGTGACCTGAGCTAGGATCAGCGCCACAACTAGGACAGCGTGATGGAAGAAACCAGCCAGCCCTGGTACTTCCTAGGAGATGCTAGCAGGTTAGGTCAGGCCAGGACATGGCCAACGTCGCTTTAATCGCCGTGGAATATTTTCAGGGTGGGAAGGTGTGGATAATAATTGGGCAACAGGATTTGGGTGGGTCTCTGGTGTAAAATTTGTAAATTGCAGTTTTGTAAACAGCAGTAACAGAAAGTTGTGCGAGTGTTTTTCACACCAAAATACTAATATATAACGCTTCTTCTTATTTTAATTTAATTGTTTAATTGCAGTAATAATTAATTCGATTAGTTTCCTTTATTAAACTAGTTGCAACTTCAAGACCAAAAAATTCGTACTACCCTCAAGGGGTATCTGTTGCATGCAATTACTTGGGAAGTAGCGACCCCACGGTTACCACAGATCAGTAATACTCGTAACACTCCATGCACTTCGTTAGAATAGTACACAATACACTTAAACTACATACACTCTACACTTTACAGACAAAGACAAACACGGTACTCAAACTAGGGTATCCGTCCCTAGTTATTTGGTGAAAGTCAAGGGAGATGGAAGGTATTAGCTCAGTGGTAGCGCACTGGACTACTAACGCGGAGGTCTCGGCATTCAAATCCAGCATGCTGATCTTAGATTTTCTTCCTAGGAGCCTCTACATCTCACTGTTAGGTGATGGGCAGTGTTGTCTGTAGCTAGAGAACACTCTAGGTGGCCGGCTAGGCATTGGAGTAGGATCCGGGAAGGCACATAGATCTTTCAGATCGCAATAATCCCCTACAACAATCTACAACCTACAAAGTTGGTAAATTATAAAAAAAAAAGAAAACCTATAGCGCAACAACCCATGAAGGGCTAAGGCTTGCCAGACTATGATTTGATAAGGGGGGCGTGTGGTAAGCACGCTGCAGTTCTCACGCCGTTTAGTCCCGGCTATTGCTACCTAGGCGCTCCTAACTGTAGATTACCACTTTATCGCGTTGCTGGGTCAACACCAACTTTGTTCTCACCGGAATCGAACCCTGAATTCTCGCACGAAAGGCGAGTGCGCTAGCCGCTAGACCAACGCGTGAGGACTGGTAAATTATCAGAATATTTTAATATAGTACATTAAAACTATAACCAATTGTCTCTTTACTTATTGAAAGACCTTCGGTATAAATTAGAAATTTTATTAATCTTGGTTAGTTCATTTACATAGGCTTAATTATTTCATCATTTTTCTACAATCAAATTAAATCTTTTAACCTCCCATATTATGACTGGGAGGTTAAGTTTGATTGAAAAAAATATTCGATAATAATTTATATTGTACAAAGTAAGAAATACACTTCTTTTGAAAGTTAAGTTGGCCGGCCTTCATCAAACAGACATTCACAGTTTGTATGAATGAATGAATGACCTCACAAGTTGTGCAATAATGGCCTATACCATTATCCCAATTTTACCTTTTCTTTACTAGAAAATGTGAAAAAAATCTCTATTGTTAATTTTACGGTTGTTTTTTTACGCTTACTTCTTTTATTTATTGCTTTAGCGTAAATTTACAATTTTGTCTTAAATTATGACAGCGATGTTTTTTTTTTTTTTGTTTCTCTTACTTACTCCTAGAGATCGTGTCATATTTTCAAAACTGAGTTATCACCTGGAATTAGGTATTTTGTAGTTTCGTGATGTGTTAACAGAATATCTCAAAAACTAGAAGTCGCAGAAAGCTCCAAACATGGTATTCCGTTTAGGGGCACTATTATCGCATCAAATATACATACAGCTATTCGGGGGGGGGGGGGCATCATCCATCATCTGAAAGTGCGAACTTTTTGTGAATGTGGTTTTTCTCGAAAACGATTTTCTTTAAACTTCATATACTATCCTCTAGACATATAAATCACTCATTACTTTTATTTGAAACATTTTTTGGGGGAATTTTTTTTTGTGATTTCTGAGGGAATAATAGCGTTATGCTTTCCTCTAAAGTACCAAATCAGAATAATTATGGTTCTACCACATACATAATAATTAAATTTACATTAAAAGCATTGCTGCGGATTCCAAATTTTAACAAAATAGTGTAACACAGCCACTGTTGCCATCTAGGAGAGAAAGCAGGTACCTCAAGTTCTTCTAGTGGCCGCTAGGAAGCTTTGGCGGCGCGCTTTAGCCCTTTCTAGAACAATCTATAACGTTTTAGACCCTTCTCCACCGGTATAAATAGTGGGACAACAGAGAGTTTAGAGAGATTCTTGTTACAAACAAAGTGTGTGCCTGTGAGAAGTGTATAAAAAGTGAACAAAGTGAACTTTTGTTCGTTTAAACTGTAAATTAATTATTATTAAGTGTTGTATTTATAATTTATTGTGTAAAACAATAAAGTGATGTTTGAGTCTTATTGAAGTTTAGAGTATTTTATCTAAACGAACCCACTTAGAACTAGTTGCAGTAGCTAGTTTAGAGGGAAAAACGTTACAATAGGTTAACCGAAAATGGGATATTAGAGAATAGATTTAAACTTTGTGTAATTGTCTCGAAAAATTCTGTAATGATTTACTTTAAAGATGGAATGTTAACTGCACAGATAAAAATGCCTATCACTTTTATTTCTAATATTTTAATTGAAAAAATTGGATTTTAAATAGTTCTGAGTGACTCTACAAAATAAAAGACGACTTTATACTGCTCTGCTCACACTAATATGGAATTCTGGACTGGAACTTTATGGTATTGCAAAATGAAGTAATCTCAACAAGATTCTTCAATCTAAGATCCTACGTCGTATCGTTGATGCTCCTTTTTTCTATCTCTAATCAAACAATGCATACTGACCTGAAGATATTCCATTCATACACACCCTACCAAAATCCAGATATCAAATTCCATAATAATCTCTCTCTCCATCCTAATCCTCTGGTTTTCTTCACATTCTCTCTTCAAATTCACTTCTGGATAATCCTCCAAGACGAATGAAGCGGTGTTAGCCTCGTGACTTCCTGGGCCATCTATCTAATCATGGTTATCAATGGATAACTTATCATTCACGTCAATCACGCCTCTTTTTATATGTACATTTATCGATTTCACTTGTTACATGCATAGCATGTAGTTGTAAAATTCTAAATAAAATAAAAAAAAAAATCTGGTGTGAAACACTCACACAACTTTCTCTTACTCCAGTTCTCAAAATTATAATTGACAAATTTTATAGTTTGTGTACCTGATTTAATGAAAACTTCGTCGAAAACTGAAAAAAAAAATGTTCACTAAAAGCGCACTTCTGGTTTATTAAGTTTCTTGAAACTTGGCAATTTAGGCCATCTATTTATTTCTAATTAATTTTGTTTGGATGATAGAATTGTATAATTAACCATGATGGCACTTTAGAGAAAAACATAATCCCACCCCTCCCCCAAAAGTGTCCTTAAATGAATTTTTCCAGGCAAATGTTTTGAATAAAAGTTGTCCATCTTTGTATGTGTAGTTTATATAGGAAGTTTCACAAAAAAAAACCGTCGGAGCCATTTTTGAGCAAAAAGTGAAAAAAATCTTTAGTAAAGTGGTAAAGTAAACACACTTCCGGTTATCCGATTTTTTTTTCAAACTCAGAATTTTTTCAACAACATATTTAAATCTAATTAACATTATTTAGATGATAGAATTGTCTATTAAACTGAAATAGCACTTTAGATGAAAAACTAACCCCACCCCTCCCCCAAAAGTGCCCTTAAATGAATTTTCCGAGAGAAATGTTATAAATAAAAGTTATAGCTTTTTGTATGTGTAGATGATATATTTCAAGAAAGAAAATCATCGGAGCCATTTTTGAGAAATCGCAAAAAAGTAAAAAAAACAACAACTAGTAAATTGGTATTTCCGTTTGAGGAATTTTGACAGATAACGTACTGTCAGATCCCATGGTGATACCTAAACGGAATATCAAGTTTCAACTTTTTACGGTTTTTCGTTTTTGAGCTATGCTGTTCCACATACACCACACAGACCATTTGCTAAAAACCACTTTATTGAACTCAGGGAACCTCAAAACGGATATTTCCGGTGAAAACTCGATATCGAAAATTTGACATGATTACAACACTTCCTCTTACTGGGAGTGAGAGGAAGTAAAAAAAAAAAAATAGTTTTGCGGAATTTTGTGGAGTTGAAATATCAATTTTTATGGTTGGTTCAATGTTATTGGCGCACTCTTCTGGATTACAATGCAGTCATTTCTATTGCCTGCTAGAACCCTCCCCCCCCAGACCGTTTCTGGATTTATGTTACTATAAATGTGTAAAATTTGAAGTTTAAGAGATTCGAGAAATTAAGAGTTTGGACACACCAGATTATTTTTTTTAATAATTTACTTAGCACCAGGGATTACAAAATCTGTTGATTTTGAGCAAGCCTTTTAGGCGCACAATATGAAATAGTTATTATGAAATAAGTATGGTGGGTCTTTTATGCAATCTAGTTAGTTCATTAATGTTCTCTTGGGGGGGGGGGGGGGAATAGAAATGAGAATTGTAAAGTAATTTTTCATTATGCTTTGAATAGTGTTAGTGGAGGGAAGCCTAACCCAGAACACTTCAACAGTCAATTTTCATAGACAAATGATGTAAATTGAAGTAATAAGCACTTATAAGTATAAGTAAACGAACTTAAAAGAAAACTGTATTAGCCGTAACCGAGAAAATCGCAAAAAACTATAAAAAAAAACAAAAAATAGTAAAAATTCACCAGAGACATTTTCCGTGGTAGCCTGCTTCATTTTGTGGTCATCGACCGGTTTCGGGCGTTCGCCCATCTTCAGGATACGTTTTTCAAACAGTGTGACAACACAGACTTGCACAGAGCAAATTCAGTTTTACACACTCGTGCGAGTGTGCAATTTGCTCTGTGCAAGTCTGTGTTGTCACATTATCTGAAAAACTCATCCTGAAGATGGGCGAACGCCCGAAACCGGTCGCTGCCACAAATGAAGCAGGCTACACGGGAAAATGTTCTGATCCTTTACAGCTCTGGCGAAACAACACCACACACAAAAATTGCACTTCGTTAGTAGAGTGGACACTCATGTCAGATGCGACGAATAGGCAGATCATTTCTGACAGCTCTTTAACAGTTAAAAATACCAAAAAAAAAAAAAACATGAAAATACATATATATGGCTTTAATGACTGGAGTTAGTTTTAGATAATGTAACATTTTTTGGGGGAAATTTATGTTTGTAAGCTTTGACATTGTGTATTCGACTCTCTGGGTATACTGAGCAATCATCTCTTTTGGGAGCTAAAGCCTCCCGCTGAACGTGTGCTCACTGTAACGTTTTGCTATTTGTGGCATTGTATCTTAAGGCGACTGCTTTGATATCTTTTCCGTTCATCGACCGCCTCCCGGGTGGATTTTTATGTGTGTGTGTGTTATGGCATCTCAAACGAAGTTGAACAATCCCGATTATTGTCTATTTCGACCATAAAGCTTGCCACTCATTGTAAGAAACGGTTCCATCATCAATTTTTTTCAGTTCTAAGAGCTATTTTCAGTAGAAACTCCATATTTGATTAAAATTTATCAATTAATACGGCTAAAATTGAAGAAGAAAAAGTTGTACTAAAGTTACAGATCAGCAATTCCTTTTTTTTCTTACTATTGTAAATAGGAGAAAGCCCGCAAGGGGTATCTGTTGCATGCAGTTACTTGGGGAGTAGCGACCCCACGGGTTACCACAGCTCAGAACTCCATGCACTTTGTCAGAACTGTACACAATACACTTAAACTACATACACTCTACGCTTTATAGACAAGGACGAACACAGTACACAAACTAGAGTCTCCGCCTCTAGTTAATTGGCATAAGCCATGGGAGAAGGAAGGGATTACTAAGCGGTAGCGCGCTGGTCTAGTAATCGGAAGTCCCGGGTTCAAATCCAGCATGCTGTTCTCAGATTTTCTCTACCTAAGAGCCTCTACAACTTACTATCCGGTGATGAGCAGTGTTGCCTGCAGCTAGAGAACACTGCTTGGAGGCCGGCAGTGCACTGAGAAGGTTCTGGGGGCACAATAGATCTTTCAGGTCGCAGTGCGGTAATCCCTACAACAAACTACAATCTATAAAGAGGAGAAAAATGTTATTCTTAAAGGATCATGAGTTTCGGTCTTTTTTTTTTTAATAAAAAAACTTAAATTCTTGCCAACGTTTCGACAAATATATTGTCTTTTTCAAGGTCTACAACATATAAATACAATAGGTTCTTTTTTGAAAGTCAAAATGAAAAACAAAAAACAGAAAGTAATAAAAAATAAAATTAAGGATTAATTTATAAAAATTTTTGGTTTACTTACATAAAAAATAAAAACTATTAAAAAATCTTTAAATAAAACATATCAAACTTGAAAACTTATGTATAATTTTGTAAATAAAATACATAAGTTTGTAACTTATACATAAATTTTCAAGTTTGATATTATAACACACTCCCAGAATAAATATCCCGGGGGTGTGGGGAACTAGGATTCGTGATTCTGCAAATAAAATACACCCAGTGAATGTCAAAGCACACTTAGTAAAATGTTACATATATTCTGAAAAGCATATGCAGTAAATGGTTGCTATGACCAATCTGTTCGCTCAGGGAGTGACACAGATTGTCAATCGTCGCTCGTCGGGTAGAGTGGCCTGGCCCTCTTGCCTAGCGCACACTACTTATCGGTGATCGTTGTACGAACAAACGGCCTGGCTCTCCTGCCTAGCGCAGATGTCTTGAAACGGTGATCGCTGGATGAGTAAACGGCCTGGCTCTCTTGCCTAGCGCAGATGATCTGAGAAGTTAGTTAAGGGCCTGCCTAGCTAGCGCCAAAACTATTAGAAAAGTTTCTAATCGCTGAGTACTTCTCTCTCTCTGATTATTCTGGTCGTGGATGGCCCCTTATATACGATTCTGAGGTGGTAGGGATGGTGTCCAGTAGGCGGGTCTAGCCGGTGAGAGTTCTCCCCTCTGTAGTGGAGTAGGAGAGTCCTAGTGTAGTGGGGGTGTGCCTCCCTAGTGAAAGGTCCACTTGGTGCAAACCTGGTGGCCGGGCGGAGAACTGTTGTTACATCCTCCCCCTTGAGCTCAGGTGTTGCTTGCAATGGCTGAGCTCACATCAATGGCGTGGTCGGCCTCTCTTCCTTAACCTTCGGATTGGCTTCTCCTGGGCGTCTGCGGTGCAGGGCGTCAGGCTTGACACGTGGTATTTGCCCAGTGGTATCGTCGGGTTGTCTTCGGCTGCTACTTCATAGCTGACGGGTCCCTGTGCGTGTAGAATGACGTAGGGTCCGTCCCTTCGTGGAGCGAACTTGGCTGTTCGTCCTTTCGTCTTACTGCTCTGTGTGTGGGTAGTGATCCACACGCGGTCTCCGGGCGCGTACTGGGGTCCGGTTCGTGCTCGTTGGTCTGCGTATTTCTTCTGCCGGTCCTGAGTAGTCCTGCGGGCTTCAAGTTGGATGCCTTGTACCTCTGGCATGTCGTGCAAGCTCGTATATACTCTTCAATGCTGTGTCGCATTCCTGGCCAGAAATAATGCTGAATTATCCTCTGGTAGGTCTTGTGAATACCGTTATGTCCTGCTGTGGGCGCATCGTGGTACTCCTTTAGTATAGCTACTCGTTCGTGTACTGGAACAGCTAGCTGTGCGTTGTCCACCTCCTCGTCGGTGGCGTATCTGTAAAGGCAACCATTCGATATTAGATAACCTCTGGCGGACCATCTAGCTGCTTCACCATCTTGCTCTGGATCGGTGAAGGCGTCTAGTATTTTCTTCAGCTCGGGATCCTTGGACTGTTCTTCCCGGATCTCCGTAGCGCTTCTCCTCGGCATGTCTATAGTGAGGGTACAGACTGCGTAATTCTCTTCTTCAGGGGGCCTTGATAACGTGTCGGCCACTGCGTTGCTCCTTCCGGGTGTGTATTTGATCTGAAATACGTAGGGTTGTAATTGCAGGGCCCAACGGGCGAGTCGGCCTGTAGGTGATTTCAGGGTCATCAGCCACTGTAGTGGTTGGTGGTCTGTGACTATCAACGTGGGGCTGGCCTCGATATATCCTCTGAACTTGAAGACTGCCCATACTAAGGCGAGTGCTTCTCGTTCGGTCGTCGTGTAGTTTCTCTCAGGCGCTGTAAGCAGGCGGCTGGCGTACTCCACGGGATGTTCTTCTTCTTTCTCCCCCTGGACTAAGACTGCTCCAATAGCATAAGCACTAGCGTCGGTTTTGATAGTGAAGGGGCGAGTCTCATCGGCAGGCTGGAGGATGGGTGCTGACGTCAGTAGTTTCTTTAGCTGGTCAAATCCATCTGCTTGGTCGGTGGTCCATGTCCATGTGGCGGCTTTCCTGGTGAGCAAGGTCATCGGTCGAGCGATCTTGGCAAAGTCTGGGATGAATCGTCGGTACCACGAGCAGGTCTGAAGGAAACTCTTAAGTTCCTTTACGTTCCTCGGTGCGGGTCTCTTGAGTATAGCTTCGATCTTCTCTGGATCGGGGGTGAATCCTCTAGGCGTAATCACGTGGCCTAGGTACTTGATTCGTTCGCAGCAGAAGTGGCATTTGGGCCGGTTGGCCTTCAGCTTGTACTTCTCTAGATGCTGAAATACCTCTTGTAGGTCTGATAGATGCTCCTCGTAGCCTGGTGAGAGCACTATTAGGTCGTCTAGGTAGACTAGCAGTGTGATGTGGCTGAGTCCAGTTCGAAACTTGTCCATAAGTCTCTGAAAGGTGGCTGGTGCGTTGCGTAAGCCGAATGGCATTCTGTTAAACCGGTAGGTTCCAAAAGGTGTGATGAAACAGGTTTTATCTCGATCCTCTAGTTTCACCTTGATCTGCCAGTACCCTGCTCTGAGGTCTAGCGTGCTCATATACTGCGTCCCTTTAGCAGTGTGCAAGATGTCATCTATCCGTGGCAGTGGATAATGATCTGCTTTAGTGACTGCATTCAACTTCCTGTAGTCAATGCATAGCCTGTACGTGTTGTCCTTCTTGGGCACCATGACGACAGGTGAGGTCCATTCACTGTCGCAGGGCTCGATGATCCGTCCGTCCAGCATCTGGGAAATCTCCTGTTCCAAGATGTGACGTCTGCTAGGTGATAGCCGGTATGGCGGTGCTGCTATAGGTGATGCCTCTCCGGTGTCTATCCTGTGTTCTGCGTGTGGCGTAGGCTCTGTAGGAATTCCAAACACGTCCTCGTGAGCAGCAAGTATCTCATTAGCCTGCTCCTGTTGTGCTCGGGTGAGCCGGGTGCCTTCGTCTTTTCTAAGCTCCACGTCTATGGTGAAAAGCTGTAGTTGCTCCTCCGATGGCCATAGGGTGTCATCCGCCCATACCCTATGGAAGTCTAGATGGCTATGCCTGGTGGGCGTGTGGTGAGTCCTTTCGGTGGACTCGCAACGGTGTATTATCCACCTACCCCTGGTGGTGTCCTGTTGTACCGGTGGTGAGGGTCCATAGCCTCCGAGTATGGCCTCTTCGGTAGCTTCCATCTCTACTAGCGTTCTTGTTGGTGTGGGTGGTAGCGGGCTGACCATGGTTGTCCTGAATTGTGGCGTCTGCACAATCGCTTCCTGAGTTGTTCCATAAACTCGTGTGTCTTCTGCTCCTGGAGTCAGCGGCGGTGGGCTGATCCTTTCTGATGTGGGTTGTGGTACCTTCACAACCGTGTTCTGAGTTTCTCTATAAACTCGTGTGTCTCCTTTCACTGGAGTCAGCGGCAGTGGGCTGAGTAGTGCTGGCTGCGGTGTCATAGTCACAGTGTCCATCTGTATTCTTCCTGATGTGGGTTGTGGTACCTTCACAACCGTGTTCTGGGTTTCCCTAGGAACTTGTGTGTCTCCTTTTACTGGAGTCAGCGGCAGTGGGCTGAGTAGTGCTGGCTGCGGTGTCATAGTCACAGTGTCCATCTGTAACTGTGGTGGTGCTGGCTTGTCCTTTCTGGTGAATGGGTAGAGTGTGGGGTTGTCATGAAACCTCCACCTGTGTTCTCCAAAATCCAATATAAGTCCAGCGTCCTCAATGAAGTCTATTCCGAGCAACGTCTGGGTGTTCCGGGCTCCCGGGAAGAATGTGAAACTGGTCGGGATTGTCCTTCCCTTCAGTTTGACTGGCAGTTGCGTCTGTGCAACCTGCTGCGTTGTTTCTTCTCCGTCTGCTAGCGTCACTGTAGCAGTTGTTAGGGTGAGGGGATGTCCTCGTTCTTCTAGCAGGGTCTGCAGCTGGTGGCTGCCTATACTGGTCTTGGCTCCTGTGTCTACAAAGCCAGTGCCCTCTAGGTTCCACACGGCAAAGCTGAGTGCTGGCCTCTGCCGGGTGCGGATCTGTATGTGGGCAGCACAGAAAGAGCCTGTTCTTTCTTGCTGCGTCTTCGTTTGGTTGCAGTCCGGGCAGTTCCTCCTGTATACTCCCGGTCTGTTGCAACCAAAACAACTGTAGGCCGCCTGTGCTGTAGGCTGCTGCTTGTGCGGGTGGGCTGCCTTTGCCTTCCTGCAGTCCTTCTGATAGTGGCCTCTGATGCCACAGTAGTCACACCTGGTAGTGCCACCTGTCCTCTCGTTTGGCTTCTTTGCTGCTGGTGCTGGGTCCTCATACTGCTCGATACGTCTGGCCTCTTGCACGAGTGCCCAGAAGGTATCGACAGTTTCCCTCCTGATGCGGGTCCTTAACCTGGGATGGAGTACCGCATAGGTCATGTCCAGCTGAACATGGATGTCCAGAGCCGGGGTGATTTGAGCAAGTATTGCTCGCTTGCTGCAGACAAACTGGTCCGTGCTGGTCTTGTTGTCCTGCGGCGTGTTGAAAAACTCTCGGTACAGCTGATCGTTGGACTTCCTAGGTCCAAAAGTTCGCCTCAGCTGCTGTATGGCGTCAGGCCATGTTGTGGTGGTTTCCTTCTCTCCGAGCCACCAAGTTCCTGCAACGTCTGTGAGTAGCATGGGCAGTGCGGCTAATGCGTGGTTGTCACTCACTCGGGCTGCTTCCTTGTACGTCTCTGCTGCGGAGATGAAGACATCCAGGTCCTCTCCTGGTTTTCCTCCGTAGCGTGCGGTACACCCAATCATTAGGCCAGACTGCTGGGTCTGCCTGTCTTGATTGATGCCTCGTATCAGCTGCTGCAACATCTCTGGGGTGAGCTGCATGCTTATGTCTCCTAATTCGGGGCTGGGCTGTCGCTCCGTCGATGGTCGTTCTAGAGCTCGTGCTGCACGTTTGGGCGCCATTTCTTTTATAACACACTCCCAGAATAAATATCCCGGGGGTGTGGGGAACTAGGATTCGTGATTCTGCAAATAAAATACACCCAGTAAATGTCAAAGCACACTTAGTAAAATGTTACATATATTCTGAAAAGCATATACAGTAAATGGTTGCTATGACCAATCTGTTCGCTCAGGGAGTGACACAGATTGTCAATCGTCGCTCGTCGAGTAGAGTGGCCTGGCCCTCTTGCCTAGCGCACACTACTTATCGGTGATCGTTGTACGAACAAACGGCCTGGCTCTCCTGCCTAGCGCAGATGTCTTGAAACGGTGATCGCTGGATGAGTAAACGGCCTGGCTCTCTTGCCTAGCGCAGATGCTCTGAGAAGTTAGTTAAGGGCCTGCCTAGCTAGCGCCAAAACTATTAGAAAAGTTTCTAATCGCTGAGTACTTCTCTCTCTCTCTGATTATTCTGGTCGTGGATGGCCCCTTATATACGATTCTGAGGTGGTAGGGATGGTGTCCAGTAGGCGGGTCTAGCCGGTGAAAGTTCTCCCCTCTGTAGTGGAGTAGGAGAGTCCTAGTGTAGTGGGGGTGTGCCTCCCTAGTGAAAGGTCCACTTGGTGCAAACCTGGTGGCCGGGCGGAGAAATGTTGTTACAATATGTTTTAAAGATTTTTTAATAGTTTTTATTTTTTTATTTTTTATGTAAGTAAAGCAAAAAATTTTTATAAATTAATCCATAATTTTATTTTTTATTACTTTCTGTTTTTTGTTTTTGATTTTGACTTTCAAAAAAGAACCTATTGTATTTATATGTTGTAGGCCTTGAAAAAGACAATATATTTGTCGAAACGTTGGCAAGAATTAAGTTTTTTTATTTAAAAAAAAAAAAGACCGAAACTCACGATCCTTTTCCTTCATACAAGCAACGGTCGAGAAGAATCTTCCGTTATTCTTAAAGTATGGTCCATATGTGTTTATGTGTTGGTGTGTTGTGTGAACAAGATATTTCAAAAATGAACGCTGATAACTCAAAATGTGATATTCTATTTAGGTACCATAATTGCATCTTGCACGAAAAAGCAGAATGTACAAATATAGCCATATTAGCTGATTCACTTTAAGTAAAAACAAGAGTTTCTTCTTAAGATCTTTCTCAGGAATAACTTCAACTGACTATATCACATCTCCACTACTAACAATCATCACTCATCGCTCGGTCACTTAACACTCTGTAAATTATTCTTCTCTCCTTTCTAGTAACTCGTTAAAATTTTAAATT
This sequence comes from Triatoma infestans, assembly GCA_011037195.1. Taxonomy (NCBI): domain Eukaryota; kingdom Metazoa; phylum Arthropoda; class Insecta; order Hemiptera; family Reduviidae; genus Triatoma; species Triatoma infestans. Next base: position 149,116 of record JAAEAF010000049.1, read on the forward strand.
GTGAATATAGTTGTTAGTGTATATAGTCTGCGTTTTATTTTAATCATCAACCTGTTTCCAATACAATATATTGTAACCTTATAGAGACTGCTTTCAAGGGAGTAAAAAGGGTACACAAACTGTTCCAAGTGAGCCAAATATATCTTTACTCGGCTTTGTAGTCACGGCTTAACTGTGCTATAAAAGCATATATTATATCAGAGACATGTTCCGTGATAGCCAGCTTCATTTTGTGGTCATCGACCGGTTTCGGGCGTTCGCCCATCTTCAGGATGCGTTTTTCAGACAGTGTAACAACACAGACTTGCACAGAGCAAATTCAGTTTTACACACTCTGAAACCGGTCGATGACCAATAAATGAAGCAGGCTATCACGGAAAATTTCCTTGATGCTTTCCAGCTCTGCGGAACCATCCACCACAACAACATATATTATATCGTATACTTGGAGTATTTTTCCTGATCAGCGCCTTTTCAGGATATCGTTTTTATCGGAATAAGGACGAACCTTTGTGAAATATATAAACTCCTCCATCTTGTTCTAGTATTTCAATTTTAAATTAAGGTTGTTGAAAGTAGTTAATGTAAATCGTATTATTGACCATTGAACATTATTTTCTATTGAAATACCATTTTTAATAGGCTAACTTTTCTGTACTGAATATCCTGTCCTTTTTTTTTATGATCATTATTTCCGTAGAATTCTTTTTTTGGTCCAGAGTAATACACAGGTGAGAATGGAGAAGTGACTAAACTAGAATAAAAAGTTGGCATTCAGTTGGTTTGAAAAGAGAGGAGAATATTTCGTACATTGGACTATTGTATAATAGTAAAAAGAGAATGAGATATATACATTCATAGTGAGGGGGAGGAGGAGGAGGAGAAGGTTTTTCTAGGTGCCAGGCAGTCTGGCAGAGCAATGAAAGTCATAAAACTAAGTCTTCTATTGCTCTCTCTTTTATACAGTCCATCTTCTACAGAGTTTTGTATACCGGAGTCTACAAAGAAGTAAGGTATTATACGAGCTGGTACCTCTCTCCATTCATATACCTGGTGACCTCTCTATTGTATACAATATATATACAGTGTACTAAGCCTTTCTCAATACACACACTAAATATACAAGGTGTCAAAAAAGGAAGAACCAATATTATAAAACTTTAATTCCTGTCCTAGTCTTCACACACACACACACACACAAAAACAGGTATAACAGGAAGGTAACTTGACTTTAAAACTATTGTTTACTGTTGCTAAAAGTCTCATACAGGATGTTGTGTTAGTATTGTTACTACTCTCAGTAAATATTATAAAGAAATAGATTTTCATTTTGATCATTTTAAAAGTTTGTTTATTCTGTTTGTAATATTTTTCATTTTATTTTTATAAATCAACAAATAATATTGTTTGTTTATCTTCTTGTATGTAAAACATAATTTAAGGTTATTAGAAAACTTACTTAATCCCTTTACTTTCTCTTACTCCTAGTAAGAGGAAGTATTGTAATCGTGTCAAATTTTCGATATCGAGTTTTCACCGGAAATATCCGTTTTGAGGTCCCCTGAGTCCAAAAAAGTAGTTTTTAGAAAATTGTCTGTGTGTGTGTGTGTATGTATGTGAACAGCATAGCTCAAAAACGAAAAACTGTATAAAGTCCAAACTTGATATTCCATTTAGGTATCACCTTGTGATCCAAATTTAGGTTATCTGTCCGAATTCCACAACCGGAAGTACCACTTTACTAGTTAGTTTTTTTTTTTTTACTTTTTTGCAATTTTCTCAAAAATGGCTCCAACGATTTTCTTCAAACATGCTACATAAAACATATAGAAAGAACTACAACTTTTTTTTTTGAAACATTTCTCTGGGAAAATTGATTTAAGGGTACTTTTGGGGGGAGAGGAGAGGTTACGGCTTCTTCTAAAGTGCTATTTCAGTTTAATAGACAATTCTCTCATCTAAATAATGTTAATTAGAATTAAATATGTTGTTGAAATTCCAAGTTTAAAAAAAATCAGATTACCAGAAGTAATTACCAGGTAACTCTAAAGTGTTAACATAGTTGATTATATACAATTCTATAATCGAAACAAAATTAATTAGAAATAAATAGATGGCCATAATTCCGAATTTCAAGAAAATTAGTAAACCGGAAGTGCTTTTTTTACAGAACAGTTTTCGACGAATTTCATTAAATTTGATACACTAACTTATAATATTTGTCAATTATAATTTTGAGAAATGGAGTAAGAGAAAGTTGTATGAGTGTTTCACACCAGTTTTTGAACTTATTTGTATAATTTGTGTCAAATTTTCGAACTTAATATACAATTCTATAATCGAAACAAAATTAATTAGAAATAAATAGATGGCCATAATTCCGAATTTCAAGAAAATTAGTAAACCGGAAGTGCTTTTTTTACAGAACAGTTTTCGACGAATTTCATTAAATTTGATACACTAACTTATAATATTTGTCAATTATAATTTTGAGAAGTGGAGTAAGAGAAAGTTGTATGAGTGTTTCACACCAGTTTTTGAACTTATTTGTACAATTTGTGTCAAATTTTCGAACTTAAGTCTGAAAATATATGTTTTTAGGTTCGAAGTTTTGACCTAAATTCTTGTTTGTATCTAAATGGAATATAAATTGGAGCTTCCTGTGATTTTAAGATTTTGATCATGGAACACACACAGAGGAGATCTCAAAATACATATATTTCCGGTAATAACTCAATTTCGTAAAGCGTCAGGATCGCAACACTTCCTGTTTATAGCTTATAGCTCTAACGAAAGTAAAAATACAATTCTATAAATCTATTAATCTGATTATATTTTTAAATAGATTACTTCACATTGATTACATAATATGGCATTTAAATAATGATTAGAGTAACACCAGAAAGGGGATCCGGATGGGATCCGGGGACATTCATCCCCGTAGGGGGAGGGGCGTCAAAACTTCTAAACATTACAAAATAGGTACTTGATTGACCGAGTGAATGAATGAGTGCTCGTGTTATTACACCCACACCCATGGTGGGTCTCATGGTGGAGAGAGTTAGTAGTTAGTTAGTAGGGGCTAAGTGTAATCTTCAAGCTGTGACGGCGTGTTGCTGGGGACAACCCGGCCACTATGCACTGTTAGCACGCAACACACGTGTCAGGCCACGTGGCCACTACAATCACTTTATTTTGTACAACATAACATGTATACATAGACACGTACAGTTATGTACACACACTAGATACAACACTTCAACTGCCAGAGATTTCAGTGTTCAGTGTATATAAAATGAGATTTCTTACTAAACACTGATCTCCAAGTGTTGTTATGCTCATAGTATGATTACGTGCCACGCTACAGAATCCCTTTTTTCACATTGTGTAACAAAAGCTCACCATACACCCACAATACTCTGTATAATCAAATAAGATTGTTCCAGTAAGTTATCTTCATGCAAATGCAAAAGCGGGTGCCATCATCATACGCTGTTGACTTATCTCTTCCGCAGAAGGGTAGGGACTATTATCTTCTTTTTTCTTGTATACAACAATTCTAAAGACTTTAGGTTTCCTATCATTTTAAAGCTACAAGGATTTCCTAGGATTATATGATATAATAATGATGCAGTTTAGTTTAATTCATCATTAAGATTAGATATTACTGATTCTATTTATTTATTTACTTTCTTTTTCTGCTATAAGGGCGCTATAAGTATGTAAATTTTTCAAAGCTATCAATATTTTCTAGTTCCATTGAGTTTTAATAATATGTTATAAAAAAATCTTGTGCGAAACACTCACACAACTTTCTCTTACTCCAGTTCTCAAAATTATAATTCACAAATTTTATAGTTTGTGTACAAAATTTAATGAAATTCGCCGAAAACTAAAAAAAACTGCAGTAAAAGCGCACTTCCGGTTTACTAATTTCTTTGAAACTCGGAATTTTGGCCATCTATTTATTTCTACTTAATTTTCTTTGGATGATAGAATTGTAAAATCAACCATGATAACACTTTAGAGAAAAACATAACCCCACCCCTCCCCTAAAAGTTCCCTTAAATGAATTTTCCCAGAGAAATGTTTTAAATAAAAGTTGTAGAACAGTTGTATGTTTAGTTTAGGTAAGAAAGTTCAAGAAAATCGGCGGAGCCATTTTTGAGAAAATTGCGAAAAAGTGAAAAAAAATCATTTAGTAAAGTTGGTAAAGTAAACGCACTTCTGGTCATGCGATTTTTTCAAAGTCGGAATTTCAACAACATATCCAATTCTAATTAATATTATTTAGATGACAGAACTGTCATAACAAACTGAAATAGCACTTTAGATGAAAACCTAACACCATCCCTCCCCCAAAACTGCCCTTAAATGAATTTTCCCAGAGAAATGTTTCAAATAAAAATTGTAGCTTGCTGTATAAGTAGTTGATATATCAAATTTGAAGAAAATCGTTGGAGCCATTTTTGAGAAAATTGCAAAAAAGTAGAAAAAAAACAAAAACTAGTAAAGTGGTATTTCCGGTTGAGGAATTTTGACAGATAAGATACAGTCAGATCCCATGGTGATACCTAAACGGAATATCAAGTTTCAACTTTCTGCGGTTTTTCGTTTTTGAGCTATGCTGTTCACATACACACACACAGACTATTTGCTAAAAACCACTTTTTTGGACTCAGGGGACCTCAAAACGGATATTTCCGGTGAAAACTCGATATCGAAAATTTGACACGATTACAATACTTCCTCTTCTTACTAGGGGTAAGAGAAAGTAAAAATGGCCTACTGTGAGCGTGTTTGGAACGAAATAATTCAAAAAGAAAAAGCACGCAGAAAGCGTAAACTTGGTATTATTATCACAAGGGGGTAAGATCCAGGGGGGGGGGATCTTGCAAGAAGGTTATCGATCAAAACTCATGCAATTTATTGACTTGTTTTTCCAAATTTTTCGCACATTTTCTTGAAAACAACTCAATAAAATCTTATCCGAAACACTTACACGATTTTCTGTTACTTATCGCAGTTAATTCAATTATAAAATTAACAATTTTCTTTGTACTTTGACTTTGTTTTTCAGATCTTTCACATAAATATAAATAGAAGGGTGAGGTTACTTTTGACCCAGATAGGTCATTACGATATAGTTTTATAGTAGCCCAGAAGACAGCCTTAATAGCATTGATGGAATTCAATTTTTTAACATTTGAAAGTTAACACCACAATTTCCACCGAACTCAGTTTATAAAATCAGTTTTCCCTAGAAAAATTATTAAATTAAAAGTTATAGGATTTTATCTTTTCAGTCAGTATTCAAAGTTTAAAGAAAATTGTTTCAACCGTTTTCGAGAAATCCTGATCGGTTTCGGATTTTCATCCATCGTCAGAGTAAATTCATTCAAGTTCGTGTAGAGTGTTCACTTCAATTTAATTTTTCCGTTACACTCACACTTGTTGGTTGTATGTATGTGTGGGGAGGTTATGAGGTTATATTAATATGTGTTGTGTTTATGACAAAGTGGAATTTTTATAAATTATGATTAGACATTAGACAATACAAATACATACCCATACAATAATATATTATACAAATACAACAAAACCGACACCACTTATGCTAACCACCTTATAAAAAACAGCCACGAACCACAAAGTATAGAAAAAAACATTGGTCCTATTACATCAAGGCACAAAAGGAAGACGAATGGACATTCTAGAAAAAAGTAGAAATATACAAACAAAAGGCTATCCACAAAAACATAATGAATGGCCAAATAAACTATAACTCAGACACACTCTTTAAGGTCATTCCTCACACCTAACTGTATTACAAACATACCACCAAACTAGTATAAAAGACTTCTTATGCATATGTAAAACACACACACATGTAAAAAAAAAAAAAAATGCATGCTGCATGCACTTTTATTAAATTCTAACCTATGGAACCAAATTTTCTTCTTTCCCCTGATTAAAATACAGATTATTTGCATGATATATTTTTAAAATCTCCTACCGTCCCCTATTTAAAAAATACCTTAACAAATGCCACCACATTTCTCTCAATATATTTTTAATGTAATTTAAACATAAATTAATATCATTTCAAAAATAAGCATGATAAATAAAAACGAATAAAGCTACAAGGATTCCCTCTATTATTTATTTTTCTATATTATTACATTTTTTTCTGTATTAACCCTGATCGTATTTCACATTTATTTATTACTTTGTACAAGCTTTTGACTGTCCATAAACTTTGCATTGCCTTTCTTCAAACTTTATCTACGTATTCTTATTAGTACAGTATACTCCTGAAATAATTTATCGCCCACCCCCAATAAAAGTGATTTGATAAAACACTGAGCATACTTAACAACACTATTAAAATTTAGTTATAAAGTATCCTTCAAAACATGCTATTTATTACACACTATTTTCTAATGTATAATCATAATTTATAATAATTCCATTTTATCACTAAACATAAACGCACACATAACACAACCTTATAACCTCCTCACATATATACAACCAACAAGTGTGAGTGTAAGGGCTAGCGCAAAACTGCAGATCAGACTTTTATCGGCCGATAGTTTAGTCTGGTTGTTTAATTACTAAAGAGAGAAATGGGAGTGCGCACACCAAATGATAAAAAATCGGCCGATTAAATAGTTTGATGGACTACCCGATTCCCTTTTAACTAAAAAGTCTGCCAACTATCGCCGATTCTTAATGGCTATGGTTAACAATTATTGGCATGCGCAGACTTTATCGGCGGGAACTACATAACACTCTTCATATAATCATAGGTTAGTTATATTTTGATTATCTTGTGCCGGACAATTCAGAAGAAAAAAAATTACTTTGACCGACACTTCAGCGTTAATACAAGAAATTGAAAAGCGGCCAGCATTATATAAATGCAACATTCGATCACTATTTATGGGATGCACCCCATATTCCCTGTTTCTCTTCTTCCTCTTATTCAACATTCTTCTTCTTCTTTTAAGAGCAATAATTGTACTTTTTGTAAACATTATTGATTGGTTTTGAGTGGAACAACCATTCAATATTGACTAGCAAGCTGTGAAAGCAATCGGCCGATGATCGGCAGTCTACGCACCAACTACCAACTAAACAGTTTAGTTGGCTTAGAGTGCGAGGATCCAATCCTACCGGACTAAACTATCGACCGATTGCTAGCCCTAACAGAAACATTAAATTGGTGAACTCGCTACACGAACTTGGTGAATTTCCTCTGACGATGGATGAAAATCCGAAACCGGTCAGGAAAACTATAAATATGCCATGCTAAGACGGATAAAATACCAGATAATTCTAATGAGTATTAATATTAAGAAGGTGACGACAGTACCCTATGTTGTACTGAAGTTGTACTTTAGGGGGAAGCATAACGGTACTGTTCCCTGAAAACCGCCAAAAAAAAAAAAAACATTTCACACTGAAACTGTTTCAAACAAAAGTGATAGGTTTTTATGTTTGTAGATAGTATATGAAGTTTAAAGAAAATCGTTGCGATTAATTGTCGAGAAAATCGAAAAATCTAGAAACAAAATTTAGTAAAGTCGTATTTCCGGTTGATGGATATTTCGCGAAATCTTTGTGTCCGTGGCGGTGGTACTCATTGAAACAAAAAATAGTACAAAATAAACAATTTACAACTGCTATCTGTCATTACAGCAGTATTCACAAGTATTCTAGTATTCGTAAACTTCTAGTATTTACGTATGGCTAATAATGTCGATACCAATTCTGTTTTTTTTTTTGTATAATTAAACCAATTTATTATAATAAATGTAGAAGATCAAAGAAAATATACTAAGTCTCGGAAAATTACATATGGGCATATCTCGTGTTAAAACTTTAAACAATAGTAATTTAATTGTAAGAAACAGATTTGTAATAGGATCCAAAGAGAGAGATCCATTGTAAAGAGAGAGAGTGACAAAAATGACTGGACCACTCATTCGGACTAGAGTGGGAGAAACTGTTTAAATACAGCGACGGGAGAGTTTTCAGGGGGTCTTATAGCAGAGTTCATACAGCAGTCACTGCGCGTCATCAACCTTTCTCTTTACTTCTCACTATCATTCTACTATATTTTAGTGTAAATTCCAGGCAATGAGTGTTGCTTTTATATTATACAATGTTCAACTTCACTTCTAGTTTATTCATCTAAACCAAACCATTTTCTCTCCTTCACAAACCCATTATAGATTCAAATAAGAATGCTAAGAAATTATGTAATAAAATAAACAATGTGTGTCCATTAGAATTTTGAACACCAGAAATTAAAAAAAATCATACCACAACTTTGATTTCTCTTTTTATTGTAAATAGAAATAATTTTTTGATTTATATTAAGATTGGGACTTTTGTTTTCTAATCAAACTATCAAAAAACCACATCGTGAGGGTTATTTTTGAGACAAAATAAATCCATGAACGGAAAATTATTCACTCAAGAAACAAAACTCAATTAATTTCATTTATTGACAAAGAAATGAAATTTTATGACTGTCGTCGAAATGATATCAATTTTACATCCTGAGACAAGTGAAATAAACATGTTGAGATTTTCCAGTTGATACGTTTTGGCCTACTTTTTTCATTGAAAACTAATAATAAAAAAGATTTGGATAATTGGACAATTTAAATGAACAAATCTTTATATTATTAAAATTTATTAAACATAATAGATATAAAAAGGAATACTTCTGTCTTTTTGTATGGATAAATTCAAATTAAAAGTTTTTGATGAATTTACGAAATCAAATTCTCATGTTTTATTCTTCACGCGGGGGGGAGGGGAATTAAACAACATCCTTTCGTTTCTCTAAAAATTGAATACCTATTATTGAATAATACATAATTAATTAACTAAAACTAAATAAAATAAACTTAAGAAGAATTTAATTTCAAAACAATAACCTGCTGTAAATGTATAGACAACAGTGTGTACCGGAGGTCATTCAATTTGAATTTTAGTGAATACGAATTTATATACTGTTTGTTTACAATCACGTATTAGCAAAGTCCAATATTAAAACATACCAATTATCAGGCACGATATTTATATTTTGAGAGAAATAATAAAAAATCACAGAATAACTTTTATTTCTGAGCAAAACACAAATCTCTCAAAGGGTAATAATATTAATTTTCATTGAAATAAGAAAAAATGTTAACATCTGGTATTTTATCCGTCGTAGCATGCATTTTTATATTGTTCCTGACCGGTTTCGGATTTTCATCCATCGTCAGAGCAGTATAGAGAGTTCGCTCAACATGATGTTTCTGTTACACTCACACTTGTTGGTTGTATTTATGGGGGGAGGGTTATAAGGTTATGTTGGCCGACGCCCTGGCCAAGATAGGCCCTACGACCCCGCTTTTAGGGCAGGAACCTTTTTGTGGGGGTCAGCGACCAGTTTCTGTTGGAGGAACTTAGGAAGGAGGAGGAGACGAGGAGATCTCATCTCTGGTACTCTCTCCCCGGTTTGCGGCAGATCAAGATCTGCTTGGGAAATTATAACCAACGGAGATTGAGGAAGAACAAGTTCCGCGTTCTTACGGGTTTCCTCACGGGGCATTGCTGACTTACCGGACACCTGGTGAAGCTGGGTTTGGAAAGAGACAGCTCATGCAGATTCTGTGGGAAACTGAAGGAAACTCCATTACATCTCCTAACAGACTGCGAGGCTGCCACTCACAGAAGATTCAAGAACCAGGGTAGCTACCAGGTGGAGCAGGAGATATACCCTCTCTAGGAGCCTGTCAGGGTATTGGGATCCTCAGGGATCTCAACCTGATGGAGGTTTTGTAGAACGGATGTTCGGCTGGGACATCTGTTCGGGTGCTGTGGGCAATAACCTGAAAAAGGTCGCAGTGCATTGGCCCCCCTTACAAAAAAAAAAAAAAAAAGAAAAAAAAAAGTTATGTTACTATGAGTGTGTTTTTAATGACAATCTCTCCACCACATATATACAACCAACAAGTGTGAGTGTAAACAATACGTTCAAGTGAACTCTGTACACGATGCCCTAGCGATGGATGAAAATCCGAAACCGGTCAGGAACAATATGAATATGCATGCTACGACGATTAAAGTACCAGATATTATCCAGCATTGCGGACCCACCCACATATTCAACAAAAAGGTTAACGATTACTTTTTACATTTATATAAAAAAATCATAGAATTTTTAAAAATATCGCAAAAAAAATAACTCAATTTCATTTATCAACTCATAAAGTTCCAAACTTTTCACGAAATTCATCTAGAAATTAGTGAGTAGTTTAAGTGGGCTTACTAATGCGAATTAATTTTTAGTTTAAAAAAATTACTCTTATATTCATTTCTCGCTTTCTCTTACTGAAGTTTACAAACTTATAATTTACGAATTTTCTTCAAATTTAGAATTTTTACTAAATGTTTATTTGTCTTCAATTTTTGCAATCAATGGGAGAATCTAAATTTAATTAAATGACTTGTTCGAGGAAAGCATGACTTCCCCCACTCCACTTAAACTTCTTTAAATGACGTTTCTCAGGAAAAAAGGTTCAAACAAAACTTATAGTTCCCCCCTCCATATTCATAGTTAGTACTTACATCAAATTTAAAGCAATCCAATGAAATATTTATGGAGTAAAACGCAGAAAATCTGAAAAATAAAACTACTCAGTTAGAAAAAAAAAACACACTTCTGGTCAACAGATTTTCTTCAAATTTGACGTTTTAGCAACATATTTAAATTTAATTAATATAATTTGAATGATAGAATGCCGCCTTAAATGAATTTTCCGAGAGAAAATATTTCAAATAAAAAAGATCAGATTGAAACCGACTAGGACCACTTCCTTTAATAGTGGCCAAATTCCGAAAATTAAAAATTTGGCTATTCAAGGTGAGCTCTTTTAATATATTGTAATATTTTTCTACTGCAATTTGTTTTAAGTGGATTCGTATAGATAAAATACTCGAAACTTTAATAAAGAAAACACCAATTTATTGTTATACACAATAAATTATAAAATAACAACACTTAATAATAATTACTTCACAGTTTAAACCACAATAGTTCATTTTGTTCACTTTTTATACACTTTCCACAAACGTACACTTCGTTTGTAACTGGAAACTTTCCCAACTCTCTGCGGTCCCACTGTTTATAGCGGTGGAGAATCTTCTCAATCCTTTCAGAAAGAACTAGAGAGCGTCGCCAGCGCTTCCTAGCGGCCACTAAGAGAAATTGAGGTTCCTACTTCCTCTCCTAGATGGCACCACTGGCTGCGTTACAATATTAATATATACGTATAATTTTAAAATGTTGGTATATCTTAAATTTTTTTTCGCTTTAAATCATATTGAAGGCGTGACTATTTTATAGCTAAATTAATAATTTCTAAAAACTTATTTTGAAATTTTAAAACTAATATTTTCAATCCAACATTTCACTATTATCATATATATATAATATATATATAAATATATAGATATATGTAAGAGACAATAGGCAATTACTAGATAGTATCTTATGCACACACTTAAAGCTCATCATAACACCATTATACCATATCCGAAAGGGAGGGATGGTTATATAATGCGATGTAACTCTATATCCACCTGTACAGATTTACATACAATATCCTTGAGACAATACTCCTCCTACCCCCAGTATTGGGTGGATGGAGGGAGGGATGTATTAACCATCTAAGTGACGCAATAATTATGATTTATAATAATATAATAAACATTAATTTATTATTAATTAATATTATTATTATTATTAATAATAATATTAAATGCATATATAAATGAAATTTATTAGATTTGATAACAATTAAATTTGAATATTCGCTTAGATATTTGGGATAATTATTAGCTTATAGTACATCAATTTTAGTTATCTCCATTATTTATATGGCTTTCTCTACAGCACTGCGATAAGATTACGAAAAAAATGTCTGCTGTGAAATACTCGGCCAATTTACCGTAATTATTGCATTTCATATTGTTCTTATTGATAAATTTCCTCAAACCTCAAATTTTTCTGTAAAACGTTTAATGGACCTCCATATTAAATATAAATATATGCCTTGGGAAATTGTTGATATTTTTTAGGACTCATTCAATCCACAGCTCTACGGCGAATGAAGGAACTCCTCCGGCAAAATCTCCGAGGCGCCCCACGATCATCAAGTTTCCTCCGCGACTGCCCCGCATTCATGCAGATCCTCCTCCACATCATGTGACCAACGCACTTTATTGTGGTCTTCTACCACCTAATGTCCCTTCGTATGCCTTTTTTTTTTTTTGCGCCACGGTTTGCATCCATCCTACGTAGATGGCCAAGCCAACGTAATCTTCCAACCTTCACAACGCCAACCTAATCCATTTCCCTATACAGCTCTTTGAATTCGGAATTCTTCCAAATCCTGTACAAACCATCTTCCGCTAACTGTCCAGAAATCTTCCTGAGAATTTTTCCTTTCCTAGCAGTTCAGCCTCACTTCTTCCGCAGTCATCAGAGACCAGGTCTCCGATTTATATGTGACTATTTGTCTGATCACTGTTTTATTAAATGGTGCCCTAGAGAAATTTCTGTTACTGTCGGAGAGTTGAGCGTAAGGCTTGAATTACATCTATTCACCGAGGCAATCCTGCTTTTTATGTCATTTTTTATAGTGAGTCCAGATTCTAGACACTTAAACACCTCCTACGCAAATGCACCCCAACCGCATATCACCAAATCTTCTCAGTCTTATAGTTGTCACCATAAATTTTTTCTTATTTTGTTTTTTAACCTTAGCCTAAACTCTGCTGATCCTTTTTCTAATTCTAGATAGGCTAACTTAAGTGCAGCTGCGTTTTTGGATATCAGTGCCACGTCATCTGCATGGCTTAGGTACTGACATAAATGTTTCCATCCGGGTTTACCGTTATTATCCTTGCCATTTCGAGTACTTCTTAATTAAATCAGAGATATTTTTCGTGATAGCCTGCATCTTTTTGTGGTCCTCGACCGGTTTCAGGGGTCGCCCATCATCAGGATGCTTTTTGTCAAACAGTGTGATAACATAGATTTGCTCGTTGCAAGTCTATGTTATCACACTGTTTTAACAAAAACATAACTGATGATGGACGAACGCCCGAAACCAGTCGATGACCACAAAAAGAAGCAGGCTATCAGGAAAATATCTCTCATGCTTTCCAGCTCTGCGAAACCAACCACAGCAACTTAGTACCGAATAGTACCGGTGTTCGTCGGTTTCCCTATCGTAAAACAGCTGCTTTCGGGAATTTCTGTGATATACCATTCTGCACAACTATTCTCACCGCCATATCATAGAAGTGTCATTTTTCACTTATTGTGACAGGCTTGACGGGGTATTTTAAAGTCATTCAACCAGCCCTACGCGTGACGCTCTGTCGTATGCCATCTCAAAGTCCACGTACAGGTGATGGATTAGAACGTTATTTTCAAAGTACTTTTCAAGCATCGTAGGGTAGTAAAACTGCCCTGATAAAATCCATACTGTTATTTATCTACGATTTCTTCTGCTCTCTCTGAGATTTTCTTAGTTAAGAGAACTGTGCCGAAATCTTTACATCGCACTACGTATGGAAATTCCATGATAATTGGTGCAAATAACTCTCTACTTTCTTGCTTATTAACTTACGCAGTTTTCCAATCCTTCGGCATCACTTCCTTCAGTCAAATTTCCAGAATAAGCTATCGCCACCTTCTTTAACATTTCTAGACAGATGCCATCTTCCCCCAGAAGCTTTATCCTCCTTTCCAGTTGATATCTCTGAAATTATTGCAACAAACTAATATTTTTTAACGCCTTTCCTATTTCGCTTTTAAAAAATATACAAAAATTCCAAATTCAAACAAAAATTTGTCAATGAGCATTTGAGAATTGCATTAACAAAAGTCATGCGAAGATGTAACTCCAGATTTTTTCCCCCGAAAAGTTTATAACAAATTCTGCCAGTCACTAGAATTCCCAGCAGCTGTTCTTCCTTACAGATCGTACATGATCTGATTAACTTTTGGACAACCGTACATTTGAAATGGTAACAATACAATTTCTAGGTTTTTACCTTCTATTATGGACATTTTAACTTTTGATATAATTGTACCCTCGTTATTTTTTTTTTACTGAAGAATAGATTAGTTGTAAACTTGTTAAAGCATGTAATTTATACTATTCCAAGTTTGTAAAACACTTTGTGTATTTGAGGGATTACACTTTACACAGAGCTTGGGTCACTCAGAAAGTAACTTAAAAGGCATTCTTTATAGAATACTTTAAATAAGATTATCTGATTTTTTTTTTTATAAGTAATTTTACTTGAAGCTTACATATACCTGAAATGATTTTAAAAAAATTTTACAACGTGTTTACGATCCACTTGATTTTGTCCTTTATAACATTTTTACCTAATTTTTTTTTTTGTCCTTTGCTTTTTTTTTTGAATAAAGCTGGGTCAGCTATTGTCATGAAATAAACGTAAAAATGGCGATTTAGTACATACAGGGTGTCCCAAGGTATATGAATAACGACTTTTTCTCGGAAACTAGGATAGCTAGAAAAAAACTAAAAAATACGTGTAGTTTTATGTTAGAAAACCCAATTTAATTTGCAAATTTGTCTTGGTGCTTCCAGAAGCGAGAAACAGGCACCAACTTCATTTTTTCAATTGGGGAGGTGTGGTTTTTATTTAAGAAATAGATTCCTCTATTTTTTGTAAGAAAAAATTACTTAAACGGTTTTTTTCTGTGAGTGATATTTTACAAGTTATGAATGAAAACATGATTCCTATAAGAAATTTCAAAATGATATTATAACGGTAGTTTGATTGAATAAGAAGAAAAGTACTATTTTATTATCAATTTTACTCCTCATTAATTACAGATCTTGCTCGAACTGGCCCACACCATTAGTGATGCATACACATTCTTTTTCCTGCCAATTGTACCTTACGACCAAAGAAATACATCTCTAATGGTGGAGGCCAGTTCGAGCAAGATCTTTAATTATGAGGACTAAAAATTTATAATAAAATAGTACTTTTCTTCTTATTCAATCAAAAAACCGTTATAATATCATTTTGAAATTTCTTATAGGAATCTTGTTTTCATTCATAACTTGTGAAATATCGCTCAAAGAAAAAAAAACCGTTCAAGTAAATTTTTCTTACAAAAAATAGAGGAATCTATTTCTTAAATAAACACCACACCTCCCTATTTGAAAAAAAATGATGTTGGTGCCTGTATCTCGCTTCTGGAAGCACTAAAACAAAATTGCAAATTAAATTTGGTTTTCTAACAAAAAACTACGGGACACGTATTTTTTAGTTTTTTTCTAGCTATCTTAGTTTTCGAGAAAAAGTCGTTATCCATATACCTTGGAACACCCTTGTATATGTATATTCTTTGTGTAGTATGTGAAGTTATTCGGTACCTCTTAGCCGCCAGCCTTTGAAACGAAGCAAATTAACTTGTTTTCTTTCTCAGTTTTGAAAAAGTTTCTTTCGTGTATGAAAACATTTTTTTTTTAAGTGAATAGTCTGTATGGGGTTTAGCGCATGCGTATGTGGTATATGTGTGAATGAATTATTTCAAAAAAAGGAAAAATCGCGGAAGCATAAACTTGTTATTTCGTTGAGGAAACACTGCCGCCATCAGATACGAAGATTTTTAACCCACCAAACCACCTTGACAAATATGTGATATTCCATCAATGGGTGAATTCCCCGACACAAGTGGCTCGAGTGATTTGTATGGATCTTTCCATTATTGTATTTTTTATACAGATATAAATTACTAATAAATAAAGTAATAATATATATGTTAACAGAGTTGGGTTAAAAATAAATGCAACATGCATAACTATATAACTATATGAATATATAACGGAGATTGTTTTTGCAAAGAGTGGTAGTGTTGCTGAGAGATAAATAACATTTATAACAAATCTCTGAAATTGGAATGTGCTGAAAAGAAAATAAGCTTACTTGTTATATTTGTCTTGCATGCAGTATGCTTAGAATGTTATGATCTTCTTTACTTAGTGAAAAATTTTTTCTTTTTCTTTCTTTTTTTTTTTTTTTAGAAAGTTAAAAGAATGATGGGGAAAGAGGAACTTTAAGACGGGTACTTAAATGCGAATACGTCTCGTGGGATAGGAGGAGGAGGGACATGGTAAGAATTACGCTGAACAAGACCCAAGGTGGGGTGGAGAAAGCGTACTGGTTAAGGGATAAAAGAAAATTGAAAATTCTTTTTAACCAGTGCGTTGCCTCACCACCACCTCCACCTCCTCCTTCACCTCCGACTCCCAGACTGGGAAAAGAAAACTGTGCACTAGGAAGAGCGCCTAAACTCCATTACCACAACAAGAAGACAACTCCCCAAACCATTCTCTGTTTTGTATTTTTTTTTCTCTCCTTCTTAAACCAATTGCAAGAATCTGAATATCATTTTAACTGTAACCACTTGAGTGGGCGGGATATCTTCTACAGCTCTCCCAGTTGTCTACTTCTTCTTCTTCTTATGTCCGCAAGCTTTCTCTTTTAGTGGTTCAATTTCTATATCTGTACAGATTGGGTTAAGTGAAAGGAAGAAATTTGAATCCTTTAATATCTTTTTTAGCTTGATACTTTCTACGAATATAAAGCCGGTAATAAAAAATAACACAACAACCTTTTAGTTTAATAAGCTATTACTGTAATTTAATAATATTACAGCTTTTTCCATTTGAGAGTATTTTTTTTTTTTTTTTTAAATTTAATTATATAATTTATTTTATTGTTTGCAAAAAATAATTCTGTTTATAGACTTTGAAAACAAAAATAACATTTTGATTATAAAATCATTGTTTAATTACGACCTTCTGTTTCTTTTATTTACTTTTTACTCAAAGAAGCTCAGAACTTTTATTTCCGGTGAACAACAATTTAGAAAATTTTTACAAAATCGCAATTTTCTCTAATAGCAGTAAGAGAAAGTAAAAAAAAAAAACAAAAAAATAAATAAATAAATAAAAAGATTCATATCGAGAATCTCGCCGGGAAGAAGTAGTGCTGACAAGGCTGCGAATCGGGCATACGATGCTAATTCACAGTTATCTGTTCAGAGGGGATAGACAACCGATATGCGAGGTTTGCAGCTCACCTATGACAATTGTGCATATACTAGTTGAATGTACTAAGTACACAACAATGAGAGCGAATCTAGGCATGCCCAACTCTTTAACGGACGCACTGAAAGATAACTCTGAAAATGTAAACAAGACTGTACAATATCTAAAAGAAATTGGCTTATTTCAACATTTAACGTGGCTCTTTTTGAATTAAAATAGTAGGTTGATTTTTATAAAGAAGATTAACTTATATTTGTAAATATTTTTATTGTAAATAGTAGGATTAGAGTAAACAGGAGTAGAGGAATGTCAAATACTCTACTCTATAATGTATATAAGTTGGTGCGAATGATAAGTTTGTATGGTTAGGTTTCTTTTATATGGAGTGAATGTATTTATTTGGATGAATGTATTTATTAGCTAGTATGGATCAGGTAGGTTTAGAGTGCACTCGAGTTGGTACAAATGAAGTATAGGGATCAGGTTTTAAAATTTTTAATAGTACACTGTGGATAAGTTACCATTAAAAAAGAGAAAATTACAAGAGAAAGAGTAAGTGCAATAGGTGTAAAGAACCTCAGCTGTTGCGCACCTATACAAATTAACAAAAAAATAAAAAATAAAAAAAAATAAAAAGATACATATGGGCTCATGATTGTCAAGCATCATTATATCTTGACAGTCAATAAGTTTTTTTAGTTGAATAAAGTTTGATCCTTCACTACTTCCCTGTTTTAAAATAATCTTACCATCTCCAGAGCAGGCAGGTAATAAACCATGATGTATGTGTGTGTGTGTGTGTGTGTGTGTATGTATGTGTTCAGCAGCTAAAACTAGAAGTGAAGGGCGATTAATATCCTCGCTTTTACTGTATATACCCACCATACATTGCTTACGCTTTCAATATCTTCCTAACGAGCTTTACTTTAAAAAGGAGAAACTCAGCCCCTCTTTTGGCGGCATCATTAGCAGTTTATAGTCTGTGTATGTTTTGTGTGTGTGTATGTGAAATATAATAATACAGTAGCTTCAAAACATTAATAGTATACTGGTATATATGTTTTTTTTTTTTTTTTTTAACAATAATATATATTGTATTACAAAATAATGTACGTATAGTAAGTGAGTGTTTATTAACTCACTATATAGTTTTTATATTGTATTGTATATAACCATAATATGGTATATACGAGTATATATATACGGTGTAGTAACTAATAAATAACCAGATAATGATAATGAATAACCCATACTTGTTTTGATGCTTTCAAAAACGTATTTGTTCTTATGAACAGCCTTGTTTATTATTGTTGCGGTTTTTATTATGATTTATATTGGACAAAAAAGAAAAAGGTTGGATCTCCTCCCTCCCCCCAACTCCAAGAAACTCAAAATTTATATCTGTCCATGTGACTTCTTTCCAATATGAGATAGTGATGTTTTCTATTTAAAATTAGCAATTCTTGTTAACAATTGCTAATAACATTATGTGCAATAGTTATTTGAGAATTTTAGTAATATAATTATTGATTTTTCTAAAATTCTCATAAAAAAAAAATTCAAATGTAATTACTCTAGCAGGAGTTCCTCAAGGAAGCATTCTTTCACCTCTACTATATACTATCTTTACAGCTGACTTACCAACTCATCCAGATACAATTACTTTTACATTTGCCGACGATATTGCAATTCTTTCTCCTCATGTGGATCCCGTCATGGCAACTTATGCTCTACAATCTCATCTTTATATTTTTGAACTGCCTTGGCTCCGGCAGTGGAGGATCAAAGCAAATGAATTTAAATCCAAACTCATAGTATTCACCTTAAACAAAAAAAAACTCTTCCTCCTCTTTACTTTAACAATATTATCCTTCCCATTGCGAACCAAGTACGATATCTCGGATTATTTCTTGACAAACGACTAACATGGAACCCTCATACCAGACTGAAACGAATTGACTGCAACTTAAGATATAAAATGCTAAAACGACTACTTGACAAACGTTCAAAACTGACTTCATGGAACAAGAAAATGCTATACACTGCTTTTTTAGCCTCCATTTGGACATACGGCATAGAACTCTACGGCACTGCAAAACAATCCAACCTTAACCGACTTCAAACCCTACAATCTAAGATCCTAAGAACAGTAATTGATGCTCCCTTCTACGTCTCCAACCACACAATCCACACCGACCTTAACATTCCCTTCATTTCAGAGCTTGCTGAATTTCGTTACACAAAATTTCACTCCACAGTAAATTGTCACCATAATCCTCTGATCCAGAACATGTCCACCAGAACACTGCCCAAAAATCGTTGTCGGAGGCTGAAACGGGGAGGGGTGGCCACGCGTCCATGTTAACGTATAACGTCGACCTCCTAGGTTAGCCTGTTTGCCATAGTGGCAAACTAACAGCTTCCATCACTGGATGGTCGTCGTTCATATCCAGTAACATGTACATATGTATATATTGACTAATATATATATATATACAAATTACGCACTCATCACTTTTGCTTGTTATACATTGTATACAGTTGCAAAATAAGTTAATAAATTAAAAAAAAAAAAAAAAAAATTAATTACTATTTATGTCAATGAATGTTCAAACATTCGGACAAACTTTATATCCCTCTAAACGAAAAACTATTGTCCTCTGCTACCTAAATTTTCCGGAGAAATATATGAAATAAAAGTTCTAGCAAAGTGAGGTAGTTAATATCCAAAGTTTAAAGAAAATCGTTGAAGTAATTTTTTTGAGAAAATCGCCAGAAAAAAAACTGAAAAAACCATGTTTAGTGGTACATTTCTGGTTGAGGAATTTCGACAGATAACTTTCTGTCGGATCCCAGTGCGGTTACCCATGTTTGAACTTTTTTGCGATTTTTCGTTTTTGAGCTATGCTATTTACCTACATACATACACACAATTTTTTGAAAACCATTTTTTAAGGATCTGGGAAGTTCAAAACGTGTATTTCCAGTGTAAACTCGATATCGAAAACGATTCCAATACTTCCTCTTACCAAGCAGCAACAGAAACAAACAAAAATGTATACAATATAATACAACTGTGTCTAAAAGTTTTGTAAGTAGAAAAAAAAAATCTTGTGTGAAACACTCACACAACTTTCTCTTATTCCAGTTTTCAAAATTGAAATTGAAAAATTTTATAGTTAGTGAACAACATTTAATGATAATTCGACGGTGTTCGTCAAAAACTGAAAAAAAAAACTGTTTAGTAAAAGCGCACTTCCGGTTTACTAATTTTCTTGTAACTCGGAATTTTGGCCATCTATTTATCTCTAATTAATATTGTTTGGATGATAGAATTGTATAAACAACTATGATAGCATCAGAGACATTTTCCGTGGTAGCCTGCTTCATTTTGTGGTCATCGAGTTTCGGGCGTTCGCCCATCTTCAGGATGCGTTTTTCAGCTAAGTCTCTGTACGAGTCTGTGTTGGCACACTGTCTGAAAAACGCATCCTGAAGATGGGCGAACGCCCGAAACCGGTCGATGACCACAAAACGAAGCAGGCTACCACGGAAAATGTCTCTGATGCTTTTCAGCTCTGCGGAACCAACCACCACAACAACTATGATAGCACTTTAGAGAAAAGCCCCACCATCCACATCCCTAAAAGAACCCTTAAATGAATATTCCCAGAGAAATGTTTTAAATAAAAGTTGTAGATCTTTGTCTGTTTAGTTTATACATGAAGTTTTAGGAAAATCGTTGGAGCCATTTTTTGAGAAAATCATGAAAAAGTGAAAACATCGTTTAGTAAACTGGTAAAGTAAACGCACTTCCGGTCATCTGATTGTTTTCAAACTTGGAATTTCAACAACATATTTAATTCTAAGTCACATTATTTAAATGGCTGAATTGTATAATAAACTGAAATAGCACTTTAGAGGAAAAACCTAACCCCACCTTCTCCTCCAAAAGTGCCCTTAAATGAACTTTTCCGGAGAAATATTTCCAAAAAAAAGTTTGAATGTGTCTTTGTATGGTGTAGTTAGTTGATATACCAAGTTTGAAGAAAATTGTCGGAGCCATTTTTGAGAAAATTGCAAAAAAGTAAAAAAATCAACTAGTAAAGTGGTACTTTCGGCTGAGGAATTTTGTCAGATAACATACTGTCAGATCCCACGGTGATAAACTAAACGGAATATCAAGTTTCAACTTTCTACGGTTTTTTCTTTTGTGAGCTATGCTGTTCACACACACAACACACACACAACACACACAGACCATTTGCTAAAAACCACTTTTTTTTGGACTCAGTAGACCTTAAAACAGTTATTTACAGTGAAAACTTGATATCGAAAATTTGACACGATTACAATACTTCCTCTTACTAGGAGTAGAGAAAGTAAAAATAGATTTGAAAAAAAATACTGAAACTAATTGGATAAAAATTGTAGAGATTTATTTCACTAGTTGAAAAGTTATTAGTTGAAAGTTAAAGTAGAAGTGTTATGTGTTTTGGTTAGATAATTAAAATTGATAGTGAATGGGTTGTTTAGCTAGTGAAAAAGCTGGGCTAATTTCATTTAAAGAAGTTACAAAGTAGATAATTTAGTTAAAGAGTTTTTCTGGATGGAAAAAGGCTGTAGGTGGTGATGAAAAACCACACGACCAGTGAAAAACATATTAGGGTGTGGACGAAAATACTTAGAACAACTATCTCAGAATCTAACTTTTATTATTTTTTGTCCTTCCTTTTCTATTTTCTCATACGTGTGTGTGTGTGTGTGTGTGTGTATATATTTCTTTCTTGCTCCCCCCCAAAAAATACTGACGCAACTAATAGGCTTACTGGAAAAGGACATTAACCACAATGTTTTATACTGAAAGGGAGGGAAAAAAATCAGGCAAAAAATAATGTTTTTCTCCCGAACATATAGCTGAAAAACAGCACTAGGATATATTTTTGCTTTTAATATGCATAAGTAGTTGTAGATAACGTTGCTATGATGAAATGAAGTTTTTTTTTGTTTTTTTTTAAGTAGAATTTATGATGTTTAAATAACTACGTGTTTTGGAGAATAGTGGGGTGTAGTGCTGCCCTCTATCAACTTTATTACTGAACTACTTTCTCTTGCTATTAGCATTTATAATTTGCTTAATAGCATGAATGTGTTTATAGCTCATGGCGAAAAAAAAAAAAATTGCTATGATATATAAAATAAATTGTAGCTTCCATAAACAATTCATTTTTTTTTTTTTAGAAATATTTTATTGAGTAATATAACTAAATATTAGTTATATGATATAAGGAGTTGATGAGGAGAGAAATTGGGATTGATTTAATTAGATGAAATATGAAGACACTGTTATAATATACTAGGTATAATTTACACAAACTGCACTGGACTTGTAATGATTTTTATAGAATAAAATGGTGGGAGTAGAGATATATAACACGATGCGATGTATGATTGAATCTGATAGATTGATGTCTAGATCTCTTACTGGCTTATATACACCGAGAAAAAAACAGACTCTCTCTGGTACTCTCTCACTTAAGCAGGCTAGAGTGGGGAACCTGTATATAAGCCAGTGAGGATCTAGACATCATCAATCTATCAGATTCAACCATACACATCGCTACGTGTCATAACTCTACTCCCACTATTTTATTCTATAAAATCCAGCACAAGTCCAGTGCAGTTTGTGTAGACTTATAGCCATATTATAACAATGTCTTTATATCTCGTCTAATTAATCAAACCCAATTTCTCTTCTCATCAATCCTATTATATGAGAGAGAGAGAGAGCACAAGCCCGATCGAGAGAAAACAAACTGTCTCTGGTACTCTCTGACTTAAGCAGGCTAGAGTGGGGGAGAACCTTATATAAGTCAGTGAGAGATCTAGACATGTATCAATCTATCACTCGTTACAATCCCGTTACAATGAAAGTCTACATAATTAAATAATATTGAACTGACCGAGCCATGAAGTTGCCCACTTAAAAGGTATCTGTCTGCCAGCCGCCTATATGCTATCACTATTTCAATGAGTCACACATAAATTGCCATAAAAATAATAACATATCACATAAAAAAAAAAGAAAATATTACTTCTCTTTTTTTAGCTGAAGTAGGTACCGCGAATTTGTGTGTCAAATTTTCGAAATTGAGTTTTATCACAAAATAATGTTTTGAAATCTCTGAAGTACAAAAAAAAAAACTGCTTTTAGCGATTGGTCTCTCACTCTCAAAGCTAACGCTCTTTGTTTAAATATGTGAACAAAATATCTCTCTCAAAAAAAAAAGTAAAATCACAGAAACTTGAAAATGATGGGCGTCATTTTCACATAATATCCTCTCACATGAACCTCACCGCAATTGGTGCAATAATTTCTAAATGTTAGGGAGTGTATATCAGAAAGTTATTAATAAAAACAAAAGCTATTAGTCGAAAGCAAATGAGCGAACTCTGCTCATTAAGATCTGGTATTTTATCCGTCGTAGCAAACATATTGGAATTCTTACAGACCGGTTTCGGATTTTCATCCATCATCAGAGCAAGTTCACCAATATCGTGTAGAGAGTTCATTTCAAAGAAATGTTTCTGTTAGACTTACACTTGCTGGTTGTATATATATATATATATACAGGTGTCCCAAGGTATATGAATAACGACTTTTTCTCGGAGACTAAGATACCTAGAAAAAAACTAAAAAATACGTGTCTCCGTAGTTTTTTGTTAGAAAGCCAAATTTAATTTGCAAATTTGTTTTGGTGCTTCCAGAAGCGAGATACGGGTACCAACTTCATTTTTTCAAATGGGAAGGTGTGGTTTTTATTTAAGAAATAGATTCTTCTATTTTTTGTAAGAAAATTTACTTGAACGGTTTTTTTCTGTGAGCGATATTTTACAAGTTATGAATGAAACATGATTCTTATAAGAAATTTCAAAATGATATTTAACGTTTTTTGATTGCATAAGAAGAAAAGTACTATTTTATTATAAATTTTACTCCTCATTATTACAGAGATTGCTCGAACTGGCCCCCACCATTATAGATGCTACACATGCCTTTTTCCTGCCATTGTATCTTTACCAAGAAATACACTCTAATGTGGAGGCCATTTCGAGCAAGATCTGTAATTAATGGAAGTAAAATTTATAATAAAATAGTACTTTTCTTCTTATTCAATCAAAAAACCGTTATAATATCATTTTGAAATTTCTTATAGGAATCATGTTTTCATTCATAACTTGTAAAATATCGCTCAAAGAAAAAAACCGTTCAAGTAAATTTTTCTTACAAAAAATAGAGGAATCTATTTCTTAAATAAAAACCATACCTCCCCATTTGAAAAAATGAAGTTGGTGCCTGTATCACGCTTCTGGAAGCACCAAAACAAATTAAATTTGGATTTCTAACAAAAAAACTACGGGGACACGTATTTTTTAGTTTTTTTTCTAGCTGTCTTAGTTTCCGAGAAAAAGTCGTTGGGACACCCTGTATATATGGGAAGGATAACCCATATATGTGAGGCTCCCAAGTGTGAGTCTAACTGAAACATTTCGTTGAAGTGAATTGTCTACATGAACTTGGTGAATTTACTCTGCCGATGGATGAAAATCCGAAACCGGTCCGGAACAAAACCAATATGCTTGCTACGACGGATAAAATACCGTATTTTATCCAGCATTGCGGACCCACCCACATTTTCTGCTCATTAATGTTTTCATCTTTCATTGATTGGATGTCGGGAAGGAAGGAAGGAAATAAGGTATGTAGATGTGGTCAAGATATTGTGTATTGTGTACTTAGTTTTGCCACATCGTTATTGCTACGAATGAAATATAAAGGTTAGATATTCAATTTCGGAAAAGTCCATTTAATAATAACTGTTTGTTCTCCATATTTAATAAAGTTACACTTTATTAACACATAATTTCATTTCCAAATTATATAAACGTTTATGTACAGATTATATTATACATAATAGGGGTTTACCCTAGTATTTTACACGACAAATGTAAATAAGGTGGGGCGAATATACATATATATGTAGAAATTAATCTTATAATACGATCTAATGTTAATTTATAATACTATTAATTAATTTAATACATAGAATGATATCAATTAACACGATCACATTATTCTAACTATGGGTTGTCCCGCAGCTGGGAAGAGAGGAAGAAGGAATGACTGCCATAGTTGGCCTGCAATATCTATTTGGGTTCTGCTATATCCTACAGGAATAGTAAGGGTATATATATATTCCTATGTAAGTTAACATAATATAATACATTTGGTATAGTACTATATACAGACGGACTTCTCTCCTACAGATATGAGTTAACATATGTTCCCCATCCCTCAACAGGAAACCTGGTCCTCTGTTTAGTTCTAGTATACCTAAATGAGACACAGTATATATACCACAAGTATACAATCTACTTGCCAGCCTGGTTATGAATTAGAGAGAGAGAGATGTTGTAATACTGATTTGTATACCACTTCCATAGGTAGTCCATCTCTCAACTCAAGTCCAGCTTAATAAGCCACCAACTAGACAATATACTGCATCAAGTTGACCTCATTTCATTGTTTAAGATATATGATATATGATTTTCTCTTATCCTAGTAAGAGAAAGTATGTAGATCGTGTCAAATGTTTTAAAGTACCCCAAGTATAGAAAAAAAAACTGGTGGCGTGAAACACTCACACGACTTTCTCTTATACCTAATGAATACGAATTGGAGCGTCCGTACGGAGGATGAATAAAATAAAATTAAAATTTTAATAATCGTATATATCTGTACAAAATAAACATTGTATTCTCTCGCTATTACTACAACAAAACAACTATTATGTTTCTCTCATGTTAGTGTGTGTGAATCGTATCACTCGCTCGCCCGCACTTTGAAGTTACGATGTTTTTACTTCGTAACAAAGAGTTATTCCAAAACAAACAGTTAGTAGCTCTGCCGCTCTGTTAGTGCGCACATTACCTTGTTGAATTTATTTCATTTTTGGTGTGGCCATACCTCGAACATTATTCGACTTTTTTTTTGTACGCCTGTGTACCAACCAACACTTTAAACCATTGAGGAACTTGCGGCACCACCATCCTCTTTGAACTTTCTACATCAGAATACCATCATCATCATCATCATCATCATCTATAAGACGACACCGTTATCTTCTATTAACCATCAATCCTAACCAGAGCGGAGGTACGAGAGTACGGACGACACCGGCAGATAGCTCCAGCAACATCAGTCTTTACCAGTTCAGCGGATAGATACATAATCTAAACTCACTAGTAAATCAAACATGTTATCTATCTTTATTTTATAGCAGGTATGATCATCTTCCCTTTATTTTTATACGATACAGTTCACTTTAAAAATAATCAGTGATTTTTTATTCATTTATTTTTATTGACGGTACAATAAGTGTAGAGGAGCAACAATCTGCCTAAGCCGTTTTCCACGATTAATCCGAAATCTTCTTTAAAATTGCAACATTACCAATGTTTTTAGTAGGCTGTCCAATTATAATGGTGAGGGAATTTATTATGTGGAGCGCTCAATGTCAAAACCCAAAAAAAAAAGTTTGGTGCAAATTTTAAATTTGAAACTAACTGACATTTTTAGAAAAAATTTTTCAAATAAAGTGATACTTTTGTTCCATCTATGCAGCAGCAATTTCCATGTTTAAAGAAAAATCGGTGTCTACATTTTCGAGAATATTTCAAAATAACTCAAAACATATCGGTAAAAATGTTCAGTTTATATTTAACCGAGCGTCTCAAATTTGGAATTTAATCAATGGTTCTAAATGTATATTAAATTTTTGTAGGAATTAAAACCCACCGGATTGATTCCCCTAACGGGCAAAGTCGGTGTTGACCCCAACATCGTGTTAAAAAAAAATTGGGAAAGCACAGTTAGTACGCCTAGGTAGAGAAGGTCGGGAACTAAACGGCGTGGGAACTGCGGCGGGCTTACCACACGCACCCTCTATCAAATCGCCTGCTGGCAAGGCTTGGGCCCTTCATGGGCTGTTGCGCCATAGGTTATTTCCTTTAGAAAAATAGATGCTACTTTTTCCCCCAAAACTTCAAAAAAAAAACACCAAAAAAAACACAAAACAATTTAGATATGAAAATATAGATACGTGCACTTCGTTTGATGGATTTTGCTCGATAATTTTTGTGACTGATGCGGTAATATATACTAAGGAACTAAACGGAACATGCGGTGACAGTGTTGTAGTAACTCACACAGGACCTTTGACTGTTTGACGGGGACAATCGCCGAATCACGTTTACTGAATCGGTGGGACTTCACTATTACATCCAGTCAGTATGGCACTCTATCCGCCTCTGTGCCGGAAAACCGTATAAAATTTAAAAGTGATAGTGCTCAAATTGTGAATGAACCAAAACAATATAACATAGAGGGTTATTAAAAAAAAGATAATAATAACAGAACACACCAAAAGCAAAAGTTAATGCTACGTAGTAACATGATTAATTCATTCTAAAAACTATGAATGTTTGTCCTTTTCGAATTTCTAATTTTACTTTCTCGTTCTATTATTATGTAAATGTTTCAAATTATTTGTGGATTGGATCTAATTTTCTTAAAATTTTTTTTGTTTTTTGCCATTTGCCTATTTTTTCAGGCGGGCTTAACGTCCAACTACCAAATTAGGTGTCTGGACGAGGGCGGAAGCACCTTACTTTACTATTAACATTTTTTAAACAAATATAAAATTTAGCAGTTATACGCTGGACTCGAACTGTGGTCCTCCCACTTACAAGTCCACGCTCATAACCACTACACCAACACCCGCCCCTTTTCTTTAAATATAATAAACATCAGATACAATATAAAATATAATTGAATAGAAACGATATTTTTTCTCTAATCTGCTATCGTAATTGATTATACAATTCTACCATCCAAATAAAATTAATTAGAAATAAATAGATGGCTAATATTCCGACTTTCAAGAAAATTAGTAAACCGGAATTGTGACTTTTACTGAACAGTAACAGTTTTCGACGAATATCATTAAATGTGATTATACTAACTCTAAAATTTGTCAATTTCCAATTTTGAAAACTGGAGTAAGAGAAAGTTGTGTGTGTGTTTTTATTCGTTCACACCAGAATTTTTTAATGTAAATTAACTGGCCCGAGAGTTGTTTCAAAGAGATGTTGTGGTGGAAAAAATTTCCTCTACTCTAATATCATGATGCAGTTTTAGTTCCATCACTGATTTACCGTTATATTTAATTAAATATGTCGGGATTTTATCAGTCGAATTTTTTACTTGTACACCATAAAAATAGAAACTTTCGTATATTGTGAAATTTATTTTTATTCAAATAAATTTTTCATAATAGTAAGAAGTATTACTTCCCAGAGTTTGTTTGTGCTCGAAATTTTCAAATATCGGACTCTAGCTATATAAAGCAATCTTTACAAACAACCATTTCAATAAGACAATGGCGACATGCGCTAAACAATTGTTTTCGCTTACTTTTATCTCCTAAAATGAAATATATAAAAAGAGCAAAGTATACTTATACCAGGAAGGAGGAATACAAGTCAAATATAATCTGTAAATATTTACCTTCTCACGTACTAGCTGTAAAGTGGAAACACAAAAGTTACGACCGACCTATTAAAGCTGAGCGGGTTATAAACAAAAATAGAATAAAAAAATAAAAACAGAAGAACTTGTGCTGAAGATGTGAGGAAAATTGACAAAGATAGAATGGGAAAAGAGGGAACCTTTATTTGGTATAAGAAGAAACTATTAGGGAGTGAATAAGGGATATAACTCCCAAGTGTCCTGTAATCAGAAAAGTGCAACGATGATGTCAACAAGATCTTAAAATTGAACAAGTTTATAAGGATATAATATATTTTCTTCTTTAACAGCTTTAATGAATTATAATTATGTAGAAGATTGATGAACTTATAACACACTCCCAGAATAAATATCCCGGGGGTGTGGGGAACTAGGATTCGTGATTCTGCAAAATAAAATACACCCAGTAAATGTCAAAGCACACTTAGTAAAATGTTACATATATTCTGAAAAGCATATACAGTAAATGGTTGCTATGACCAATCTGTTCGCTCAGGGAGTGACACAGATGGTCAATCGTCGCTCGTCGAGTAGAGTGGCCTGGCCCTCTTGCCTAGCGCACACTACTTATCGGTGATCGTTGTACGAACAAACGGCCTGGCTCTCCTGCCTAGCGCAGATGTCTTGAAACGGTGATCGCTGGATGAGTAAACGGCCTGGCTCTCTTGCCTAGCGCAGATGCTCTGAGAAGTTACTTAAGGGCCTGCCTAGCTAGCGCCAAAACTATTAGAAGAGTTTCTAATCGCTGAGTACTTCTCTCTGATTATTCTGGTCGTGGATGGCCCCTTATATACGATTCTGAGGTGGTAGGGATGGTGTCCAGTAGGCGGGTCTAGCCGGTGAAAGTTCTCCCTTCTGTAGTGGAGTAGGAGAGTCCTAGTGTAGTGGGGGTGTGCCTCCCTAGTGAAAGGTCCACTTGGTGCAAACCTGGTGGCCGGGCGGAGAACTGTTGTTACATCCTCCCCCTTGAGCTCAGGTGTTGCTTGCAATGGCTGAGCTCACATCAATGGCGTGGTCGGCCTCTCTTCCTTAACCTTCGGATTGGCTTCTCCTGGGCGTCTGCGGTGCAGGGCGTCAGGCTTGACACGTGGTATGTGCCCAGTGGTATCGTCGGGTTGTCTTCGGCTGCTACTTCATAGCTGACGGGTCCCTGTGCGTGTAGAATGACGTAGGGTCCGTCCCTTCGTGGAGCGAACTTGGCTGTTCGTCCTTTCGTCTTACTGCTCTGTGTGTGGGTAGTGATCCACACGCGGTCTCCGGGCGCGTACTGGGGTCCGGGACGTGCTCGTTGGTCTGCGTATTTCTTCTGCCGGTCCTGAGCCGTTTCATGGTTGTCTCGGGCTCTATAGTAGGTGTCTGCCATGCGCGAGAGGGCTGGCGTGATTCCGGCGATGAAATTCTCTGAAGAGATGACTTCTCTTAAGTCATGTTGGATCTCTGCGGGGGTCCGTAATTCTCTTCCAAACGTTAAGTATGCAGGCGTCATCTTGGTAGCCTGGCATTCAGCGGTGTTGAGAGCGAATCTGATAGCGGGCAGTCTCCTTGGCCAATCGCTGTGGTCTTCTCCTACGAGGATGGCTAACTGCGTCTTTAGTTCTCGGTTTCGTCTCTCCACGGGGTTCGCTGCCGGGTGGTAGACTGGTGTAAAGGCTTGTGTAATGCCTAAACAGAAGATGATGTACTGCATCACGTGACTGATGAACTGCGTTCCATTGTCGCTGATCATCTTCCTTGGTATTCCGTATCGTAAGAAGAACTCGTTTAGTAGTAGTTCTCCGCAGCGCTGTGCCGTAGCTTCTTGTAAGGGAAAAAGCTCTATCCATCGGGATGCCGTGTCCTCGATGACTAATATCCACTTGTACGTTTCGACTGATTCGGGTAAGGGACCGAATAAGTCTACGGCGATGACTTCGAATCGCTGGTTCATTGGTGGGGTCCTGAGTAGTCCTGCGGGCTTCAAGTTGGATGCCTTGTACCTCTGGCATGTCGTGCAAGCTCGTATATACTCTTCAATGCTGTGTCGCATCCCTGGCCAGTAATAATGCTGAATTATCCTCTGGTAGGTCTTGTGAATACCGTTATGTCCTGCTGTGGGCGCATCGTGGTACTCCTTTAGTATAGCTACTCGTTCGTGTACTGGAACAGCTAGCTGTGCGTTGTCCACCTCCTCGTCGGTGGCGTATCTGTAAAGGCAACTATTCGATATTAGATAACCTCTGGCGGACCATCTAGCTGCTTCACCATCTTGCTCTGGATCGGTGAAGGCGTCTAGTATTTTCTTCAGCTCGGGATCCTTGGACTGTTCTTCCCGGATCTCCGTAGCCCTTCTCCTCGGCATGTCTATAGTGAGGGTACAGACTGCGTAATTCTCTTCTTCAGGGGGCCTTGATAACGTGTCGGCCACTGCGTTGCTCCTTCCGGGTGTGTATTTGATCTGAAATACGTAGGGTTGTAATTGCAGGGCCCAACGGGCGAGTCGGCCTGTAGGTGATTTCAGGGTCATCAGCCACTGTAGTGGTTGGTGGTCTGTGACTATCAACGTGGGGCTGGCCTCGATATATCCTCTGAACTTGAAGACTGCCCATACTAAGGCGAGTGCTTCTCGTTCGGTCGTCGTGTAGTTTCTCTCAGGCGCTGTAAGCAGGCGGCTGGCGTACTCCACGGGATGTTCTTCTTCTTTCTCCCCCTGGACTAAGACTGCTCCAATAGCATAAGCACTAGCGTCGGTTTTGATAGTGAAGGGGCGAGTTTCATCGGCAGGCTGGAGGATGGGTGCTGACGTCAGTAGTTTCTTTAGCTGGTCAAATCCATCTGCTTGGTCGGTGGTCCATGCCCATGTGGCGGCTTTCCTGGTGAGCAAGGTCATCGGTCGAGCGATCTTGGCAAAGTCTGGGATGAATCGTCGGTACCACGAGCAGGTCTGAAGGAAACTCTTAAGTTCCTTTACGTTCCTCGGTGCGGGTCTCTTGAGTATAGCTTCGATCTTCTCTGGATCGGGGGTGACTCCTCTAGGCGTAATCACGTGGCCTAGGTACTTGATTCGTTCGCAGCAGAAGTGGCATTTGGGCCGGTTGGCCTTCAGCTTGTACTTCTCTAGATGCTGAAATACCTCTTGTAGGTCTGATAGATGCTCCTCGTAGCCTGGTGAGAGCACTATTAGATCGTCTAGGTAGACTAGCAGTGTGATGTGGCTGAGTCCAGTTCGAAACTTGTCCATAAGTCTCTGAAAGGTGGCTGGTGCGTTGCGTAAGCCGAATGGCATTCTGTTAAACCGGTAGGTTCCAAAAGGTGTGATGAAACAGGTTTTATCTCGATCCTCTAGTTTCACCTTGATCTGCCAGTACCCTGCTCTGATGTCTAGCGTGCTCATATACTGCGTCCCTTTAGCAGTGTGCAAGATGTCATCTATCCGTGGCAGTGGATAATGATCTGCTTTAGTGACTGCATTCAACTTCCTGTAGTCAATGCATAGCCTGTACGTGTTGTCCTTCTTGGGCACCATGACGACAGGTGAGGTCCATTCACTGTCGCAGGGCTCGATGATCCGTCCGTCCAGCATCTGGGAAATCTCCTGTTCCAAGATGTGACGTCTGCTAAGTGATAGCCGGTATGGCGGTGCTGCTATAGGTGATGCCTCTCCGGTGTCTATCCTGTGTTCTGCGTGTGGCGTAGGCTCTGTAGGAATTCCAAACACGTCCTCGTGAGCAGCAAGTATCTCATTAGCCTGCTCCTGTTGTGCTCGGGTGAGCCGGGTGCCTTCGTCTTTTCTAAGCTCCACGTCTATGGTGAAAAGCTGTAGTTGCTCCTCCGATGGCCATAGGGTGTCATCCGCCTATACCCTATGGAAGTCTAGATGGCTATGCCTGGTGGGCGTGTGGTGAGTCCTTTCGGTGGGCTCGCAACGGTGTATTATCCACCTAACCCTGGTGGTGTCCTGTTGTACCGGTGGTGAGGGTCCATTGCCTCCGAGTATGGCCTCTTCGGTAGCTTCCATCTCTACTAGAGTTCTTGTTGGTGTGGGTGGTAGCGGGCTGACCATGGTTGTCCTGAATTGTGGCGTCTGCACAATCGCTTCCTGAGTTGTTCCATAAACTCGTGTGTCTTCTGCTCCTGGAGTCAGCGGCGGTGGGCTGATCCTTTCTGATGTGGGTTGTGGTACCTTCACAACCGTGTTCTGAGTTTCTCTATAAACTCGTGTGTCTCCTTTCACTGGAGTCAGCGGCCGTGGGCTGAGTAGTGCTGGCTGCGGTGTCATAGTCACAGTGTCCATCTGTATTCTTCCTGATGTGGGTTGTGGTACCTTTACAACCGTGTTCTGGGTTTCCCTATGAACTTGTGTGTCTCCTTTTACTGGAGACAGCGGCAGTGGGCTGAGTAGTGCTGGCTGCGGTGTCATAGTCACAGTGTCCATCTGTAACTGTGGTGGTGCTGGCTTGTCCTTTCTGGTGAATGGGTAGAGTGTGGGGTTGTCATGAAACCTCCACCTGTGTTCTCCAAAATCCAATATAAGTCCAGCGCCCTCAATGAAGTCTATTCCGAGCAACGTCTGGGTGTTCCGGGCTCCCGGGAAGAATGTGAAACTGGTCGGGATTGTCCTTCCCTTCAGTTTGACTGGCAGTTGCGTCTGTGCAACCTGCTGCGTTGTTTCTTCTCCGTCTGCTAGCGTCACTGTAGCAGTTGTTAGGGTGAGGGGATGTCCTCGTTCTTCTTGCAGGGTCTGCAGCTGGTGGCTGCCTATACTGGTCTTGGCTCCTGTGTCTACAAAGCCAGTGCCCTCTAGGTTCCACACGGCAAAGCTGAGTGCTGGCCTCTGCCGGGTGCGGATCTGTATGTGGGCAGCACAGAAAGAGCCTGTTCTTTCTTGCTGCGTCTTCGTTTGGTTGCAGTCCGGGCAGTTCCTCCTGTATACTCCCGGTCTGTTGCAACCAACACAACTGTAGGCCGCCTGTGCTGTAGGCTGCTGCTTGTGCGGGTGGGCTGCCTTTGCCTTCCTGCAGTCCTTCTGATAGTGGCCTCTGATGCCACAGTAGTCACACCTGGTAGTGCCACCTGTCCTCTCGTTTGGCTTCTTTGCTGCTGGTGCTGGGTCCTCATACTGCTCGATACGTCTGGCCTCTTGCACGAGTGCCCAGAAGGTATCGACAGTTTCCCTCCTGATGCGGGTTCTTAACCTGGGATGGAGTACCGCATAGGTCATGTCCAGCTGAACATGGATGTCAATAGCCGGGGTGATTTGAGCAAGTATTGCTCGCTTGCTGCAGACAAACTGGTCCGTGCTGGTCTTGTTGTCCTGCGGCGTGTTGAAAAACTCTCGGTACAGCTGATCGTTGGACTTCCTAGGTCCAAAAGTTCGCCTCAGCTGCTGTATGGCGTCAGGCCATGTTGTGGTGGTTTCCTTCTCTCCGAGCCACAAAGTTCCTGCAACGTCTGTGAGTAGCATGGGCAGTGCGGCTAATGCGTGGTTGTCACTCACTCGGGCTGCTTCCTTGTACGTCTCTGCTGCGGAGATGAAGACATCCAGGTCCTCTCCTGGTTTTCCTCCGTAGCGTGCGGTACACCCAATCATTAGGCCAGACTGCTGGGTCTGCCTGTCTTGATTGATGCCTCGTATCAGCTGCTGCAACATCTCTGGGGTGAGCTGCATGCTTATGTCTCCTAATTCGGGCTGGGCTGTCGCTCCGTCGATGGTCGTTCTAGAGCTCGTGCCCCACGTTGGGCGCCATTTCTTTTATAACACACTCCCAGAATAAATATCCCGGGGGTGTGGGGAACTAGGATTCGTGATTCTGCAAAATAAAATACACCCAGTAAATGTCAAAGCACACTTAGTAAAATGTTACATATATTCTGAAAAGCATATACAGTAAATGGTTGCTATGACCAATCTGTTCGCTCAGGGAATGACACAGATTGTCAATCGTCGCTCGTCGAGTAGAGTGGCCTGGCCCTCTTGCCTAGCGCACACTACTTATCGGTGATCGTTGTACGAACAAACGGCCTGGCTCTCCTGCCTAGCGCAGATGTCTTGAAACGGTGATCGCTGGATGAGTAAACGGCCTGGCTCTCTTGCTAGCGCAGATGCTCTGAGAAGTTAGTTAAGGGCCTGCCTAGCTAGCGCCAAAACTATTAGAAGAGTTTCTAATCGCCGAGTACTTCTCTCTCTCTGATTATTCTGGTCGTGGATGGCCCCTTATATACGATTCTGAGGTGGTAGGGATGGTGTCCAGTAGGCGGGTCTAGCCGGTGAAAGTTCTCCCCTCTGTAGTGGAGTAGGAGAGTCCTAGTGTAGTGGGGGTGTGCCTACCTAGTGAAAGGTCCACTTGGTGCAAACCTGGTGGCCGGGCGGAGAACTGTTGTTACAAACTAATATTAGCTGAAATAAATTACCTTTGACAGGTGGTGATTTCTTTCCAAATTCGATTAATTCCTAGCTTACAAAAAATAAAATGAAGATACTTCCTACCTATATATAGAGCTAATAACTTGAAATTGTACTTCAGCAAAAGTTAGTGGTCACCTTATATCTATCAGGACTAGCTGGATGTTACAGCAAGGTTATTAATGGTCTGTGATTTACATTATTTACCAGCCATTCAAATTAGTGTGCATTAACATCGCCATTAATTTTTAATTAATTGTAAATAAAACAATTCCAAAATATTTTGGCGAATAGATTAAGTAATGAAACCATTTTACCATCAAATTGGCACACAAAAACTAGACTCAACAGTGCCATTAGCAATTGATTGATTACAAACACATATTACCATTAATCTGTAGACACTGTAGATGTTTCTATGTAGTACAATGGTGAGCTTTTTTTAGAAAAAAACATGACTGTGTGTTACGATATATTAGTAATTTTACGTCACTACTGGAAAAAAACAGTGTACGGCTGCTGAAGCTATGCGTGTATATTGTGAAATCGAAGGCGAAGATTCCTACATCAGCATTCTGCCCAGTGTTGGTTTCAAAAATTTATTACTGGTGATTAAAGAAGGTATTAGCTTAGTGGTAACGCATTAGACTAGCAAACAGAGACCTGGGTTCGGGTCAAGCAATGCTACCCTTAAATTTGTTTCTTCCTAGGAGCCTCTTACAGCTCATTGTCCAGTGATGGGCAATGTTGACTGTAACGAAAAAACCCTCGTCTGGAGGTCGGCAGTGCACTGAGAAGGCTCCAGGCGCCAATAATGACCCGAGATACTGACGCGCCTTAAATTAAAAAATAAAATACTAGTGGTAATGACGACCTTAGAAATAAAAACGGTTCAGGGCGGCCATCATGTTACACTGTTGAGGCTTTATGGGAAACTGACGAGTCAAATCAAACAACCAGTAATATACTATTTGCTGCAGGACTGGCAGTGTCTAAATAGCCGCCATCTCTATACTCTATGGGAAAAGTAAAAAGGAGATATCGGATAGTGTCCGCATGCTTACACCTCAACAGGCTGCCAGTAAAATAGATACCTACTAGCCAATTTATCTTTAAAAATTTGACATACGCTTCTACAAAAGAATAGTGGCTGCAATGGTACCGCAAAGATAATGCACCACAGCAGAGAGAACAAAGAGAAGACAGGCCCTCTCTGGTTAACAGAGTCTACTCTCTGACTTAAGCAGGCTAGAGTGGGAGAACCTGTGTATATAAGCCAGTGGGAATCTATCTAGATATCTATCAGATTCAACCATACATCGCATCGTGTCATATCTCTACTCCCACCTTTTATTCTATCAGTTTCATTATAAAGTCCAGTGCAGTTTGTGTAAACTTATAGCTACATTATAACAGTGTCTTCATATCTCGTTTATTCAATCAAACCCAATTTCTCTCTTCAACAACTCCATTATATGGCATATGATGAGAAATAGATTTACTGGCGAAATCCTGAGGCAGATGGTCCATCGGCATTTCCAGTTGGTGCAAAAAGGCTATACAAAGGAAAAGTAGATATTGGGCGTTTTCTGGAAATATGAAGGAGTTGCCATGAATTCCAACGTTTACTGCCAACAACTAGATAGAATTTACTCAAAAATGGCCCAGCATTGTCCAGCTTTGATCAATCACAAAAGCAAGTTCTTTGTACCCAAATAATGCTCAGCCCATACTTAAGGAAAACACAGAAGATTATGATGATCGCACTGAACTTGTTTTTCATCCACGCTATAATAGTACAGTCTTGGCTCCATCCGCCTATCATTTATTTCGTGTTCATGGCACAAGGAATAGTATCAGCGAGGGTCCAACAGTTGGCAGAAAGATGGCTACATCTCTCAATGGGCTATGATACTTTGAACTTTAATTAAAAATTCATAAAAGATAATTAAAAAATATTTTTTTAAGTGAAAAATGGTCATTAATAATATATTTGTTTTAAATTTATTATTTATAAACTATGAAGAAGATAAATAGTGCTACAGTAAATCTTTTAAACAGATGATTATCTCATTATTTTATTGTAACAGTTAATTAATTATTTCAATGGAACAAATATAGTAAACAGATGTGATTTGAGAAAAAAAAGGTCCCTAATAGAATTTATTAGATTTCTATTTTAATTAAATCCAAATAAAAAAAAAAAAATATATAAATGAACGAGGGTCAGTAGTATTATTAAGAAGAAAATGATGGGTATCTATAAAGCTGATTGCTATGGCAATGTCATCGCTATTTACAACTGCACAACAACAGCTGATCATGACAAACGTGACCGAGCTACCGTGACCCCCCTTCTGAATATAATATACTATCTGCTAAACTCCTCGTTCTGTTCTGATTTCTCCTAGTACTCAGTTTAGGTTTTTGGTTTAAAGTAGAAGTGACAGTCTAACTTTATAGGAGGGTTGTGACACAGTTTAAGTGGAGTATAGGCTAGAAATACGCACACACAAAGAGGGAGAGAAAATCGTGTGGGAGAGGAGGTAGGTTTGGGTAAAAGCAGCACTAACATTCTAGGAATATATTCAATTAGTAGGAGATTAATATGTGTTGTAGTGATTGTGTAAAAGGAGAAAGGGCGACCTCTCTGTTATGTTGTCACACATTGAGGAGGGTGAGAACTGCTATAATTGTGATGGATAGATTATGATTGCTCTGCTATCTCCCTGGGCACTTTCTCCCACTCTCTCTTATTCCCCCCCCCCATCACTCTCTTAACCCTACTCCTTATAAGCAATCGTCTGCAAATACTCACAGCCCCTTTTATAATATAAAATTGATCATTTTTAATAGTTTTAATAAATTAAAACACCATAACAAATCTTCCTTTATAAAATTTCTAAGCAGTTGTTGAACATTAGATTAAGCAAAATTATATTATGTTTTCTGATCATTAATTTTAAAAAATATTAAAACAAATATTTATTTTAAAAATTTCTAATCGACTTTAATATTATCAATATATTTTTCAGCAATTTAATACATTTAAATCTTAAAAATTTATTTAATTTTTAATGTAGGGCATCAATTATTTCTTTTTAATATCTAGACATTAAAAGTTCAACTGATTTTTTTTTTTTGTGGAATTAATGATTGTGATTAATTAACATATGTTATATCCATTTTTTTTTTTACTTTCTTTTATTCCTAGGAAGTATTATGATCGTGTCAAACTTCGGAAATTGTAATTTACCTAAAATACAAGTTTTGGGATCTTCCGGGAAGGAAAAAAATGTTTTTTAGCGATCAGTCTTTGTCCTGTATCTAAGTATAGGGTAAAGTTAGGAAAGAGACGATGCACATTTCAACGTTATGCCCTGTATTAAAATAAAGGAGATATATTAAAGAGATAATGCTTATAAAACATATTATGTCAACTACTATTATCTACAAAGAAAATGTTATTTTTCAAAATAAAGACATTCTCATTTATTGTAGAAACAAAATACAAATACTCTACATTTGGTCGTCTCTCCTACTATGGTAGGATAGATGCCGCACCATATGTAGAAGTGATTTCGTACCTCTCCTCTGTGAAAGAAACATAGCTGATCGGCATGAACGTTGGTAAACATTATGTCTACGAGTCCAACATTAACTATAACGTGGAAATCTTTCATTTCAATTGCAATTAATATGATATATAAAAATGTACTAAGATGCAGCTGATGCGTATAAAATGTTCGTAAAACATATAAGAACACATAAAATAACTGAAGAATCTTGTAATATGTTCGCTTCTGGCTCTCTCTATTCTTCGAATAAGTTGCATGACGCCACGTGGTGGGAAACAAGAGAAGTAAAGCATTCGTTTTCTTTCCCAACTCCCGTCAACTTTCCTAGCTTTATATATATATATATATATATATATCTACAATATCTTAAAAACATAAAAACCACAGAAAGCTCAAATTTAGTATGCCGTTTAGGTACAACCACCGAATCTGTCGTTAAACTTTCTTCTGAAATAAAAAAAAGTTGAGTTTCCGGGTTGAGCCCGAGTCAGTGATTTGCTAGAAACCGACGATTCGCCCCTTTTTTGCAATGAGCCTTTTCAGAGTGGTACACCTTGAAAGTTACACCTTATATATTATCTATCTATCTATCTATCTATCTATCTATCTATCTATATATATATATATTGTGTCCCAAGGTGTATGGATAACGACTTTTTCTCGGAAACTAAGATAGCTAGAAAAAAACTAAAAAATACGTGTAGTTTTATGTTAGAAATCCAAATTTAATTTGCAAATTTGTTTTGGTGCTTCGAGAAGCGAGATACAGGCACCAACTTCATTATTTCAAATGGAGAGGTGTGGTTTTTATTTAAGAAATAGATTCCTCTATTTTTTGTAAGAAAAATTTACTTGAACGGTTTTTTTTTCTTTGAGCGATATTTTAAAAGTTATGAATGAAAACATGATTCCTATAAGAAATTTCGAAATGATATTACAACGGTTTTTTTTTATTGAATAAGAAGAAAAGTACTATTTTATTATAAATTTTACTCCTCATTAATTACAGATCTTGGTCGAACTGGCCCCCACCACTATTAGAGATGCATACACATGCTTTTTCCTGCTAATTGTACCTTATGACCAAAGAAATGCATATACCTTGTTATCCATATACCGTTATCGCTATCCATATACCTTGGGACACCCTGTATAATATATATATATATATACGTATATATACGAGTGCGTGTGTGACCAAAATATCTTCAAAACAAAAGATCGCAGTAAGCTCAAATTTAGTATGCCGTTTAGGTTACTACCACCGTATCTGACTTTAAACTTTCTTCTGAAATAAAAAAAAAAAAATACTTCAGTTTCCGGGTTGAGACTGCGTCAGTGATTTGCTAGAATCCGACGTTTCGCCCTTTATTCAATGTACTTTTTCAGTGTCTTTACACATTCGAAAGCTAATAAAGCTAATGGATTTGAGTGCTCCATTAACTTTCAAGTTGTAACGACTCTGAAGAGACTCATTGCAATAACGGGCAAAACCTCGGTTTCTAGCAAACCAGATATATATTTATATATACATATGTTTGTTATTTAATTTAATTTCTGCTACAACAAAAACTTTTAACCCTTTCTGAAATGTTGCAAATATATAATTGTCTCCAGAAATCTTTCTTGTTTTTTGTAAAATATTTTTCCGATGAATGTGCCGAATTGAAGCAGTTTGAAGCGCGAGTGAGATTGTCTGAAATTTCTATTCGTCCTTTTTTTTTTGTTTTATTATTAGAAATGATATAAAAAAATCTGTTGTGAAACACATAATTGACAAATTTTATAGTTTGTGTACCAAATTAATTCAAATATGACGAAAACTAAAAAACCGTTCAGTAAAAGCCCACTTCCGGTTAACTAATTTTCTTGAATTTTGGCCATCCATTTATTTCTAATTAATTTTGTTTGGATGATAGAATTGTATAATCAACTATGATCGCACTTAAGAGAAAAACATAACCCCACCCCTCCTCTAAAAGTGCCATTAAATGAATTTTCCTAGAGAAATGTTTTAAATAAAAGTTGTAGCTCTTTGTATGAGTATTAATATATCATGTTTAAAGAAAATCGTCGCAGCCATTTTTGAGAAAATCGCGAAAAAGTGAAAAAAAAATCATTTAATAAAGTGGCAAAGTAAACGCACTTCCAGTTTTTGTCAAACTCGGAATTTCAACAACATATTTAATTCTAATTAACATTATTTAGATGTTAGAATTTTTTAATAAACTGAAATAGCACTTCAGATTTTCTCAACCCCACCTCTTCTTCATAAGTGCCCTTAAACGAATTTTCTCAGAGAAATGTTTCAAATAAAAGTTGTAGCTCTTTGCATGTGTAGTTGATATACCAAGTTTTAAGAAAATCGTCGGAGCCATTTTTGAGAAAATTGCAAAAACATAAAAAAAGCCACTAAGTAAAGTGGTACTTCCAGCTGAGGAATTTTGACAGATGACCCACTGTCAGATGCCATGGTGATACCTAGACGGAATATCAAGTTTCAACTTTCTACGGTTTTTCGTTTTTGAGCTATGCTGTTCACAGACATACACAGATGCACAGACACACACACACACACAGACCATTTGCTAAAAACCACTTTTTTGGACTCAGGGGACCTCAAAACGGATATTTCCGGTGAAAACTCGATATCGAAAATTTGACACGATTACAATACTTCCTCTTACTAGGAGTAAGAGAAAGTAATAATATGTTTATTATAATGTACTTTTTTTTTTCTTTTCTTATTATATTAATAAAGTAAAACAAAAAAAGAAAAAAATAACTTTTTTGGATGTATATGTATGTGTAATTATAGTAAAAGTGGGTGATTATTTTGAATGGCTTGCTTAAAAAGGAAACTCTTGGCCTATTTTCTTTGGCTATCAACACACCTTCTTTACTGCATCATTTTTGGAAGTAATAAAAAGGCCTAATGAATAAACGATTAATACTTTATTTTTGTTACGTAATGTGCATTACCAGCAATCACTCATTTATTTTTCCTCTCTTCTTTCTTAAAG
This sequence comes from Triatoma infestans, assembly GCA_011037195.1. Classification (NCBI taxonomy): domain Eukaryota; kingdom Metazoa; phylum Arthropoda; class Insecta; order Hemiptera; family Reduviidae; genus Triatoma; species Triatoma infestans. Next base: position 190,923 of record JAAEAF010000049.1, read on the forward strand.
ATTGAAAAATAAATAAAATAAATTACACATCTACATAGGATTTGTCGAAATGAAAAATATTTTATAGCATTATTGAATTAGTATAAGTTATTTATTATACAAATTTAAAAAAAAAAGAGAGATAGTGGATTTTTGTAATAGTTAACAGTAAAATTATTTTGTAACATACTGTGCTTTCTATAAAAGAAGACAGTATCTGACGTCACTGATTGTCCAGTCAATTTATTTTTTTGTGCATCGACATTGCAGGCCATAGCGCCATATCTATGATTTTGTCTCTCAATCTGGGATGGCACTAGAGGTGTGTAGTGGAAGAACGAAATGGAAAAAATAATAGTTTTGGAAAATAGTTTTGTAAAATAATTGTGAAAATTAGCTAGTTCAAATAGTGTATTTTAATGATGGGGATAGAGCCAGGTACTACAATCTAGGTCAATACAAACCAAGACACAAAGGGCAAGAAACAGTTAGGGTAAAACAATAAAACTCCCTCCAGACATACCAGCATTATTTGAAAGTATTTGAACGATAGTGAGGAGACATTCCTTCAAGACAGTCTGAACAAACACTCAAGCCAGAACAGTTGCTTCAGGAATCGCTCTCTAACATTTATTCTAGATTAACAATTGATTTGATAAGCATATAATTGTGATATTGTAAAGTAACTTAATTTCACTTGGAGAATATATCTATTTTAGAAACAGTGTGCTCTCTTAATTATTTCTTGTAATACTTGTCTCTTAAACATATATACTCACAACCCTTTTACTAAACCGCTCGTGCTACGCCAACTACTACTCTACAAACACACAACAACTCAACATACCAATTACATTTCAGGTGTCTGCGACGTCCATCAGAATTTCCAAGAGAAGTTGTGAGGAGTCCAGTTGTTAATTCAACCATCCTCCTCCAACACAATACCATCGAAACTAGTCGATGGGTGAGGAAAACGACGGTGGTACATTAGTGCCATCCTTTTCTTTTTCTTTCTTATATATGTAGTGGAATCGATTAACGGATTCCAGAGGTATGAAGTTAGATGTCTTGAAGAGGGATTTATTAGACGGAAGTTAGTTTAGAGATTTTAGAGAGTTATTACTTGAAATACTAAACACTGAATTTACAAAAATAGACTATATTTTTACAATAATTTGAATGTGTGAAGTGGTAACTACAATTAATATGAACTGTTAGAAATAAATAAATAATTTAAAGAGATAAACAACTACTAATTTAAAATGATTAAAATAAATAAATCTAATATCCACGACTATGAAATGTTCGATAGAATAATTATAAGTTTAACCTTGTATAGGGACGCGCTCGCGGAACTCAAGTATCACTGCTGCTCGTTGAAACTGTAATGCTAATAATCGTAATGATAATACTGATCCCCTCATCCAGTGGGGCGGTTTATATTAGTATTACTCACACACTGTCAGGTGTGTAAGTAGTACTCACACTAAGACATCTCTCGTAGTGTGCGACGTTGGCCAGGGTCGGTGACCAGTGTGATTTAGGTCAGTGGCCAGCTTTGGCGACAGATGGCCGCCCATCGGTGATTTTCAAAGACTGGTAGCCTTGAATCGGCCAGGTGGCTTCTTTTCAGTAATGATTCTTGTTTAAAAGGGTTTCATCGATGCTTGTCTTTGATACTGATGTATTGACCCTTGTATTGAAAAGGCTTTTTGTTCGGCGCGGCACTTGTCTTGAAAACAGCGGCCGGCTGGGCCACTAGTTATAAATTATCTTTTCTTCTTGTTATCTTTTGTGAAGATAGCGGCTGGCTGGAGCCACTTGACATTGCTATGACATTGATATGTCATTACATATAGGATGGGATGAGGTTCTTCCTTCTACATCCCTTGTAACATTTTGATTGTTTCATTATTTTACTGTTTTTCTTAATCTATTCTAATTATACCAATATTGTTTATAAGAGAGTCACTTTCAGTAACCCGAGAAACTGTGAATATGTTTCATAGACTTGCAATAAATTGAAATGGATCGAGTATACAAATTTCTGCTATACTTTCCAAAGAAACTATAATCTGAATTCCTTCATCCCCCTGTTAAAATTCTAACCTAGGCAATCATTCAAACATACTCGCTAATAAATACAAACACAACAATAAATACATTCATTTCACTTTTCACACTTAACCTAATACATTTACTCTAATTCTCTCGCTAATAAATACGTTACTCATTCATGGGGACTCATATATTTATAATATTACAAAACAAGAGCAAAATTTGAAATTTAAATAAAAATGTTCATCTTTTTATAATAATTAAGGCGTATAAGTGTTTCCCAGCAAAATTACCAATTTCTGAAATTTGACACGATCGAAATATCTATTTCATTTTAAATAGAAAAGAGAAAGAAACCCTTTGTGGTTACTCTGGTGATCTAATATGTTGCCAGAAAGTAATTCCTGTTCGAGGTGTATGGAAGGTAAAAAATAAACATTTCTCTGATATTTTCTATAATAGTAAAATGATTCTTTGCTATCAATGAATTAATATTTTTTTAAAAGGAAATTATTCAACTACAAAAAAAAAAAAAAAATTAAAATGAAACCTGTGATTGGAAAAATGTTCACTGTGATTCTATCAATATTTAAATGGCAATACCGAAAGAAAGGTTATAGAAGAGGAGGAAATGGTCCATGGGAATTGGAGGGGAATGAGATGTTTTGCTGAAGAACATTAATCTCTTTGCCGGGGAGGCGGGGAAGGATGGGTGGAAGTAATCTGTTTGGAGCATTAGCAAGTCTGATGGTGCTTTATTAAAAATATTTGCTAGAATAGAGGCGACCAACAACAGTCCCCCCCCCCGGATGTAGAAGAGGTGTTCTTTAGCAAAAGAAAGGGGCACCCCCGGCTAAACAAGGGACAACTTTGTTCAAGAAAAATGACTTTGCTACTACTTGAACAATGTTAAAGGAAAAAAAAAAAAATGAAATACATCTTTCCACCTTAATTTCCAATAGCAATTCTCATCCCCTCCCTCGAACTTTTTTCCCCCTCAGATTTCCATAAAAATTGATCAAATTCAATGAAAACTTATTTTTAAAATGGCCACTTCTTTTCTTTTCACCGAAATGAGATTTTTACTATCATCTACCTTTTTTTTTTACTTTTTTACTCTTTTCAAACTTGTTTTTTTTAATAACTTATTATTATTATTACTTAATAAAGTTTCTAGAATTTCTATAGAATATTTAATTAAATTTACTATTCCAATTTTTTTTTTCGTCTATTTCTTTCAGTGCTCTTTTATGTCAGACTACTGATCAGGTAGCGTGAACTAGGCAAATAGTAAATATTTTCTTACAGCAGTTTATAACACATTACAAATTTTTCTTAAATTTCACATTTCCACTCAGTTGCCCTAACGTAAATATTATTGTTATTATTATTGGGAGAAGTCTTGTTGTTCATAGACCTCTAGACTTATATCTCAACCCACTCTGCCGCAAAATAGCACCCTACGATCTCCCCAAAAATAACAGGCATAAAAAGACTGAAACACATCCACTCTTAATATTTTCCTAAAGCTGCAGGTTTTCCCCCTTTTTCCCTGCATATTGTTCCTCGCCTTATCCCAAAAATCATTATATAGTCAATGTATTTTTTTTTTTCTGGCATTAGCCTTGACGCTATACAGCCATAGCTCTTAATTGTACATAGCTTGCAAACTATTTTATCTTGTTTAAATTACTATAAGGCACTAAATGTTCACTTTTGTACCGGGATGCTGTCCCACTTCAGATACACACACAAAGAAAATGACACATGCATACCAAAAAACATTCGCACCGATAGGAGTGGAGTACTTGATATTCCTCTACTCCTTTTTGTACTTAAACCTAAAATAAAAACATATATACAGACTTAACCTAACCTAAACCATTCTCGTCAATAAATACTTTCATGCTAATAAATACATTCATTCAAAATTAATTAAGCCTAATCTAATTTATCTTTTATCTTCACCAAACCCACTTTAGATTCATTTAATACATTCTCACTCAAAGCTAAGAGGTTGGATGGAGTAGAGTACTCGATATTCCTCTACTCCTTTTGACTTATAACTAAATTAAAACACTACAAATACTTATAATAAAATAATTTGTAAGACTAAACTTTTAAACGCACACTATATTTTGACCTCAATTTTACTTAAATATTCCACTATAAGCCACTTTTATGTCCTTTTTCTTTAGAATTGTTGTGTAGTTGAATGGAGTTGTATTTATTGAACTAAGTTTATTGAACAAAACATTCTTCTGTTGATTAAAAGCTGGTCAATTCATGATTATGTGTTCTAAATTTTCCACCTCTCCACATAGCATACATTAAGGGTATCGCTCCGCACCTATTTTATGGAGATACTCCTTACATATGCCATGGTAAGATCTGAGTCGGCAGATAGTTTTACATACTTCTTCAAAACATATTCTCTATACCAAGGTTGTTTATTTACTTCTGGGTTAATTCTTTTATAACCCAGTTCTTTTATACCCCTTTATCCAGTAGCGAATTTCTATATATTTATTATTCTATATATATATTATTATTGTACATCCCACTTATTATGTACATGGGAAAAGTTCTCGGCATAGTAGGAAAAATGAGTTTTTTATTTTAAATACATTGCATGTTTATATCATTGTTTTTATCACCTAGCTTATTTATTGTTACATACATATTCAATAAAACAATTAAAGAAATAAATGCATTTATTTCTCAATGTGCCTCCCTTTAGTTAAATACACTTTGTCCAACGTTTTTCCGATAACTAGATTTCGTCCCTGAAGTGCGATTCTGGAAGGTCTTCAAAATATCCAATTTACCGCTGCTACCACTTCTTCATTTGATCCAAAACGTTTTCCAGCCACAAATTTCTTAAGGTTTGGGAATAGATAAAAGTCAGAGGGAGCCAAATCTGGCGAGTAGGGAGAATATTCCAACAATTCATACTTCAAATCCCTCAATTTTCCCATTGCCAAAGCGCCTTTGTGGTGGGCACACTGTCCTGGTAAAAGAGGATTTTTTTTTTTGCAAACCAAGCCTTTTCTCTCTAATTTTTTCATCTATCTGGTCAAGAAGATGTGCGTAATATTCCCCATTAATTGTTTAACCTTTGGTAGGTAGTCAATTAAAAGAATCCCTTTGGAATCCTAAAAAAACACTAGCCGTAACCTTTCCAGCCTATGCAATTGTCTTTATTTTCTTCGGTGCAGAGCCACCGTCTTCTACCCACTGCTTGAACTGTTGTTTTGACTCAGGTGTAAAATGGTGAACCCACGTTTCATCCTTTGTACAAATCGGCGCAGAAAATCGGTTGGATTCTTCTTAAAAGGCACAAACATTGTTGAGAAACTTGATTCCTCATTAGTTTGTGATCAGCATTTAAAAATGCGTCACCCATCTTGCACAAAGCTTTCTCACAGTGTTGAGTTCTTCGTGTAAAATGTGCGTACCCTTTCTTTGAGATGTGTCTACAGCCTTAGCTATCTAGTACACCTCTAATCGGCGATCGTCTAAGAACCATATTGTGCATCTTCTCGATATTTTCTTTGGTAGTTGCAGTTTTTTGGCCGTTCTTCGTACGTGTATCATACTACGTTTAAACTCAGGTGCCCATTTTTTTTACTTTTGATAACAAAGGTGCAGACTCTTTATACACTTTCACCAACTTTGGATGAATTTCTTTGGCTATAAACCATCCAAAACAAAGAATTTTATGACTGAACGGTATTCAAGTTTATTCATTTTGTCACGAACACACAACACGCTTACTTAAACAGCCGTATAAAAGAAACTATTGGTCTGATCAAATTCACATTTGGTGCTTAGTTTTGCTACAAGTGTGCCAACATAACAAAACAGTAATTTCCTTTGTAACAGTGCCATATATTGGCTAGGCCGAAAATTTTTCACTTGCCCTAGTGCATATATTGTAATAAAGCTTTTATCTATCTATCTGGTTGTTCATAGGCGAATCCTTTTATAGACATCGAAAATATATTTTATTATACTTCGACACTGCGTATGTCATTATCAATATTATAAATATACAATATTGAATCTGTTATAATCACTTCTACACCTTCCACGTTCTACGCCCGACGCATATGTCCGATTAGAGACAGGAAAAGTTCACTTGAAGTAAAGAATTTTTAAACAATTATTAAGATGGTGGCTCAAACCTCTATTAATGCCTAGTGATCGGCTACCAAAAAGTTTTTTACTGTAGGCTGTTAGGACTTTTTGAAAATAGTAAGATCCCTTTTAACTGGTGTCATATGGTCAGAGCTTACTTGTTAGAAATAGGAGCTGATGACATCTGGAATGCCCAGGATCCTCAATTACTGTACCGTTCTCTTCCAAGTCTATTGGAGTCATTTAAAAATAATTTGATATCTAAAGATGTATCTAGGACAATCTCATCATCATATAATCGAGTATTTAGAAATATAAGTACGTTGGGACTCGGAGAAACTTATATTTCACTGCAGTGCCATATTAATAAGCTAAGAGTATGTGCCCAATTAAGAGTGTCTAGTGACAAGTTTTGTAGAATTTATCTTAATAATATAACATACAGATTTGATCCTGATCAGTTATGCCCTTTATGTAAATCTGGTAATGACAGTATAGGTCACTTCCTGTTACTTTGTCCCACATTAAATCACTTTAGACAGTTATAACTCTCGATTCATATTTCAAACCCATTAAATAATGAATCTTTATCTAACCTACTAGTAATAGAGTCTCATACTAAAGTCAATAATCTTTTTCATTATGTACAAAAGTCATTAAAGTTAAAGAACTTTATTCAAACTTGATCAGTTATTTTCTTTATTTTATATTGGATACAGTGATCTTATCATAGTTAATTTTTTTGGTTCTTTATTTTTTATTGTTATTATTCATAGGAAGAATGTACTTCATTTTGCCCCTTTTGGTTCTGTATTATTTTATATTTTTTCTTTATATAATAATTTTTTGTAAAAGACTCAACCTTTGCTGTAAGATATTTATCTTAAAAGCAATAAAGAATTGATTGAATATTGAATCTGTTATAGAAGTAGACAAAATAAAATATTGTAATACATGATAATATTGTAATAATTAATATAATCGTATTGGGTATTATTAAGATACAGTTGGTTATAATGCAAAATGGAATTCATATTCTTGTGTATTTAATGAAATATTATCTAGGTGAAATAAAAAATATAAATTATTAAAGTATTTAACTGATTCAAATTAAATAAATAATGAACTATTTGATGATTAAAGTATTTATTTATAAAAACATAGAACAAACATGAAAAACAATAGAAACATAGAAAAAAAACACGAAAAAACAACATTTCTATGAGGAGTTAAAATGATATTATCCCCCTATTCTTAGTGGTTAGTTAGCATTAATATTCTGTGAAGCGGGCTAGTCCATCATTATCAGCTGTTTATAAATCAAAGTTGGTTAAAGGATATTAAAGTGTATTCTCCTATACAAGTTTAAAGGGAACTAGTGTATGCCACATCTGGTTTTAGGATAGCTAAAGGATTATGTTAGATCCTTATTCTGTCTTTTGTGAATAAGTTGAGACCGCTGTTATATCAGTAATAATGATAGTGATTTTGTTTACTAGAGAGTTATATATATCCCTATAGATCCCTCTTACATCTGAGACCTCGGACTGGCATAAGTATACCAAGAAATACTTGTTAATAGAATCTGCAGGATGGAGGGAAGGCATGGTACTATCTTCAAAAATAAAGATAAAGCTTGTCTTCTCCAAGTTAATACTCTTTTTTCTGTATACAAATTTTTGAGATGTGAACAATTCATTCGACTTTATCTTACTCCATTTTTTACCACCCGGAATGTTTTTCGCATAGTTTATAACCTTAATTATTATATGATTGGTAAAACTGTAAAATAAACTGAAATGGCAGGCACTTTAGAGGAAAGGCTAACTGACAGAATGCCAATCAGAACACCCTGAAATGCATGCATTTCTCGCGATAATACCTCAAATAAAAGAGAAAAAGTTAAATATTTGTCCAACCAAATGCCAACCCCTCCCCCCCAAATAAGAATCGCCGTTTGGCAAGCCTTGGCCCTAGATGGGCTATGCGGCAAATATTTTTTTTTTTTCTGTTTCTCCTGGTAAAGAGGAACTTCATGTTTTCACCATAATCCGAAAAAGTGGTAGTTTGCTAACTCTGTGTGTGTGTGTTTGTGTGTATGTGTGCGTGTGAGAGAGAGAGAGAGAAAGAAAAGCTAAACAGCCTAAAAAACGAAAAATCGCACAAAATTTAAACTTGTCATTCGGTTTTAGGTATCACCATGGGATCTAACAGGAAGTTATTTGACAACTATGAGAATATACTATTTTACTGAATGGAATTTTTCTCTTTTTTGCAATTTTCTCAAAAATAGCTCCAACGATTTTCTTTAAACTTAGTTTTATAAGAGTTACAACATTTATTTGAAATATTTCTCTGGGAAAATTCCTTTAAGATGGCTTCTGGGTGATGAATGGGATTATAATTTCCATTGAAGTGCTAATTTAGTTTATTATATGAGTCTTCTATTTAAATAATATTAATTAGAATTAAATATATTGCCAAAATTTTGAATTTGAAAAAAAAACTCGGTTGAGTGCGTATTTCTCTTTAGAACACTGTAATAGCAAGCAGAGAGAAGACAGGCCCTCTTTGGTACTCTCTGACTAAGCAGGCTAGAGTGGGAGAACCTGTGTATATAAGCCAGTGGGAATCTAACTACAAATATCTATCAGATTCAAACATACATCGCATCGTGTTATATCTCCACTCCCCCCCTTTATTCTATCAGTTTCATTATAAAGTCCAGTGCACTTAGTGTAAACTTATAGCTACATTATAACAGTGTCTTCATATTTCGTACATTCAATCAAACCTAATTTCTCTCCTCAACAGCTCCATTATACGTACTCTTTGAGTGCGTAGCTCTCCCTCTAAATAACAAAAGACTAGCTTATACATCTATTTTAAAGCTTATCTGGGCACATGGGATAGAACTATGTGCTCAAATCTCCAAAGACTTCAATCCCTAAAATCTAAAAACCTCCGTAACATTGTAAATGCTCCTTTTTATGTCTCCAATCAAACCATACACAATGACCTTAATATAACTCTTTCATTGCTCAAGTCGCCTAAACCCATTACAGGAAATTCCATATTAACCTACAGTCATAGCCAAATCCTTTAGCTCAACAATCTTTCTTCCTAAACACTTCCTAATAACCCTCCTAGACGTCTTAAAAAACAATGGCCTCGTGATCTCCTCACAGGTGAAGAGAGCGAATAGTATTTTTGTGTAGTTTGAAGTAATACCATTGGATAGCTTCTCCACTCATTATGTATTTATGTTCTTTTGTAATAATTGTAATAATTGTTATAATGCTGTCGCGCTGATTGTAGCATAAATAACGATTTATTTTAAAAAAGAGGTAACTTACTGAAGAGTTATTCAATTCTCTACGATTTTATCCATAATAATAATAAAAAAAGAAAGTAAAGTAATGCCTATTTTTTTAGGCGGGCTTAACGTCCAACTACCAAATTAGGTGTCGTCGACAGGAGGGAAGCACCTACTTTACTAATAACATTTTTTAATTAAATATAAAATTTAGCATATATGCGGGACTCGAAGTCCCCCACTCGGGTCCTCCCACTTACAAGTCCATGCTCATAACCACTACACCAAAGCAGTGTAGTCACTGCTTCTCACACTACCCTCCTTAAATGAATAAACTTTCATGGAAATATATGACAAATACTAGTGATGGAGTTTTATATATATATATATGTTTAAAAATAATTAACAAGATTCAAGAAAAATTGTTATTACATTCTGAGAAAATCGTGAAAAAACTGGAAAAGCTGGTTTTAAATAACATTAATTGTTTTATAATATTTACATAAAAGTTGGTGTTCACTAAGTGCACTGGACTTTAAAATGAAACTGATAGAATAAAGGGGGGAGTGGAGATATAACACGATGCGATGTATGTTTGAATCTGATAGATATTTGTAGATTCCCACTGGCTTATATACACAGGTTCTCCCACTCTAGCCTGCTTAAGTCAGAGAGTACCAGAGAGGGCCTGTCTTCTCTCTGCTTGCTATTATAGTATGTTTAAAGAGAAATACGCACTCAACCGAGTTTTTTTTCAAATTCAAAATCTTGGCAATATATTTAAATCTAATTAATATTATTTAAATAGAAGACTCATATAATAAACTAAATTAGCACTTCAATGGAAATTATAATCCCATTCATCACCCAGAAGCCATCTTAAAGGAATTTTCCCAGAGAAATATTTACATTGTTTTATAACTACATAAAAAAAATATACAACAAGTAAGTAGGCTAAGAGGTGATATAAACAATGACGTGATGGTCACTGCATGGAAGTTATCCAGCAACAACATTACCATTAGTTGTTATCTAGAAGGTTGCGGGGTCAACGACGTCTCAATCACCTTGCACAGGATTGCCTGGAAATTCGATGGAGGAAAGGGTTTGGACGAGAGGATTGGGATGAAAGGGGGGGAGTTTGCTGTGGAATTTCTTGTACCAAAACTTGGCTAAATCGTGGACAAAAGGAATCTTCAGATCTGGATGGATTGTATGGTTGGAAATGTAAAGAGGAGCATCGACTATGCTACGAAGGATTTTGGACTGCAGTGCTTGTATTCATTCCATTGAAGTTGGTACATTTTGTGGTTCTATAGAGTTCTAGTCCGTACATCCAGAAGGATGCGAATAGTGAAGTATGGAATCGTCTTTTATTCTGTAGAGTAAGTTTGGAGAGTGCTTGTCAAGGAGTCGAGCTAGTAATCTGAAATGGTTGTTGAGGGAAGTCCGTTTAAGTCTGGTGTATGGGTTCCAGGTTAGTCGCTTGTCTAGGTACATACCAAGATAAGTAACGTGGTTTGCAGGTAGGATAGGAATACTGAATAGGTAAATAATATAATTATTTAAAACATTAAAAATGTTCATTTAAACGATTTGACACTGTCATAATATTTCGTCTTATGGCAGTAAAAAAAAAACCCTATGGCGCAACAGCCCATGAAAAGCCAAGGCTTGCCAGCCGGCGATTTGAATAGAGGGCGTGTGGTAAGCTAATGCCGCTGTTCCCACGCCGTTTAGGTCCGTTCACTACCTAGGGCGCTACTAACTGTAGCTTTCCCACTTTACATCACGATGTTGGGTCAACAACGACTTTGCCCTCACGGGAATCGAACCGTGAATTCTCGCAGGAAAGGCAAGTGCGCTAGCCACTAGACCAACGCGTGAGGGTTTTATAGAAGTAAGTGAAAGTTAAAAATAGAAGTAAAAGGAATAATTGGATGCTGAGGAGATGTAAAAGGCAAAGGCATCACCAAAATAAAAGTCCAATATTTATCCTGTTTATCATTATATTTAAAGTTTATGTCCTAAATAGTAAGATATTGGGAAACTGTGGTGGTGGAGCTTATAAGAGGATAATTTCACTTCTTATGTATCATATATTTCCATATTTAGTATATAGTTAGCTTTATGGAAAGATGGGCAATAAATGTTTACCGTTGGTGGTGGGGTGGTAGTGTACATTACAAAATAGCCGACTGGCAAAAAATATTAGAAATAATAATATTATACAAAGAATAGGTTATTTCGGGGGGAACAGTGGGAAGGATGGAAGATTGGGGAATATAGACAGGTTGAAGTAATAGCAGTTAAAGGGGTAACATTATGTTACAATATCAATATGAATATGGCATTATCAAAGCCACTGTTCTGTCTCTCCCCCATTATATAGCAAGCTATCTTTAACTCTGTTTGCTATCTAGCTGGTTTCTTTTTTTTTTAGTTTGTTCTTTTTATTTATTTTTATATCCATTCAAACCAAACATGTCTGTATCAAGTTAGGTTTTATAGCTTACTTCCTTCTCTATATATCCACCACCTCCCCCTGTAGCGGGCTATACACGAACAGCTATATTCCAAATAGGAACACCAATACGACGTTTTACTATTATCTTCGTTTTCTACCACCATTCTATATATACGGGGAGATGCTGGCTGGAGATGTGATATGTTCCTCTGACTCAATGTTCTTCAAGTCTGTTCCACGTTTTTAAATGTGTCGTACTTTTATCGATAACTATACCATTTATATCTTCTTTATACCATCTATATAATGCAGCATCCATGGTTGCTGTTGTGCCTCTACTATAACTGGATTATTTTTTCTGAAAATTTTCAACAGATTTTATTCTTATCCATAATAAGAAATAATTATGTAAATTAGGATGTTCAATATTCAATAATCTGTAACAATTTTTAAGGACCATTAAATCAATTTTGTTACATATTCAAAGTTTGAAGAAAATCGATTAATCAGAACTACGACTTTACTGAATTGTTTCTGTATTGGTATCGATTTATTGATACCGGAAGTTGAAGTGATGAGTAAGAGTAAGAGATTGTTAATTAGAGGGTAAGAGATTAGAGAGTTGGTATTCGAAATGCGTACTACTGATTTATAAAAATATACTATATTTTAACAAATAATTTAAAGAGATATAAAATAGAAAAACTAAGATGCACAATTGTAAATAACTATAAGAATTATAAAATGAATATAAAATATTAAAGAAGTTAGTAAAGTGTTAAAACCTTAAATAGGGACGCGCTCGCGATGTGAGATGGTGCTTCTGATCTGAAAACTGATGTAGACGTTTGATGCCTGAGTCAAATTGAATCCCTCCTCCAGTGGGGCGACGTGTTATATTTGCATCACTCACATATCGACGCTGGTGTGTAAGTACGTGTAAGACTAAGACATCTCTTGTGGTATATTGACCCTAGGGGAGGTCAGTAGTTAACAAGGGCTGATTTGGCCGGGGTTGCGACGCTTTGTTAACAGATGGTGGGCCAGGTAAGCCAGTAAGTATTATCTCTTGACTATATATTGACCCTTTTTGAAAGAAATACAAAAAGGGTTTGCCGCGGTTCATGACCTGCTGGATCCTTCAACCACTAGTTGTAATTTTTAGATTTATTTAAAAATTATCTCTTCTTTTTTTTCTTGCTATCGCTATCACATCACACTTTTCTTTAGGTCTTTTGTGTTGGGATTAGTAATTATTGAAACAAATCTGTTGATCTCACTACATTTTTACATTGTTTTTATACAAAACCTATTAGGTGTGAATGTAATGAGAGCATATAAACTTAATAAAACAACTTATATTCAGGAAAGCATAATCAACTATATTTAAAGGAAATCTACCGGTGTTTATATGGAGAAAAAAAAATCGCTGAAAACTGCAATCTTTAGTAAAGCCGCACTTCCGGCTCTACTTGACTTTCTTCAAACACGAAATTTTAGCAAATATATTTAATGTTCCAATTAATTTAATGATAGAATGGTGGTATAAAAGTAAGTAATGCCTATTTTTTCAGGCGGGCTTAACGTCCACCAACTACCAAATTAGGTGTCGTGGACGGAGGCGGAAGCACCTATTTTACTGTTAACATTTTTCATACCCATATAAAATTTAGCAGTTATACGAGGGACTCGAACTGGTGTCCTCCCACTTACAAGTCCATACTCATAACCACTACACCAACACCCGCCCCGAATGTTTTCATAAATAAACCAAAATAACAATTTAGAGGAAAGCGTAAAACCCATCCCTACCCCCCTCAAAAAAAAAATACTCCGTTTAAATCAATTTTCCCAGAAAAATGTTGCCAAATATAAGTTGTAGTTCCCTGTATATCTAGTTTAAAGAAAATTGTTGGAGCTATTTTCAAGAAAATCGGCCATAAACTGAGAAAATTTATTCATTAACTTATTCGTTAACAAGTAATTTCTGGTTGTAGGAGGAGTTTCAGGAGTTTATAATTAATAACTAAATATCATGAATATTGCACTATAATTAATATACAGGGTGTCCCATTTAAATGGGGCCACTTTTGAAATAACTTTTAAACGAAGAAAGATATAAAAAAAGTGAACATAACGATTGTTGAAGTATTTTCGCTCTAGTTTATGATGGTGTTCATGTTTTTAAAAATTTATTGCCGCCTTACACCTGAAATCGGTGATTGAAAGTGGCGATTTCCTTTTGACCCCCCACTATTTACTACTGTATTGAAAACTATTAAAAAAAAAATGAAGCAAAATGCCATTAATTTCACTTCAATATTTTAAACCGTTGCCAAGATATTCAATCACAAAGCTTTCCAGACTTTTCGATACATTTTTTCAATAGTTTTCAATACAGTAGTAAAAAGTGGGAGTCAAAATATAATCGCCACTTTCTATCACCGATTTATGATGTAAGGCGGCAATAAAATAAAAAAACATTAACACCATCAAAAACTAGAGCGAAAATACTTCAACAAACGTTATGTTCACTTTTTAGATATCTTCCTTCGTTTGAGTTATTTCTAGTGTGGCCCGTTTAAATGGGACACCTTGTATATACCTTATGATTCTAAGGACTTTATTTAATTAAAAGACGGGGAGAGAAAACTAAATGAGAGATAAGACTGAGAGATAGGCAAGTGTGTGGTGTGTAGACTGGATGTTTGTTGCTGGCTAATAGCACGGAAGATGTCTTCGTGCTTGAAGATGGTGATAGAATGGGGCCTCCACTGGTCTCCTTTTCCTTCATGATGGTCCCCCACCTTGGGAAGCAGGACGATACTTCATCCCCAACCCTTGGTTGGCTTCGTTTAATGCATATGACCTTCGCGTACCTGGCGGATAGCAGGGAACTAATGTCATCACATGGTTGAGGAATTTTGACAGATAACTTTCTGTCGAATCCCCTGATGGAAACAAGTTTCCTCTTCCTGAGATTTCTTTTTGTTTTTGATCTACATTATTCACATATATACTAAAATACATTGAAAATTGAATAAGACCGCAGTACTTCCTCTTACTACCAGTGAGAATAAAACACTCAATTCGACATTTTTAGGTGTGCAGCTTAGGATTATTATTATTATTTGTCTGTAGGGAGGGACCAAACCATACTCTATCCAAAGCCTCACTGGGCCCATATAGCTACCCAAAAAAATCAACAACAAACCGGATCTAGAACAAATATACAGACCAGGATCTAATCCATCTAAGATTCACCGCAATCCGAACAAATCGGACAATAACCTTAAGGGGAAATAGCCTAATCTCTTCCACAGACATCCTGTTCCGACCAAAGGTCCTGAACCTAATTTCCTCACAATCCAGGCAATCTATCATAAGATGGATGGGTGTTTCCTCCTCTGTCTCACAGACTCTACAAAATGGATCCGGCATGAGCCCCATTATGTAGAGATGTCTCCTTAAACCATAATGTCCAGTAAGGGATCCAACCAGATGCCTGAGAGCTCCGTGAAAGACACAGCAACGCCTCACTAATAGCCCTGTCCAGCGGACCCCAGATGAGCATTCTGGACTGCCGACAAACAACTATGCTCATCCATGAGGATGAATGCTATGAAGCCGTCCATGACTGGAAGCCTGACAGCGGCTTAGGATATGAAGTACGAGTATAAAGAAAATCATTATAATGGGTGAGTTAGGTGGAGAGAATTTAGGTCTGGTTGATGAAATGAGAAGACTTGGTTTTAAACTGGGTATAATAATAAAGGGACACAGTCTGCCTGGACTTTACAATAGAGAATGGTTAAGGTAGAGTGGTATGAAAGTGCACGAAGTGACTGGCGAGATGATGAACTATAGTTAACTATATTGAACTGTCTTGAACTGTATTTAACTATACCTCTATGGACTGTCCGTCGCTGTATTTATACAGTTTCTCCCACTCCAGTCCGAGAGAGTGGTTGGGTTTGTTTCTCTTCTCTTTACTCTCTTTGGTTACTGATCTTTCTTTGGTTGCTGTTACAATCATTGATGCTGTTTTCAAGAAATCCGTGAAAATCTGAAGAAAAATAACAACTATTTATTAAAGGCACACTTTCATTTTTGATGGACGTTATTTTCATATGCTATGGTAGAACCCTAAACCCAATATCAATTTTGTGTTTCCTGCTATTTTTCGTGTTTGAAATAATTCGTTCACACACACCCACACACAGACCATTCACTAGAAAACTTTTTTTTTTCTTTTATAATTAAGGGGACCTCAATAGACAATTTCAAAAAATTCGTTGCAATCTCAATACTTCCTTCTTGCAGCAAATAAAAATAAAATACAAGTAAAAAATATCGTGTATAAAATATAACTGAAAAAAAAAAAAATTCCGGAAATCGATGAAATTTAAGAATAAAATCAATCATTCCTGCTCATACCATATAATAAAAAAGGGGTCTTATGCTTGTTTAAATCTAATCCATTTAGATTTATTCATCCGTATGACTTCCCTTTTTTTTTACTCATTTTAATAAATTTTCATTCAATTTCCTTCTCCGCAGGAAATAGTGGTATTGAAAGTGATTTTCTATATTGTATATTATATTGAACGTAATATAGAAGTTAGAGATTATTTTAGAACAAGCGAAGAAAAGAAGAAATAATCAGAAGAGGGTGAACAAGATAAAAAAAAAAACAACGAAATACTAGAATTGAAATCACTATAATATGATAAGACAGGCACTAACTTTTTCATTTGAAAGATGAGATGAGAAGAGAAGATGAAACAAAAAAAAAACAAGCAAATAGAAAGAGAAAACATTTTCTCATCATTCTGCGTTAAATTCTGTCAAACATGATTGTTTTCTCTTACTCAGGGTTTCTTGCCCCACACACACATGCACACAAAAAAAAGAAATACATTCACCCTAAATAAGAAAAAAAAAGAAAAGAAAAAACACTTTATGATTCCAATCTATTTTCATATAGAAGAGAAATCTAAAAGTAGAAAGTTTGTTGGGTGATTACTGTAGTAGTAATTTGATAAGTACCCTTCTCTTTTTTTTTTTTTTTTTACGATAATACAGTATTTTGTTTTATGCCTCATTTCATGATTTTATGTGGAAAAGTTTATTGTACGCCAGTTGTGCGAATACTGCTTTGATAGGCATATTTCCTCCTATGTTGTAGTATATATAGTGTAATGGAAGAAAGAAATGAAAGAAAATAAGAATTTTGAAAATAGTTTAGTGAAATAATTTTGTTAATTTTAGCTAGTTCAACTAGTTATTATAGTGAAGGGGAAAGAGCCAGGTACTATAATTTAGGTCAATGCTACTGAAGAGACAAATGGACAAGAAACGTTAGGATAAGACAATATCGTACACTCCCTCCAGACATACCAGCATTTTTTGAAAAGATTTGAACTAACAAGAGAAGGCATTCATTCAACATTTTATATTCTGCTTTCAAAGAAGAATAGTCTAAACTAGACATTCTACCAGTAAACATCGGTGCCAGTCATAAGTTAAAACATAAGAGTCTAGTTTCAGTATATTAATAAGCATAATAAATTGTGATATTGTAAAGTATTTAAATTCACTTAGAGGTGAATATATTTATTTTAAAATCAGTGGTGGTCTCTTGATTATTTCTTAATACATCTATCTCTATCTCAAACATACTCACAAGCCCTTTACTAAACCGCTCACGCCATAAGCTACCACTACAACAAAACATCAAATACATTTTAATAGGTACATATAATACACTAATACCAACAGATCATGAGAGTTCTTTAAAAAAAAAAACAACAAAAAAACGCTTCATCTTGTTGTCATCGACCAGTTTGTTGCGTTCGTCTATTGCTATTTGTGTTCGTTTGTTTAGAGAAATAGTGCATGATTGTCGCCTAACAATATGCAATCCTTAGAAAACATGAACGTCTTTGCCAAGAAATAAAGACAATTACCACAATTAATACAATTTAATTGATAGATTTTCATTTAAAAATTGAATTGTTCCAAACGCTTAGTTGGGCACATCTAAAAAAAAGGTGAGAGGAGTTTACATATGTTCAGATCGCCATCTATAAAGTTAAAAAAAAAAAAATTATTACATCAGTTTGTCATAAAATTAAAAAAAAATCAAAAATATGTAAATGGCATTTCCGGTTAAGCGATTTTTTTTTCCACATTTACAATCCTAGTAATGTTTTCAACTTACCATAATAAATATTGTAATAGTATTTTAAATGAAAGATAAACGTTAAACGCACCTCCAACTACCCTAGAATAGAAGCGGGAGGGGGGAGCCTCATTCCACTGCGACCTACAAATTGAGGTCTATTGTGGATCCCCTTAAGTTACAGAACAGCCCCCAGCTTTGCCCTCCTAATCAATCCTAGCAAAGCTGAGAGCGGCTCCGTCATGAAGCTTTCAGCTTCGGGATTGCCCGTCCCCAATTGAAGAAACCTAATCCTCGCCAGGCCGGCGCACTCACAAAGGATGTGCGCCGGGGTCTCCTCCTCTACCTTGCAGAATCGGCATACCGCACTATCCGCAAGTTGTAGGTGGTGCATGTGTCTATTCAGCCTACAATGCCCTGTTAGTAGACCCACAATTAACCTTATATCCCTTCGGGTTTGGCTCAGTAGGTCTTTGGTAAATTTAGGCAAATGTCTTTTGATGAAGAGCTTTGCCTGCCTCTGTCCTGGTGTTCCCTCCCACCAACGCAGACGCTGATCTTCTATCCACCCCTTGATAGAAGTTTGGATGAGGCTCCTGGACAAGCCGCAGAAGGGTTCGGGGCCTATAAAGGTATCCTGCGAGCCCTCCCTCGCTAGGGCATCCGCCCTCTCATTGCCCAGGAACCCCGCATGTCCCGGCACCCAGGCGAGTGTCAGTTTATTCCGAGTACCCACCTCGGTGAGGGCAAGTAGGCAGTCCCACACCAGTCTTGAGACTATTTGGTGTGAGGAAAGTGCCTTCAGGGCTGCCTGACTGTCGGAGTATATGGCCACTCTTCTACCCACTATCCTTTGCCTTATAATCTCCCTAGCGCAGAGTTGTAACGCCACGACTTCAGCCTGAAAGACCGTGGCGTACTTCCCTAGGCTGGCCTTAATTTTAACTTTGGCCTGCCCCCGTAGACCCCAGCTCCGACCCCAGTCGGAGTTTTGGATCCATCTGTATACCAGATCGAGTTACCGAACGGGGGTGGGTCGCAGCAGCTCCAACTACCCTAAGGAAATCATTGATCTCAGAAAAATGTTTCAAATAAAAGTGATAAAAGATTTATACGGAGACAAGTTTAGAGAAAAAATCGTTGGAGCCTATTTTGAGAAAATCGCGAAAAAATGAAATAAAAAAAACCTGTAAAATAGAAACTTTCGAAAAAAAAAACACTTCGGACCTTAAAACATGTATTTCCAGTGAAATTTAACAAGATCGGAATACTTCCTTTTTACAGCAATACATGAGGAAATAAAAATGAATCTCATGCAATGTGAAGTGGTTGCCAATCAGGCCACTCCTTCCCTCCAAAATTCCCTATCCAGTCAATCTCCATCTCTTAGCTCCTTTCGTTCCATCATTTTCTCAATCTCTTCCTCCCATCTTCTTGCCGGTCTACCCCTCCTCCTTTTTCTCTCGGGTAGATCCACTTTCTAACCTTTTTTGGCCATCTTCTCCTTCCGGCATTCTTGTAAGAGCTCCATACCATGCTAATTTCCTTCTTTTCAATCCTTTCTTCCATTTCTTCACACAACTTAACGTTGTAACCAAGTGCGCGCATAAGGCGCTAGATGGCCCTAGAATTGAGAAGTGAGGCAGATGCGAGTTACATGCTCTTGTGAGGGATTGGGAGAAGGCGGAACTATTCCTCGAGGGCAAACCAACCAACTCTCGCTCACCAGAAAGAAACATTGGGACAAATCTACCATCTTCTCTGCTAACTACGACCAGCACGAAGCCATTCCTTAGATAGTGAGCGCAGAGCAAGCTCTGCCGGGCTGACTCACGATCCCCGTAGTACCATTATGTAGAAAGAACAAGTCTCCTACTTAAAGGCCTAGAATGGTCACTGGCCCAACCATGGATAGGCAAGCCTGTCCATGGCCTACGGTTTTGCAACACCCTCCTGACAAGGCTGGGACTTTGCCTTGCCATTCAGATGAAGCGGGTATTCCGTACCCGAAGATGCGAGTTACAGTCTTACCTTCTCCCCACTCCAGAAGTGGGGGATACGGGAAAGTACTGTATGTACGGACTATCGAATGAGCTCTGAAAAAGTTCGCTGGCTAAGTTGTGTTGCCGAGTTTCCCGTTTTACCTTCCTACAAGATCTTTTCCTGGGAATGCAATAAGTTTTTATAATTTTCCTTATAAATTATCCGTATATATTTCGTCTCATAGCATTGTTGTAAAGGTATACCTTAGTTCTTATTTCTATTATCTTTTATCGGAAAATATATGTATTCTTGAAGTTGCATGTATTTGCATGCATATTGCATTTCCATTTATATTGCCTAAATGAGATCTTGTTTCTACCTGTAAGTAGTTTTGTTTATTTCTATCTTTTATTTCTTTTTTCTTTATTTATTGATAAAATAACTGGCCGGAAAATTGGCGCCCAACTAACGGATTATCTGAAAACCCATAATTTTCTAAAATACCTGGAAAATGGTTATAAGTCCATTTCCTTCCTTATATCTATCTAGGTTCCTCATTTTAACCATTCTGGACTTTTGCAAAAACATCTCCAATACTCCATCTTTGTTACCTTCACCTTCGCACAGGCTCCGAGGTCCATGTTTCAGCCTCATAGCGAGAAAAAATATTATTTTTTAAATCTCTTTGGATAAAAATCTATTCAAGAGAACTGGACGAAGCATCCTGGCTTGTTCCCTTCTTCTTTGTACTTCTACTTCATGCCGTCTCGTTCTTCCAACACTAGACCCAGATATTTAAAGGGTATCGCTCTTTTACACCTGTCCCGCTCAATGAACAAATCCTTGTCTTTATTCCCTCTATTACCATAAATTCACTTTTGTTGTAATTTATCCCCATTCCTCAGTCCGTGTAGAAATCTTTCAAAATTGATTCATCATCTTCTCAAGTTCCTCTCTATCTTGGGCTATCACTACTTGGTCGCCTGCGAAAATAGTGTTTCCAATTAGCTATATCAACTCCTTCATTATTACTAATATTCAAGGGAGGGAAGGGCTAAACCTGCGCTATCCAAAGCCTCTATGGGCCCGAATAGCTGCCCCAAAAAAATCATCATAATCTGTTCAGATATATTCTAAGGAAAGAAGACAGACTACCTTCTTGTTTTAATCCTTTAAAGGCTTCAAATAGTTTTGTCAAATTTCTGCCCTCTTTTGCTCGATACAAATTCCCTGCATATATCCTTTCTATCGCTAGTACAAGGATTTTTGTATCTATACCTACTTCCCTCATTGCTGTCCATATTCTTCCAATGGGGACTTAATAAACTTAAAACTTTGTCCTCTAACACAATAACCTCAAAATTGATTTTATGGATAATTCATAGAATTTAAAATTAAATTAAAATTATTGTGCTGATGAATGATACAGTAAAGAATTTGCCTCAGAGACTTGCCTTTAATTTCAAAGCTTATACTAACTATTTCTACAAAGTAAAGAAACAAGAAAATTATTCTACAAAATAAAGCCTAAAAATAAGCAAAAAAGTTTGGATTAGTGAACACGGTGGAATCCGGGGGTGGGTAGGGAGAATTTAGCCTTGTCATTCTTGACATACTAAACACTAATCCAAGTTCACTTTAATATGATAATCTTTTGTTATTCTATTTTTTTTTTTTGTACTCTGTGCTCGGGAGGGTGACATTGTGGTCCATATGGCGACATGAAGCCCACGTCGTCAAGGCACCACATGCACTAACTCCCTTAAAAAAAAAATGCACTCACTCACTTATATAGAACGATCTCCCTTTTTTTTTAAGTATTATCCGAATATTTTTATGGACAAATTGTTTACAACATGATGAAATCTAAACGAGTGAGTAATCAATAAAGTACAATAAATAATATAGATCGATCTATATAGTATTTATCTTCTGTCAGTTAACACAACCACAAATTATTCAAAAATAATTTAACAAATTTGGAATGTAGACTATGTTTAATTTCAATTTTATAAGACAGATGTTTAAGTTTAATTTTATAGACCTATTTATAGTATTTGTAATATGTAGTGGAATCGTTTATTGTGATTCCTGAAGTATGTAGTAGATGTCTTGAAGAGGGCGGAAGTTAGTTTAGAGATTTTTGGAAGTTAGTGCTCGAATTATTAACACGGAATTTATAAAAATAGACTGTATTTGTACAATAATTTAAACATGAGTAATGGTAACTATTAACAAGAAATACTTAGAACTAAAATAGGAGATAAATAACTAATAATTTAGAATGATTAAGATAAATGAACTAAGATGCACAACTAAGGAAATAAGTATAAATAAAACTGTATAGGGACGCGGAAACTGCTGCTCGTATAATGATCTTGAAGACGTACTGAAGTATAATCATATAATCATCCCCTCTTCCAATGGGGCGAAGTTTATATATTAGTGTTAGCAACACTCACACCAAGACATTTGTCCTAGTGTGCGACCTTTTACGACCTTGGTTATTTCGGTGACCAGTGATTTAGGTCAGTGGCCAGCTTTAGCGGTTGTTTGCTTTGATGTAAAGTATTGACCCTTGGTTTTGTTTGTTTGGCCGCGGCCTTGTCTTGAAGACAGCAGCCGGCTAGGCCACTAGTTATAAATTATTCATTTCTTTGTTATGTGTTGTGAAGGTTTGACATTGCTATGACCCTGCCATGTCATTACAAATATATTACAAATTTTGACCTTCTATCTTTGTAAATATATAAACACTTCTCGTTGGAGCAATGAAAGACCATCCTGTCAGGCGGCAACTTACACTGGGAACACGCTGCGATTCAGATTGGCGGGTTCTGTTATCACCTATGCTTCGTCCTTAGCATTAAAGTATCACGGGAAGAGAAGCCTGGATAACTCGTTGACATAAGACCACAAACCTCTTGGCTAAGGAGGGGATATCAGTCATATAGACACAACTATTTGTAATAATTAGTACTATCTCCCACTTCTTGCTATAGATTTTTGTATCTTTAAAGCAATAAAGTACATACATACATACATACATACATAATTAGTACTATATGACTTTAAAAATCTTAAACAATTCCCACGATAGGAGACTAAGCTACTAGAAAACAGGGGATTGGATTTTCTCAATGCTGGATGGACAATTTTGCCCATCATAGATTCCCTTAAGGATTTCAATATTAAATAGACGGTATATGGAGCAGAGAAAACCCTTAAGTTTTACACAAGCCCTCATGACGTACTCTATCGAATGTTTGAACAAAGACAAGTAATCCACTCAAGGGAAAAAGCGATGGCATCTATAACGCGAAGCCCCCCGTTGGGTTGTAATCCCTGATATAAATGGCATTAATGATTTGGAATGAAATACTGGGAGTCTATAATGGGATAAAGTGGCTTCAAGAGCATTTTTACTTTCTCTTACTCCTAGTAATCTTGTCAAATTTTTGATATCGAATTATCATCGGAAATATCCGTTTTGAGGTCCCATGAGTCCAAAAAAGTGGTTTTCAGCAAATGGTCTGTGTGTGTGTGTGTGTGTGTGTATGTGAACAGCATAGCTCAAAAACAAAAAAACCGTAGAAAGTTGAAACATGATATTCCGTTTAGGTATCACCATGGGATCTGACAGTACGTTTTCTGTCAAAATTCCTCAACCGGAAGTACCACTTTACTAATTGGTCTTTTTACATTTTTACAATTTTCTCAAAAATGGTTCCGACGATTTTGCTTTAAACATGGTAAATCAACTACACATACAAAGAGCTACAACTTTTTAATTGTAACATTTCTTTTGGGGGCTTTTGGGGGAGGGGTGGGATTATGTTTTTTTTTCTAAAGTGCTACCATAGTTGATTATACAATTCTACCATCCAAATAAAATTAATTAGAAATAAATAGATGGCCAAGAAATTCTGAGTTTCAAGAAAATTAGTAAACCGGAAGTGCGCTTTTACTGAACATTTTTGTTTATTTTTTTTAAGTTTTCGACTAACTAATTTCATCAAATTTGGTACACAAACTCTAAAATTTTATCAATTGTCATTTTGAAAATTGGAATAAGAGAAGGTTTTATGAGTGTTTCACGCCAGATTTTTTTCTCTAGGATTTTTGCAAGTCGAGGGAAATAATAAACTACGTAATTATCAGAGACGATGAAGAATTATTAGAAGGATTTGTTGGGTTTGGAATGTTTTTTTTTCTTTAAATTTGGGATAATCACTTTATTAGAAATATTTATTGGGGGAAAAAATGTTTCTGAGATCGAATTTAGAGAGATGTGACTTTACGATTTTGTTTTTCATAACTACAATAGCAGCGTAATAATAAAGCTACAATAAATAATATTGTAACGCAGCTGGTGGTGCCATCTAGGAGAGAAGGGAGGTACCTAAGGTTCTCTTAGTGGCCGTAGGAAGCGCTTGCGGCGCTCTAGTTTTGACTGGAATAATTGAGAAGATTCTGGAAGGTTCGCTACCGGTATAAATAGAGGGACCACAG